>OZ023262.1:186969870-187346558 GCA_964006375.1 Tillus elongatus | reverse complement strand
GTTTTCAAGGCTAACCTGACCAAAGATGGGTTTTAATTGAACAAGCCTTGTAATAGATGCTGTATATGCTTTTAAAATGCACTTTTCAATTATACCTTGGGTGAATTAGCTAATTTGTTATTACATTGTGGTGAAGCGAAACAAAATGGAAAAGAAGCAGTGAGAATTTATTATGACAGGTTTTCCCGGATGAATAGCACGCAGCAGAAATATTTTTGAACATATCTGCAGATGTTTTAGGGAAATAGATGCCTTAAAATCTGTAAAATCTAATTATATATGCAAAAGATACCAATGACCTCCTCAAATTGAAGAGTCAGTTCTCAATGCAGTGGAAGGTAACCCCACTACAATTGTCAGAATCGTTTCTAACGAGAAAGTATTGCAAATTAAATCACTACATCCAAATAGCTGTGATAATCTACTCTTGTTAGAAATACTATCTCATAAAATGATTTCAGGATCCATGACTTGAACAAAAAGAAAATATTCCTATTCCTCTACCGATAAACTTCTGAAAGGTTATATTACTCGACTTTTAACAAAAAAAATTAAATTTTCATAAAATCACCCCCCATTGATCCCCTACCCCCTGAAGTGACCCAACCCAAAGACAATATGAAGTGTTCCTTTGCCAAAGACAAAACAAATCCCATTCCAGAATCAAGTTGTGTACGTTTTCAGATGTTTTGTCTTTTTTTTTCTTAAAAAAAATTTAAATATTTGGCATCAATATTCCACCCTTACACATTTAACCCCAAATTTGATTTCAGCATAGAATACCAGATGTTTGATGAAATTCAAAGTTTTGTAATAAACAAACAAACATAATATGTTTTTTCCCTCAGGGCTCGTCCGCGGCCTTGCCGCCATTAAAAAAACATTCAATTTTCTCAAAATCATTTATCACCTATCCCCTGGAGCAGTTTTAAAATAATCTGAACCGTTCGTTACAGACCAAAAAAAATTGTTTCCAAATCATGCTTTTTATATTTGTGTATGGGACAGTATTAGTTATTTGGACAATCAAAATAAATGGAAACTTTGAAACTACAAAAGTTTTTGACGTACCTGCATAAACTCCAAGCAACACAATGCACAAATTGTAACAAAAATGGACTGTGCACTTCTGGAACCTCAGGCAGAAGATTCCAATTTTTATTGACAATTGAGATTGCTTTGAATGTGTTTTAAGTAAGGTAGCGAAAGATCATCAAACAACAATGAGTGGGCCTCGTATATATGTACATACTACGCAAATCCGTTTATTAGTGTATAAACTTTTATAAGCAACGTTCAGTCGCGAGGACTCAATAATTTACTCGAGTGTCACAATGAGTTCAAGAAGAGATATGTACGGTGTCACATTGGACTGCTAGGAAATCAACATGTGTAACAATTCCTTGAAACGCCAACCAGAGACACCTTAAGCTTCAACATATAAAAACATTGTATCGTCTGTATTTTTAAACAAACCAAAATTTTTTGTAGAAAACAATTAATTATAAATTAAAATAGTTCATTTGTCCATCTCAAACCACTATCAGAATTGATTTAATTAAAAACGTTTAAATTATAACCAACTAGGCGTATTGTTTTGCCTCTTTTTTTTTGTTGAAGAATTATATTTCATGTGATTTTAAATTTACTAAACTGTTGGAATTGTGATACATAGTCTTCTTTAATTAGTCGATAGTAGATAACACTAGAACTAAATTCACTTTCAAATATATATTGAAACTATTAATATGACGTATATATTATATTGATTTTACATGACAGCTCTTTCCCAACGATGTGTCTTTTTTAGATAATTTATCCATATCGGAGGGAAACAGCTGCCACGTAATTATAATAATGAAATGTAAATCTTACACCTGTTAGTAAATATATTATTTTACACGATTTTCATTAACAGCCTTTGATTGTATTGTCACAATAAGCGAATTTTGTCCCTTACTTAAATATACCTTGTATTCCACTTTTAAAATTGTATTAAACTTCTTTTCTTTTAACTTATTGTTTATTTTCTGTGAGAACTATTAGGGAATTTCCCACATCCAACACTTTTAGATAAATCAACTGCTAATAAATATAATTTGACATCACTAATGCACGTCGACACTACTCTTTCCCTTTGCATTCCTTGTCTTTACTGAGTTATTTACATGTGAACTTCTTCATGATCTGTTACTATAAGTTAAAAAACATTTAAAGGAGGTACGACTGCAAAATCTGAAAAAGGCAGCTGTTAGAGATCCGACTAAGCTATTTTTTTCGCTTTTCCACTCATATTTACAGTTCGTTTTCCTCGCCCTACACCCTTATTAACTCCTGGTCCTGGAACTTTTTTAGAGGTTGTTTATAAGAAATGTTTGTTGTGGGTTATGCACCTAGGAGAATCCTAAGCATGTTTCGGAAAACAATTCTCAAAACCCTCCATGAGGTAAACTGCCAATTTACCAAATTTATTTTATATATATATTTCATTTTGTGCTGTTTAGACAAATTAAATTCCTGATTGTCATTTATTTTATTTATTTTATTTAATTAACCCACTATAAAGATTCATCTAGAGATATTGTATTTTATTTGTCCCTTTGGTAGTACCTTTTTTTTCATAAATCAAACATCTTCATCTTATGAAAATTCACTACCATAACGCACTTGCTGCGTCCCGAGTTTTATGTTAAATATTGACATACAGCACGTAGACATTTTGAAAACATCGTCTGTCATTTTAATCTTATTTTTATTTAAAAAAATGGTTAAAACAACGACTTTTTATTTGAAGCTGTCATGAATGCGTATAAATGAATTCAATTTTCTCCTATCTGATGATGCTGTCAAACAGCGACACCGGTTACAGAGAAAAAAATGAACCTCTGTAAACCCAGAGAAAAGCTCTTTACGTATGTATTAAATATATTTGCTTTAATTTAAAATATAAGTTCTAATGTACCTATACAACGCAAATTTAAAGAAAGATTTTTAAAATGTTTTTGTTACCTTTTAAATAACTATTTTGTCACCATAAATATCTATGAAACTTGCAACTGAGTTGCCGTTAAAATACTATTACTATTATTGTTACTAATTTATATTATTACATACAGGTACGGACGGAGTACAAGTCCTATGAAATCCGTGTTTGCGATCAGTAGTGCGCACAACCTGAACAAAGCACAGCTCAGAAAATAAACTAAACTTACAAAATCGAACAAACTTTAGAGAATACTAGAGTCAAATTAAGTCATATTGTATTTTAAAGGTATTCACAGACTATGCGCTCACAACTGGAAAAGGAAGACTGTACCAACTGCCAAAAACTCGATCCTGGAGAAAATTCTGCCGACAACGAACATTGAACGCCTCCATGGCTAGCTTTTATTGATGCCCATGGAGACGACTGCCAGAATTCCAAGTAAACAGTGTGTCCAATGATATTACTGTAAAACCATGCAAGATACGATACGTGAAAATCGAGACACCTCGTTTACGTTTAACCTAACCTCGTAGTTATGCCTAAGAATGCTATATGGTAGTCGACTTGCTACTAGTTGTACTCTTTCTAGTTGGTCACGGTCTTTTAATAAGTCTGTGTACCAGGCTGGACCGCAATATTCCATTAGAGGTCTAATGTAGGTAGTTTATACAAGTTCAGCACACTAGGGATTAATATGGTGAAAATATTTACGAATCATGTACAGGATAGGATTCTCCATGGAACAGATACAGGACACATGTGCACACCAGCTCAAGTCCTCAGACATGATCACTCCCAGATAGGCCTGTTTTTCTAAGATTGTAAGCTAGTTTCCATTAATGTAGTATAGAATTCTGAAGTCGTTTCTGGCATTGTGCAATATTGCACACTTACCTTAAGGGGAAGTAACCATAACTCACACCAATCCTCCACCCTAAGCTGGTCTTCCTGGAAATCACCGTGATACATGAGTGGGTCGTTGTACAACTTGATGTCGTCGGCGAAAGAAGCGCATTCAGGACTGATAATTAATGTAACATCGAGGATGTATCCTAGGACCAGCACAGGGTAGAGGCTGACCCTTGGAAAATACCACTCATTACAGGTCGGGGAGCGTAGTATGCACCAGTAACGCGTCAATGAGAAACTCGATTGCTCAGGAAAGCTCTAATCTGACAAAAGTAGGTATCCGCCAATTCTGCAAGATGGCAGTGTTGCACAAACGCGCCTCAAAGGTACTCAATCAAATGCTTTGGAGAAATATGTAAACAACATCGACTGGTCTTGCTATCCACCAGTCTTGTCCAATAGCCAACACAAGTCAATAAGTTTGAGTATCGAACGGCCGGGCATAAAACCATGTTGGTTTTATGGAATAATATGGTTATTAGGAAGGAACCTCTGCAAGCTCTTGCACATGATGGATTCCACAATCTTGGCTACTAAAGGTGTCAGACTTATTTAACGATAATTGGAGAGATCGTCTCTTTAAGCTTTCTTGAATATTCCAGTAATATCAGCAGTCATCCAGGATTAAAGTAGGATATGAGACGATAAAGATGATTCCATAATTATGGCGAGAGGAGTCTCCAACGCAATACCACATCTCTTAAGCATTTGGGTAGTTATTTGGTCCGGGCCAGGTAAACAGTTTTCAAATATATTGGTTATTTTGGTCAAAATGTCACCTGGGGTAAAAAATTCAGAAGAAAACAAACTAGGTGACGCAGATGAATTGATTCCTGGCAGGGGATCCGCTGGTTCGTGGCGAAACACATAGCCAACAATTCAACCGATTCCTCGTCGGTTGTAGTCCTCAGATCATCGCAGAGTCGCAGTGTATCAATATAATTGGGCAATATGTATTGCTTGATTTTAATTAAGCAAATCATAGTAAAATGGCAATTAAATGAATTTGGCAGTTGGATGTTTGGAAAACATTTTACCAAATTATGGCTAGTAACAGCAGAAGCATAGCCTTGTTGTAACGCATGTATAATTTCAAGAGCAAATAAATAAATAAAAATTAATTAATCAATTAAAAAAATTACGATTATAATACTGCTAGATAAGTGCTTTACATGAGTCAATATGCAAATCTGTTACGTGTATTTATTTAATATTTCAGTTAGTTTTCAGTTTCGAGTAGTAAATTATGTTTTGCTGCAATTTGCTATTGTTAAGGTTTGATATACGAGTTGCACGTCACATTGCAAATCTGTTGTAAACACATTGTATTCCATCAATTCCTCTTGGGCATATTATTCTGGAGATAATATATCGTCAATATACAAGTTTCATAGGCGCGTATAAAACTATGCGTCAAAGCAAAATAGTACAACTGCTTTACAGTAAAACAATATTGATGCATAAACTTTTTTTTTTACATTTTTTTTAAACGCATTTTACAAAGTCAAGAATTTTTTTCAGGCATATTTTTTAAATTGTTGCATGAGAACAAGCGGATATCTATTTTAGAAAATAATAAATCAACAAAAGTCTGTGTGCAGCAGGTGCGCAATGGTAGCGAATTCAGAAGAAAATGATCTACGTTTTTTTACGGCAATTATATACACATACACACACAGATATATATATATATATATATATATATATATATATATATATATATATATATATATATATATATATATATATATATAGGGTTGATGAATAACTACTACTAATTTACAAATGGTAAATAGCTATACTTATCACTAAAACTTACAATACAAACAATGATTATTAAATAAAAGGCTCTTTTCACTTTTCAGAATTTATAAAGGATACTACACTGCCAGATAACTATGTAACTATTTATCTTTATATTGTTTAATTTTTACTAACACTCCACTTAAACTTGTTAAAAATATCATTTATAAAAGATGTGTTTCTATTTCTCTCGAAACATCCATACCAAAAAGTACATGTCTTAAAATACTGGATTTTATTTTTATCTCAAGCTATTTTGCTTTCGAAAATACATATTGTAAACAAATTTTTAGAACTACAATGGGTGCTTGTATCTCTTCAATTATTACACAATATGGTATAGGTGATTTCCTTCAAACATGTATACCAAAAGTAAATCTTGATATTCCTTTAAAGAAATATGTTGACGACATTATTTGTAGTATTCTACAAAATTCAACAACAGACTTTTTAGATATTTTTTATTCTTACAACCAATTTGTTAGATTCAAATTAGAAGAGGAAACAAATAACAGTGTACCATTCCTAGATACAAAAAAAAACAATAAAAACATAATTTTAGATTGAATTTAAAATTTAGAAACCAACTAATCCTCAAAGGTATATTACTTTTCATTCACATCATTTATTTAAAACTAAAATTAACATTTTATTTGGTATAAAAAATGAAATATTAGGGTATGCCGCCCTTCTTTCCATAAAAAAATTAAGAACACTTTATAAAATTTTTGTAGACAACTCGTATCCTCCCAAATTACTTAATACACTATTATAAAAATCTTCAGACAATCACCATTACAATACAAGGCACTCTCTACAAACACTATCAAATTTATCTGACAGACATAACACCCATTCCAAGCAACATTTAAAGTCAAATTGACGTAAAATCGCCCTACCAATAGGTCGGCGACCAAATCACCACAGGACATTTTCAAGTAAAATTTAAGTATATATTACCAATGTGGGGAATAAAGTCAAAGTAATATGGAAGTCGATAATAGGTCCAGCAAGGCGTTTCGATCAAGGCGTTTTAGTTATATTTAGGGCATTTTCATTCAACATTGGGCCAATGGACGTAATATATTGGTAAATATGTGCTACGCTTTACTTGAATCTGACATCTAAGCGCCGAGTGCTGTGACGTTCTTAACAACGAACTATGCATGTGACATTATTCGGTTCTGCAGGATCTGTGGTTATGTATGTATAAACAAACAGTAGAGTAGTAGAGATATTGTCCATCTTTGTTAAAAAATGACATCTTGAATGATCAAAGAACTTACTTCAAATATTTGCAACAATGATAAAGGTGATTCGCACTGTATAAAGAAAAAAACCACTGCGGTTATGTTTTTTTCTGTTAACATGATGATGATACTTTGATAAAATTCGAGCGCCCGTGTAAAAGATAAAATTAGTGAAAACAAAAAATTATTCAAAATTCTTGAAATTCTGATTTTGGAGGATTGGTGATGTAAACAACACAAAACTATGTTGTCGTCATGGTATACAATCATTATTTAATGTTTTTTTGAACTAAAATTTGATTACACTATATTCAACAAAATATTATTTGTCATTTTCCAATACAATCAAGATGGATACCGCAAAATTAATTTAATATGGCTGCCCTTCTAACATTATTGACCAGAAAGTTAATTTTGCCCTATTTTTTTACCTATAAGTCACAATTTCTAATGACAGGGCAAAGTAACCAAACTTTGAAGGCATTTTGTCCTATTATGGGAATTTCAACTATATGGTAAACGAATTTTGTTTGAATTTATTAGAAATGAAACATTTTCGTGGATAAAAATATATATATATATATATATATATATATATATATATATATATATATATATATATATATATATATTACTTATATGCGTGCACAGCGGAGAGACATATAGGAATGATTATACAGGGCTTTTGGTCATTGATTCCATAATATATAAACATTAATAGAAAATAGAAACAAAATAAAATAAGTAAATAAACATAAACAGCTGACCGTGTTGCCAATACTTCACTCGATTTGGCATGAAAAGGGATATATTATATTGAAGAGGGAAACGTGCTGATTTGATACCAGCATAGAATTGAAATTCAGTTTTACTTTCATATACCTAGTAGTAGTGGCCGATAAAGTTGTCATACTTTTTTAGGATTGAAAAATGAGTTCTTCATTTGATGTAAGCCGCTTTGAATGATCAGCATCTATCACTATTTTTCTGTGAGCATTCTTACTACTCTATAATAGTTTGTAGTATGTCTGTAAACTTTTATTGGTTTCAAAGGGGGCATTGTAACACTATATTTGTTACTGGTGCACGCACATTAACAACAAGAATAAACTTTTATTGATGAAGTTTATCAACTGACACACCTTTAAGATTCACAAATGTATTTCACTGCTGTACACTTTGAACTTTGAGGACAATTTTTATTTCAAGTCAGATTTTATGGGTATTTTCAACTTGAAGGTAGGCAATTTGACTTGGAAGACCATTTCTGCAGTAATTATGACTTTATAGCCGATCAGAAAGCCATTTTAGGTAAGCTCAGTGCCCAAAATATTTCCTGTGCAATGCAATTGGTAATATATATGTAAGCTGGACTTCATAAAAAGACCTCCAATTTACTATACCACAGAGACATATTTCAGGTTAATATTAGGTAATAAATTACCTTAAAGTAGGTATTTCAGGTATCTGGGCTTGGTAGTCGATTTTCAGTCCAATTTAGGGCACACTTCGACCTAAAAATTACCAACTCTGGAATTGAAACACAAAAGTATATTCAAGTATATTTTATGAGTAAAATTAAACCAATTTTTTCCCAATTTAGTTACTTGTAAGTTACTGACTTTGGAGTAATTTTAATAGTCAAAAATAAGCTAGTTCGGAGTCGCATTTCCAAATTTGTAGTCATTATGACAATTAATGCAACATTTTGGTTAATTATTACTAAATTACAACTTGGTTAGGTTATTTGGACTCGAGTGCTGGTTAACATGCCTTAATTTGTTTCTTGGGATATAATTTCGAGTTCGGAAACATCTAACTTTTTTTACATATCGATCCCTTAAAATAAGAATATTTCCAATAGTTAAAAGTTTATATTTAAAGATGAAACCAATTTTTTACGTTTCGATATTCAAAAACAGATAATAATATTCTCAGTTAACTCTAAAGTAAGGATGAAATTCCAAAGTATCTAGAGCGGTATATCGTATCGATTTAGTGATTTTAATTTAAAATACATTGGCCAAACAATCAGAGTCCTTAAACATAGATTAGCACAGCACAAAAGTGATATACGTTTGCAAAAAAAAGCTTGTGCTTGTAAATTTTGATAACTTTTCTATTTTACATTGTGAAACTTTAAACAATAATATTGTATGTTTAAAAAACTTTGAAATGAGTTTTCACGACAGTTTAATAGACGTAAAGAAGATAATAATTATACAAATCACTACCCCTATTTATGTTTCCTAGACAAAATCAAAAATAAATTTAAAACACAATAGTTAGCTGCATATGTCAGTGTGACCCTTATCGACTTTCCAATTTTCACAATTTTTTTTTCATGTTTGTTGTTTAATAAATTTTTTAAGTTCAAGTAAACTCACGTTATATGTAATTATTTATAACCTTTGTATTTTTCTATGTCTACTGCAAATTGTACTTTTTTCTTTCCGTATTATAGCCTTGATAATGGAATACTTATTTCAAGAGCTCGGCAATTTGTGCTTATATTTTGCAACTGACGGCTATCCCACAATTTTTAAGAAAATAATAGTATTACCGTAACAAAAACTGAATTATATATATATATATATATATATATATATATATATATATATATATATATATATAATAACATTTTTATTATCAGAGACACCCAACACAAGTAAAGTCTGTAAAGAATTACTTAGTCCAGTATTATGATACTGATATGATACTTCAATATCCCCAAGCCTGTAAACAATGTTCAAAATATTGGGCTTCTTGTACGAAAAGAGCTCTAGAGATTTTACTGTATACCATGTCGTATCTGTAACATTCAATTGAGGATAACAATTATCTAGTGTGTGGCATGTGTCATAAAAACTAATTAAGCATAAGTTTGATAATTTTTTTCTATACAATCTACAGATAATAGTAGTTAATTTACGATTTGGTTGTCGTGCAAAGTGAATACGTATAGTTTTAAACTTTTGCCTTTTCAAAGTAATTATTAAATTGTTGCTAAAATTCGTTTATCAATAGCTCAAAGAGTTGAAGTTCTAATGATGACTGATTATGGTGACAAGATCCGAACTCAGGCAGAGGTGTGTATTATGTTTCATACTAAAAATCCGGGTATGTTTATCAATTAATCAACAGTGAGTCGAATAGATAAGACATTTCGAGAAACGTCTAGCGTGGAGCATTTGTCAAAAACAGGTTGCGGATCTTTAAGTAAAGAAGTGAAATTAAAAGGTTTATTGGCAATGTAAAAGAATCCGCAGTAGTGTTCGGCAAAACGGTTGAGACATTTCAGACGGCACACAAAGTATTAAAACTTGAAAAGCTTTTGCAGGAGTTATCCGATGACGATCCAGACCGAATGATGCAGTTGTGTGCAACATTAATGGATAAATCAATGATAACCATTTGCAGGTACTGAATATTCTGGTTCCGGACGAATCTAGTTTTACACTAGATGGAGAAGTTAACCGTCAAAACTGCAGATATGGGGCAAGGGAAAATACAAGATGAATTCGCCAGAATCCGACACAATATCCACAACAGGTAAATGTTTGGGCGGGAACCGTTAGGAGTAGGATTACTGGTCCATACTTTTTTGGCGGAACTTTAAATTGACCACGATATCTAGAATTTTTACAGGAGTATCTTATTTCGGCGTTATTAAACTTATTTGCTGATGGGCACAATGCTGGTAAAGTGAAACCATAACTTGTGGTATCAACAAGATGGTGCCCTTGCACATTATGACGTTAATGTTCGACAGTAGCTGGATCAGTAATTTCCCAACAGATGGATTGGCAGGCGTGGTATAATCGAGTAACCAGTAAGATCACCTGACGTAATTCCCTTAGATTTTTTTGTGGGGTAATTGGAAGAATGTAGTAATCGAAAGTAAGCCAGATACTATCGACGAATTAAAAACAATAATTTGAACTAAATGTACCAACATTTCCTCAGAGATTATAAATACGTCCAACAAAAATTTGTCGACTGTTTGGGATGTTGTCAGGCACAAGAAGGCGGGCATTTCGAACATTTGATTAGATAAGACTGTGCTATGTAATTCTTTATAGGCTTCACTTGCGTGAGATGTTACTGATAATAAAATATATTTTTTCACTTTATTTTTTTTTTCTACAAAAAATTGTTGTTGCTGAATACACAATTGGATTAGCTTTAAAAGATGTATCAGACTACTCACCATCCCATTTTAAAATTTATATATGGATATATAAAGAAGCTATAGTAACCAAATTTGGTACGTAGGTTAACAATATATAAACTAAACTTAGCACGAAAATTTCTATGTGACAAGAAAAAAAGCTATACGCATTTGATAAAATATAGTTGGTGCTAGATCATTTCTAGGATAACCATTTGCTGCGTCCGGACTTTTTTTTTAATTTGTACTGTCATTTAAGGGTTTTGAAGTCTTTTATTAAATATTTCCAAACTTAGCAACCGTAACATATTTGTTATAGTATAGTCTCTTATAGTTGGATATGATAACTTAAGTGCTTATATACTTGATATCATCTTTTTATTATTTTAACAGAGTGAAGATTGTTAAATTCTATTTGGTTGCTTTATGAAATTACTTTTACCCAATTGGTTTAAGATATAGCTGTTAAACTGACGCCATGTATCATTCAATTACAGGCCATCAGCTTTTGTAAAAAATGGTGTAAAGAGTCACATTCGTCGGTTCTGAACGATGCATCTTTCAAGAAATAAATAGCTACATAAATGAGTGTCACCAACAAAGGGAACATTTCTGTATAAACTATGCTATATAATATGGTATTAATTTTTTGCTTGTATTATTAAAAACTCTGGACGCAGCAAGTGCGTTATGGTAGTGAATTTTCATAAAAATGTTTTTATTGCAAATATGTGTGTTTTCTTTTTAAGAAAGCAGGATCAATTTTGGTTACCAGTATAACCTATATAGTAAAAGCAATGTGCCATGTTTCATAAAAATAACTTTATTGTGTGAAAATGTACCAAGATTTCCAAAAGTAGACTTAAAGTGTTCCCGGAAAAACTCGTTTCTTGGTCAACCTTATAGGTTAATAGCAAATTGGGCTATTCAAATATGAAGCATTTGATCAAAGTTCGCTACCATAACGCACTTGCTGCATCCAGAATTTCTTTTCTTACAAACATGCATTATATTTCGATGGAAAATGCAATAACATAAGGCGTGTTTGATAAAAAAAAAAGAAAATTTGTATCACCAATGACTTATGGGCCATCCTGTGATTGTAGAAATATGTTTTTAAGATGTAGCTCAAGACACCCTATAATTAATATATACAATTTTTTTTCAAATCTTGTATAATAACGGATATATTGAGCTTTATTGATTTTTTACGAAAATTCGACAAAAATTATATACCATTAAACGATAAACTCTATAGCTAAGGCTACTGCCAAGCATCAGGGAAAGCGTCTATTTCAAATGAATTTTCTGGAAACATTTTAGTAAAATGAAGGACAATGATGGTTGAAACTAAGACTTCAGTGTTTGTAAAACATCCTTCTTGAGACATTTGATTTCCATAGCCCGTATTAGTTTCAAGTTATTTGCCAAAATGTTGCCGATTTTGACGTTTTAAGTCGCAACTTTGACGTTTTGAGGAAAACCCCAATTTATTTTTCTTTAAATGCCTATAACTTTTTTGTCTTTTGACATACAGAGCTAAATTTTGGTAGGTAACTTACCTATAAGGACATAAACCCGCGTACCAAATTTGGTTGCCCTTACTTTGTTAATTCGGGAGATATAATTTTTTTTCGAAAGAAAACACAAAATTTTCCGGGAAAACCTGGGCAGATTTTCCTGGCTAACGAACTTATCCAAGCCATTTGCAAAAGGAATTTATTCACCAAATTCAATCAAAATCGGCCCATTATTTTTTGAGTTATCGGTGTGATACATATATATATAAATATATATATATATATATATATATATATATATATATATATATATATATATATATATATATATATATATATATATATATATATAAATATATATATATAAACATATAAAAATTCAAACTGACCCCGGATATGTGTTCTGGGGGGCCTAATTAGCGCTCATTTGAAGAAATTTTTTCAAAATTCAAAAGTCGAGATCTCCTCATTAGTGAATTTTTTTTAAGAAAATTCACTAATAATGGAAAACTATAAAGCGTGTTTCATTTAAAATAACACGCCCCAGATAATTCAATTACACAGAAACTTGTTAATCCATTCTAGGTATTTACAATAATCTGTAAAGCTGAATGTCGTTTCCATGGATATAGTGTAAACGCATCCACCATTTGTGTTAAGTTTGTGCAGTTAAAAATTAAAAGTTATGGACGCTGCAGGTGCGTTATGGTAACAAATTTTAATACAAGGGTTTTTAATGTTACCTAAATAGGTGGGTTTTTTTAACGAAAGACATGAAATTTATTAGAAAGTATAACCTTTATAGTAGAAACCATGTTTACAATTCCCCATTTTTCACAAAGACTGAGTAATCTTACAGGAAAATTATATAAAAATCCTTTTAAGAAAATTAAAAAACAAAATTTTACAGAAAAATTTGCTACACAATTATTATTCAGAAAATTTTTAAAACAGTTTTTCTACGTAATCTCGCAAACATTTTGTTTAAAATAGCCTATTAAATATTGATAATTGATTACTAATAGTGTAAAAAAATTTGACGGAAAATGATTTCTGGGAAAGCAGGTAAAACAGTTCTGGGAGAACTCACTATATATTTTGTATATAAATATTTGCTAAAAAAATAACTACAATTCTAATCTTATGCCTAATCTGTAATTAAGATAATAAAAAAATTAGAAGTTATTTTTTCAACTTTTGACGGGAATTTAAACCAGTGAAAATGAAGCAAAATATGAGCGGAACAATACTTATATTTTCAGGTGACAAGCTGTCACAAATAAGGCTGTCACTTTGATGTTTTATTTGAGATTTTCGAAAACAATGCATCAACTACATACCTATACATTATGAAAATGTAAACATAGATACCCTTATGAATTAATTATTTCTTACTTTTTCAGTGAATTTTCTTTAAAAAAACTTCAGTAATGAAGAGATCGCGACTTTTGAATTTTGAAAAAAATTATTCAAATGATCGCGATTTAGGACCCCTCGAACCCAAATCCGAGGTCGATTTCAGACTTTATATAAATATATATATATATATATATATATATATATATATATATATATATATATATATATATATATATATATATATATATATATGTGTGTGTGTGTGTGTGTGTGTCACACCGATAACTCAAAAAGTTATACGCCGATGATGATCAAATTTCATGAATACCTTCCTTTTGCAAGTGGCTTGGACAAGTTCGTTAGTCAAGAAAATCTGCTCAGTTTAAATAGATTAAACAATGCTTTGTTTTGATTAGATAATAGAATTTCCCCGATGCGTGCCAGTTTTGAGCTGACCTTTAATGTATCGAATTTCGACCACCAAATTATAATGCATGTATTTAAGAAAATAAATTCGGGACGCAGCAAGTGCGTTATGGTAGCGAGGTTTTATTCAATGCCTCAAATTTGAATAGCTCTATTTGCTATTAACCTAAAAGATTCGTTGGCCAAGAAATTAGTTTTTCGGGAATATTTTAACTTTATATTCGATAAATTTTTGTACATTTTCAAACAATATATCTATTTTGATCATATATGATACATTGTTTCTACTATATAGGTTATACTGGTACCCAAATTTGATGCCTGCTTTCTTTAAGGAAACACATATTTGCTATTTAAAATATTTGTCTGAAAATTCGCTACCGTAACGCACCTGATGCGTCTCGAAAATTCCGCGAAATAATACCCTAATCTGATCGGTTATTAAAATTGACTAGGAAACTGGAAAAGGGGTTTTCAAACTGATCCCTACATGAATCATAATATGGGATTTTCAATGTAAATATTTTTAAGACAAAAGGATTTAGGTATAGAAGGTGTAATGCAAAAGTTGAATCAGAGGGAATACCCTTCACTTCTGTAACATAAAATACAGGCTGTTTCATTTAAAAAATGTACCTACGGCAGGTTGAATTTTTTCAAATTCATCCACTGTTTGAGTGTGCCTGTATATGGCATCTGCATTTTTTACGAACTATATAAATGAAAACCTTTCTGAATGCATCGTCTCCATGGGACTTTGATATCTATTGGTAAAAACGCTGTATCACAATTTTTGACATGTAAAAGAAAATTTGTATCACCAACGCTTATGGGACAGCCTGTTATTGTCAAAATAATTTAGCCAGATGCAGCTCAAGACACCCTATAATTAACGTATTAACTTTCTGTCATTTCTTGTATAATAACAGATGTGTTGAGCTTTACCGTAGAAATGTGCGACCCTCTAAGCATATTATAAAAAATGAAACTGACCCGGATGTGGGGTCTAGGGGGCGTAGTTCGTGCTCATTCGAAGAAATATTTTCATAATTTAAAGTCGCGGTCTTCTTAGCAAAGACGTTTTGAGAAGAAAAATTATATAATTTTCACAGTAATTTTTCTGGTACTTCGTGATTTTTTTTCGCCAAGAAAGCTAACCTTTGTCTGTAATATTCAACAGGTGTTGTGAACCACATCGAATATTTAGGTTATGTGTATTTTTTTGAGCACCAGTCGCATCAAAATATTTTTTGCTTGAAATGTCTAAAGATTTTTTTCCTTTTTGACTTAGATATCTGAATCTTTGTCTTTAGGATACGTTTCATAGTAACAAGTTTCGACCAAACTAGGTTCTCATGGCCTTGTTATTTTTGGAGATACAAACATTTTCCTAAATGAAACCTAAAATTTTCCCGGAAAACTAGTCCAAGTTTCCTGGCTCGAACACATCCAAGCCACTTACAAAATAAAAAAGTTATCGGTATGATATATATATATATATATATATATATATATATATATATATATATATATATATATATATATATATATATGAAGCATTCACAGGCCATTTAGGCCCATAGCTTGGTAATACGTTTCCATTGCTTCCTATCCAGTGCAATCGTCTTCCAGTTTTGGACTCCTTTTTCTAGCAAGTCTTGTTGTGCTGCATCAAGCCATCTTTTTCTTGGTCTTCCTCTCTTCCTTCTACCCTCTGGATTTGACCAGACACACTTCTTCACCATTCTCTCCACACCCATTCGTTCTATATGTCCCAGCCACTGTAGTCTGCGTGCCTTAACCAGTTGAGACACCGGCGGTTCTCCATACATTTCATACACTTCCACATTTGGACGTCTTTCCCACATGCCATCTACTTTCTTGCCTCCGAAGATTCTGCGTAGTACCTTTCTCTCCCATATCGCTATTCTGTCCTCCAGTCTTCGGTTCATTGT
Source organism: Tillus elongatus (assembly GCA_964006375.1). Classification (NCBI taxonomy): domain Eukaryota; kingdom Metazoa; phylum Arthropoda; class Insecta; order Coleoptera; family Cleridae; genus Tillus; species Tillus elongatus. Next base: position 187,330,179 of record OZ023262.1, on the reverse strand, counting down.
CCATGCTTCACAACCATATGTCAAGGTTGGTCTTATCACAGTCCTATATACTCTGAGTTTCGCAGCACGCGAGATGTTCTTTGATCTAAGGAAGCTGTTAAGCCCTCCTGCACATCTGTTGGCTTTTGCTATCCTTAGGTTAATTTCTACCTCCTCATCACATCTATTGTCTACTAATACACCTAAGTACATGTAATTATTAACCTCTTCGAACTCTATGACTCTCTCCCCTCGCATTTTCACTGTAAAAGGTTCACTATTAGTCACTTTAGTCTTTTTAATTGCCATATACTTGCTCTTGTCCTTATTTATTTGAAGTCCCACACTGTCTGCTACTTCCACCAAACTTCTAGTGATACTTTCCAGCTCTTTTCTATTTCTGGCCAGTAACAATATATCATCCGCATAAGCAAGGCACTGATGACTCCTGTCAAACAAGCTCCCAGTTCTGTTTATACCACTCTCTCTTATCACTTTCTCCAGAACTATATTGAATAGTAACGTTGACAGCGGATCTCCCTGCCTCACTCCTCTTCTCACATCAAACTCTTCTGTCAGATTTCCGTTTACCCTTACTGCGCACGTGGTGTTACATAGTGTCATTATTACCAGTTTCACAATATACTCGGGTACTCTGAACTCTCTAAGTATATCAACTACTTTACTTCTTTTCACTGAATCGTAGGCGGTCTTAAAGTCGACAAAGATCATGTGTACTGGAATCTCGTACTCGTAACAGCCTGTCAAAACCTGCTTTAGCAGACATATCTGGTCAACTGTCGACCTACCCTTCCGAAAACCAGCCTGATATTCCCCTAGCAAAGGCTCTATATATTTTTCTAGCCGTTTCTTTATTAGTGTTGCTAAAATTTTGTAGGCCACATCTGGTAACGCTATCCCCCTATAGTTGGTGCATTCTGTTATATCTCCTTTCTTAAATAAAGTTACCATGATGGTCTTATTCCATTTTTTTGGCATTTCTTTTGTTTTCCAAATTTCTTTTATTAGCTCATACATCATGGCAACCAAAGTAGTCCCTCCGTATTTAAAATTTTCGGCCATAATGCCATTTTCACCTGGACTCTTGTTGTTTTTCATTGTTTGTATAATTTCTTCTATTTCTTGCTTCGTTGGCTCTTCTGTAACTTCTTCCTCTTCATAAAACTCTTGATGACACTCTTTCAGTTCTTCTTCATCTCCATCATTATGCAGTTCTTCGAAATGTTCTTTCCATCTCCTGCATATGTCTTTATCGTTTCCAAGCAAATTGCCTTCCTTATCCTTAAAGAACACTGCTTTGCTTTGGTGGCCTCTTTTTATATCTTTCACGTCTTTGTAGAAGTTACGTATTTCATTTTTTTGATATTTATATTCAATATTTTTTATTTTGTCTTCCAGAAATTTTCGTTTCTGGGTTCTACACATATTTTTTGTTCTCTTTCTTTGTTCGTTATATTTTTCTAGGTTTTCCTCCGTTTGCGCCTGAAGCATTTGATGTCTTAATACTGCTCTTTTTTTAGTGCGGCTTTACATTCTTCATTCATCCAGTACTTTTTTATTTGTTTTCGTCTCTTTTCCAGGGTTGCTTTCGTTGCCTCAGTCACCGTCTTTTCTATCTTTTCCCATTTTTCTTCAATGCCGTCTGTATTCAGGAACATATCACTACTATAAGCTTTGTCTATTCTTTTCTTGTAGTTGAGGGCTATTTCTTCTTTTCGTAGATCATTAACATTGTATCTAGTTTCTGCCCTCCTTTTTTGTGTCTGTTTAATCGTATCTGGGAATCTTAAAACAGCCTTTACCAAGAAGTGATCTGAATCAGCTTCCGCACCCCTACGTGTTTTCACATTGGTGATTAGCCAAGCATGTTCTTCCTTTATTAACAAGTGATCTATTTGATTTGTTTTATTTTGTCCCGGTATCGTCCATGTTCCCTTATGTATATCTCTTCTTCTAAAGTGTGTACTCATTATTTTCATATTCTGTTCTATTGCTAAAGATATCAACCTTACTCCATTGTCATTACTCGCCGTATGTTTACTTTCACCTCCTGTTATTGACTTATATATGTCTTCATTGCCTATCTTTGCATTTGCGTCTCCCATCAAAATTATCACGTCATTTTTTGGTATATCTTCTAGCGTTTTTTCCAGCTCTTCGTAGTACTGATCTTTCACTTCTTCTTCTTTTTCTTCTGTTGGAGCATGCATATTTACAATACTAATCATCTTATCTTCTGCCTTAATTCTTATGGAACATAATCTGTCTGACTTTGGTTTGAAACATTTAACTTTATCTTGTAGCTTTTCGCTTATTAAGAATGCGACTCCATACCTTCTCATATCACTACCGCTTGTAAATAGGATATAGTTTCCAACCCTTTGTATATCATTTCCTTTCAAGTGTGTTTCCTGTAACGCCACTACTTGCATACTATATTTATTGACCTCCATAATTAGATTATTCAAAGCACCCTCTTCATACAAACCCCTTACGTTCCACGTACCCAGATTTAGATACTCGGTTTTCGGTTTCACCTGGTATTTCCCTGTTTGGTTACTGTGTTCTTTATCTTTATTGGTATTTGCGTTTGCTCCTCTCGTGTCCCTATACAACTCCCTAGCCCTTATTGACATGCCAACATCTTTTTCCGTATACGTAGCCCTTTTCTTCGCCTGTTCAGTTCTCTTTTTCCACTCATTCTTGCCTAATTTTTTGTCTCATGCGTACCACTATTATATTCTACCTGTTTAACCAGGCCATTTTCTTCATCCCATTTCCAAAGCTGTCCCTCGACTATTAACTTCTTAAACCCAATCTTGACAGTTCTACCTTTGGCTCTTTTATCTTTTGCTACGTTTCTCAATTCGTTTTGAATTTTTCTCTCTTCCCTCGACATATCATCATTTATATACACAATCTCATTCTTGTAATTTTTTAATTTATATCTATTTCTCATAATTTCTATTTTCTCCTCTATTTTATAAAGTTCAACAAGACAAACCTTTTCACTGAGTCTCCTAGCTTGTTTTATTTCAACATTTACTTCTAAATTCTGTTTCAAAAAAATACCCATGTTCTCTTTTAAACTCTTTGCATCGTTTGTGTTCATTTTTAGCCCCTGTATAACTATATTCTTTCTTTTCTTCTCCTCTTCTAGAATATTTAATTTCTTTTTAATATCCTTTACCTCTTTTCTTAATTGATCATTTTCCATTTTCATGTTTTTATTTTCTTCTTTAATCACTTTCATCTCAGCTATAATTTTATCTTGTTTGTCTTCTATTTTGGTTATCTTCTCTGTTAAATCCGTTAGCATGTTTAACATTATATCCAACTTATTACTCTCGCTTTTCATATTTTTTTCTGGTGTTCGTGCCATTTTCTTACTTCTTTGGAAAATATCAGATATTGGAAAAGCCTTGCGTTTTCCCTCATCAGCAGAATAGTCTTCACTGTCACCCATCTTATACAACTCTCCTTACACTTTGCTGTTTAACGTGTTGCCTATCCAGACGTCGTCGGCGGCTGAATTATAATATCGGTTGTATTCTTTCAGCTTATCAATAAAGACACTGCATTCAACTTTGAACCTTATGCTCCAATGCCCCTAACCTTTAAACAGTACTTTAAATTCAATTTACTCACGGTGGCTGTGGTATTTATTTATCTTCTCAATTACCTAAGATCTCCTGCCAATGTTCTCACTATCTAACTGTTTCTTGCACTTTTTCTTTACTCGATTCGGTCAATTTGACTTAGATATCGGAGTAAACATTTAACACATTAGCGCTCAATCCTACCTTGCTATATATATATATATATATATATATATATATATATATATATATATATATATATATATATATATATACTTTATTTTTTTGCTGTAAGTTGGTGATTTCTTATTGGTTTGCGCGGACTGCAGTTTAGAACCGTCCCAGTTCATCATCAGCACGCTACTGCTACAGCGTGCTGATGATTTGAAACTGCAGGCCGCGCAAACCAATAAGAAATCACAAACGTACAGCAAACAAATAAAGTGTATATTTAAAAGTGATTACAGTGTAGTGCATATATATATATATATATATATATATATATATATATATATATATATATATATATATATATATATATATATATATATATATATATATATATATATATATATATATATATATATATATATATATATATATATATATATATATATATATATATATATATATATATATATATATATATATATATATATATATATATATGTATGTATGTATATATCTGTGTGTGTGTGTACTCGTGAGTCCGTCTTTTTCGTTTAGATTCGTGGAAACTTCTACATTTGTAAACAAAAATTAATCAAAACAACATTTGTGTATGAACGATGTTTCGCAGCCTCATGCGCGGCTTCCTCGGTTTTTTTTATTTTATTTCATTTTACATTAATTTATCAAGAAAGTGTAAGAAATAGTGTGTTCCACATTTGCGATGGAAGGCTGTAAATATTGAAAAGCCATTTTTAGAGATTAGGTTTTCATTGAAAGATATGTTTCGACAAAGTGTTTCGAATTATAACATGCTTGTGTTTGTCAGACCATCACTCAACTGTAATTGTTAGAAAATATACCTTAATTATTTATAATTTGATGGAAATTCACCCTTTAAATGTGTTATTCTCATTAGAGAAAACATTTTGTATTCTTGCTGTATTGTGAAACAGACCTGCGTGTTAATGTTGTTAGTTATCGGTGATTGTTTCCGATTGTATACAAGCGTCATCTGTGTGTTGCCGTCAAAGTTGGAAAATCACTGATATGATCTGACTGTCTTTGTAGTTTTATTAACCTTGGTTTGTGAACATCGACAAAATTACAGGAAACTATGTATGCGTGTTAATGTCTGTTAGTTCTTAGTGATTGTTTCTGATTATGCACTAGCCTCATCTATGTGTTGCCGTGAAAGTTCAGTGCACCTTTTTCCAACTAACAACAAAATGACATGCTAATGCCTAATGTATACCAATAGCAAACAACAAGGAACCGTAATTGAATGGATTTTTTTTTCCTCCAGAAATCGCGTTGAAATTAGAAAAAAAATACAGGAAACCTTTTTTGTTGAGTATGAATCAGGCTTTTCAAAACGTATTTTAAAATGACGGTATGGCTGTGAGAAAAAAGTTACGTGTGAAACAAGTTCCGAGGCCCGGCTTTTTTTACCTCTTACAACTTTGCGGAAAAACTAACAAATTGTTTACTGAGCCTCTTCTCGCTAACAGACAACATGTATTTAATTTAATTTCTGCCACTTGTTCCATGTTTAGGAAAAAAATTATAACTACTTTTTTGGCACCTCTTAAGGGGTCGTATCTTCACAGGAGACGGGCATATGAGTTTTTTTATATGAGAGGCCCTCTTTAATTTTTAACAAGGAATCACCCTTTAATTTTTTGCATTATTTGTTTACACCCTGTATAAGATAACATGCTAATGCCTAAAGGTATACGTAGGGCAAACAACAAGAACTGTAAAAGCAATAAGCTACAGCAACAACGACACCTACGGTTACTGCAACCTGGAAAGTCGGCGTTAGCTAAACAGGCGGTAGTGGAATTTTCCTTTACGTAATGGTAAAGGATTTTTTCACGCCCGAGGAGGTACCACCCCATACATCAAGGGGCTGCTAAAGTCCCAACGGACGTTTCCGGTTCTGGTGTATGAGTCGGTTTCCCTTATAAGCAAAAATGATGATGGCTCCACCTTGTACAGAATATTCCGGAGGCAAAATACCCCTCCATTCGGATCTCCGGGAGAGGGGTGTACAGGGGGCGCCAACATCAAGATTTAACATATCCTTTTCGAATATATGTGGCCTAAATTCTAACCTGAACTCCGTCCACCATTTCCTCCAGGCTAACAGGCCCCAACTCCTCTTCATCACCGAAACCCAAATCAGTGCCAAAACAGCCACTAATCACCTTAATTTCCGGGGGTATGAGCTCCCTACTTCCTTTAGATTGCATGGAGGCGTGTGCGCATACGTCCGTAGCAATCTACCCTGCACCAGACTCCCCAATTTAGAAGCTGGGAGAAAAGACATACTATGGATAAAACTTTCTCTCGGGGCTGCAACTAAATTCATCTGTTGCATTTACCGGTCACCTTCTGACAACAACTTTGTCCAGCTCTTTGACTACCTTTCTGAAAAAACCGACTATCTGATTTCTGAATATCCTTCCTCCGAGGTCACTATTCTTGGTGACTTCAATGTCCATAATAAGGAATGGCTAGGAGTTTCAAAAACCGATCCACAAGGGAGAGCAGCGGAGGCCTTTGCAGTCAGCAATTCTTTAGCCAATATGGTTCAGCAACCTACTTACTTTCCTCGTATCCCAACACACAGCTCAAATCCATTGGATCTCCTTCTTACTACACAACCTGAATGCTATAAGATATCAGTCACCGCCCCCTCGGTCGCTCAGACCACGGCATGGTCACTGCTTCCTGCGCAATGCAACCCGAGGTCACACAGTCATCACACCCACGTATCGTTTGGCACTACAACTCCGCAAATTGGGACGAAATGCGGGATTACTTTTCCTCATTTCCATGGGCGTCTGTCTGCTTCTCTCATCCTGACCCCTCTGATATCTCACAAAACGTCACCGAAATTATCCAAGCTGGCATGGAATTATTTATCCCACGTACACAGAAAACCTCTTCAGCCACTCAAAAGCCCTGGTTCTCTAAATCCTGTGACAAGGCCAGACTTGAAAAGGTCAAAGCTCAGAAAACGCTTCTACACAATCCCAGTCAAGAAGATCGTCAAGCATTTAACGACGCAAGAAACCGATATGTCCGCATTTTTTCTGAGGCAAAAAACTCGTTTAATAACCACATTAAAAACAAAGTCCTCTGAAGCTCCAACGGCGGCAAAGCCTTCTGGACTCTTGCTAAATCTATTGGGAATAATTTCTGCAAAAGCACGTTCCCACCTCTTGTCTCAGGGGATTAAATTGTTTCTACCGCCCTGGGCAAAGCTGTACTTTTTGCTTTGTTGTTCGCCGCAATTCTACTCTCAACCCACCTCCAAATGTTCAACCACCAACAGTCCCCAATGTCGCGCATAAAATGACGGATATCATTTTCAAAACTAAAAAGGTACGAAAGATGCTCTCTTCTCTTAATACCAGGAAAGCCTTTGGCCTTGACGAGATCCCAGCAATTGTTCTCAAAAAATGCGCACCAGAGCTTGCTCCTGTCCTGACTCGTCTGTTTCAGATATCTTACAATAGAGGCATATTCCCTAGTAACTGGAAAACTGCTCGAGTACAACCCATCCCCAAGAAAGGATCCAAAGCGCTTCCCAGCAACTACAGGCCTATTTCTCTCCTTTCAGTCGTCTCTAAAGTGATGAAAAAGTATATAAACACCGAATTACTAAAATTTCTTGAAAAACACAGTCTAATCCACGACAGGCAGTATGGATTCCGTCAGCGCAGATCGACTGCCGACCTCATTTCCTTTGTCACCCATTCTTGGAACAAGTCTATGGAACAACACGGTGAATCCCAGATTGTTGCTCTAGACATTTCCAAAGCATTCGACCAGGTCTGGCACGCAGCGCTGCTTAATAAACTTCCGGCCTATGGCCTACCACCAAAACTCTGTATGTGGACAGCAAATTTCCTCTCCAACACGGGCATATCTGTTGTTGTGGATGGCCATTCCTCTAAACTGTATCCAATTAATGCAGGAGTTCCTCAAGGTTCAGCTTTAGCCCCTACTTTGTTTCTTCTCCACATCAATGACTTCCTCTCGAGCACATCCAACCCAGTTCACAGCTACGCAGACGACAACACCCTCCATTCAAATATACAATATTCTAAGCCTGTCTCTTTAGCCCAATTATATGAGGATCGCAGACTCATGGAGGGTTCTGTCTCCGTGGACCTCCAAAAAATATTAGACTGGGGAAGTAGAAATCTTGTACAATTCAACCCCACCAAAACTAAGTCTTGCTTTCTTTCTCACAAGAGATACACCAGCCCTAGACCCATCACAATGAACAACCAAGTTATTCAAAGTAATGAGTCCTGTTCTCTTGTTGGCATTTCTGTGGATCGAAATCTTAATTGGCACCAACATGTCACATCAATTGCAGAAGCGGCTGCTAAGAAATTAGGTGTCCTCTTCCGGGCTCGCAAATACTTCTTACCAGCTAATCTCTATACCTTATATACTTCACAAATAAGGCCAAACCTCGAATACTGCTCCCACATCTGGGGTGCCGCTGCCGCTTCTACACTCGCTATCCTGGACTCCATTCAAAAGAGAGCTAGCTATACGTCTCATCGGTGACCCTACCCTCACCCAAAGGCTGCCATCCCTTGCCCACCGACGCGCCGTTGGTGACCTCTCTCTCTTTTATAGATATCTGCACGGGCACTGCTCAGAGGAGCTTTCCTCCATAGTTCCCCCACCTGCTGCCCCCAACAGATCTACCAGGGGAACAGAGCCAATGCACCCTTTTACTGTCCAGGTCACCAGACATAGAACATCTTGTTATGCCCGCTCTTTTGTCCCGAGGACTTCCAAGTTGTGGAATTCCTTGTCGGCACATGTTTTTCTTCTCCTCCGAACCTCCAAACCTTCAAGTCCAGAATTAACAAGCTGCCTCTTTCCTCCTTGTCAACACCCACGGTACGATAGTATTTATGCTGTAAGCCCTTGTGGTGTGTTGTTAAAATAAATAAAAACATGCTTTTTCTCTAAAAACCATAGAGTTTTAATTGACAAAACGGGGATTAAAGGAATATAACCAGCAAATTAGAAGCAAGGCGGTTAGAATACAGAGACCTAACAATCTCAACTAACATGGTGATTTCAAGTTACGTCGAACCCGACTACACGCAATTGATTTCCAAGGGCTCTGACAACATGACTTTGCGCATACCACTGGAAAAATTGATAATGGTGACGCCATCAACAATAACCAACAGAAAGAATTCCTTAGGCTCTGACAACATGACACCGTATATACCTTAAGTTTTTGCCAGACACGTATAAAAAAAATCATTAAATCTTTTAACAACTCTCCTTAATGGCTGAAGCATCTGCTAATTTGGTTTTCTGCATTTTAGTTTTATTTTTTTTATTTTTTTATCTCGTTTCAACTCTGCCTCTGTTATACTCTACTCAAAGGGAAGAATAAAGACCTTTAAATTCGCCACAGTCGTCTAAATGATCCTACCAGATTTTCCTTGAGAGAAATTTGTAACGATTGCGTTTCGTTACTACTTTAAATATTCAAAATAAACCCGTAAGAGACTTAATTAATAGCCGACAATTCAATATCTGTAAGATTTCTGTTTTGATTTCAAAATTTTTCACTGAAAATTCGCTAAGAAATTCTATATCGCAACACCCGTACTGAATTCCCTTTAATATGCGTCGAAAAGCAAGCATTGAAATACGTTGCATTTTTGTTGGGGAAAATGAATATCTCTATTGTCCTGAAATTCTAGGTAAATAACAGAAGCTGACGTAATTATGATAAAATCTAAAAAACCGGTTATCAAACAATGGACCAAGTCCATTATTGTTTTGAGGTGTGTATAGAAGACGTCGTGGTTTCGCCACCCATAAGATGTATCGTTTTATCTCATTCGAAGAGAGGAAGCTAAAAATAGCTCGCGCACAGCCACTAACAGGTCACGGTAAGAATTTTTCGTGCAGCTCTGGCAAGAGGAAGATTGACTTGCCCGCGTGGAGAGTGAGCTAGGCGGTTGAGAAGTTAACATCGTTCTAATTAACGTGGCTATAATAATTATCTTAAAACAGCTGATAAAATTCCTTTTTGTTATCGATACTATCTAACAACGGCTGTTAGTGATTTTTTAATATCATTTGATCGGTTTTTGGAATTTAAATTAACAACGTGTTTAGCATAAAACCGCGAAGTTAAGCAGTGGTCTTTTGTTCACCGACCTGGTGAATCCCTCAAGTTAATCACACAAAGTTTCTGATTATTACCGAGCTCTGAATCAGTTGGCATTATAAACTTCACTTGAGCCGATTTACATTTCAATTGCTGTAGAGAGATTTCAGTCAAATTAATTCCGAACATCGACATAAGACGGTTGTTCGTTTGATGTTAGGGGCCAAATTGTCTCCCTCAGTATTGGAGCAACAAGATCCACCTGCCCAATAAACGTTCATGGAAAGTACCACTTCTTCTCTCCAACCTCCCCTCGCGTATTGGAATTGGTAAGCCTATGTTAGGCTCTAATGGTTGACTCTACTTGGAGAGCATCTTCAATGGTTCAACAGGTAACCCCAGGTGTCAGGACTTGGTGAGTCGATGAAACTTTATTTATTTATGTGGAACAATCAAAACCTTCCATGCATCAGTCTATTATTTGAACCTTTACAATTTAAATTTTCAAAGTAACATGCTCAAATTTGAACTTCAATAGTGTCAGTGAGGTGTCTGAAAAAGGGCAACTGTAAATTTCCTGTTTATTCTTTAGAATGTTGTCAATACTGTGAATTTAAATACACAGTACTTAAAATTGTAATTAGCAGATTTTTTTTTGTAAAATATTTAATCTGTACATTTTTTAATATTTTTCATTGACAATCATTAAAATAGAAATTTAGCATAGTAATATTCTTCTTAAATGGAGCCTTACTCAAAGCACTGGCCAGTTAATTCATTGAAAAATCAACCGAAGTAATTGATGAACGTCAAACAATTTAAATAATAATTTATATTTGCTTTTGAGCTATGAAGTGCAGCATTTGATCCTTAATACACCTCAAATGTGTAATGTTAATATCTTTTTGTAAACTAGGACCATTTTATTTTTTTATTTTTTCATATGATTTATGAAATGATACTTTTTTTGGAACTCTTGCTGTTTATCTGATATTCATTTGTGTATGAGTTAATATTTATTTGAAATTTGCCAACCATGTTAATTTGATTTTGTTTGCTATCCCAAATTTATTTATATGAATAAATTAATTTTATTGTTACATTAACATATATGTTTAATTGAAGAGAAATTCCTCCCTAATATCTCTCCTGTTTGGCAGCAACACAATTAATAAATTCTAATTATCGTCTATCTACATTCCTTACATTATATATATATATATATATATATATATATATATATATATATATATATATATATATATATATATATATATATATATATATATATATATAACCAGGCCCTAGCCTGCGGCTCTCACAAATTAAGAACTCCAAGCAGAACAACACAAAAAAGAGCGTAAGTATGAAACCATATCAACATCTTCCAACTTCCTAATTCCTAAAGTGTTTCTAGTCTAAATAATAATAATAATCTGATAGAAAGATGCTTTTAGGGTACGGCTAATAGGCAAAAGTGACCTCACTATCAAGCAGGTTCAAATCCACTTGCGGTCAACCACAACATACCACGTCGCCAGTTTTTTTTTTTTTTAATTTAAGGACGGTTACAAATTATATGTCCATATTTTCTTCTTCTCCTTACACTTTTTCCCTACTTCCCCCATCCGCTTTAAGCGATTGAAGTTCGGAAAATTTAGTTGGTTGTTTTCTTCGCTTCGCCAGTCTCTCTTTTATGGTCATAGCTTGTCGGGCGAATTCCATGACCTTTTTCCTTGAGCTCTTGTCTTCTAACATTATTGGTATCAGGTCGTCGATATTGTGAATCCCTACAGAGTTGAGTGTGGTACTTCTCATCTCGTCGAACTTTGGGCAAACAAAAATGCAGTGTTCCGCCGTGTTTTCTTCCCAGCAGTAGATACAACTGCTCTCATTCGCGTCAAACTTTCCCATGCGTTTGGCGTAGGATCTGAAGTATCCCTGGCCTGTAAGTAATTGTGTGAGCCAGAAGTTTATTTCTTTGTAGTCGTATTTCATTCAGTCTGTCAGATTTGGAATCAATCTTTTTGTCTAATGTCCCTTCGTCGTGTTTTGGGACCATCTTTGCTGGCATTCCTCCATGGTTCGGCTTCTGACAGCTAGCTTAGCTTATTCCATTCTCACTCCCCTCGCCTCATAAAGAACATAAATTAAAAGAATTGGTTAAGGTACGAGGATTGGTACTTGATACATTTGGAGGTTATTTGCCAAAAAAAAAATATCAAAAATGTAAGCTGTGGGCTCGCTTATATCTGGTAGGCGAATTGGAACTTATACTAATTGCATAAAATCTTGGCACCTGGCAAATAGTTAAGCAGTTCTTCTTATAGGATTTCAAAATTAGTTTGGATTATAGACGTTGAGATAACCAAACAGGCTAGAATACAAATTTGGATTGTTTTGGATCAAGATATGAACGCCACTGAAGCACTATTAAGCTGGAAGGAACTATGCTAAAAAATAAATCTGAAGTTTTGGATAAAAATATGCATTTTCTTTGCTAAGAGAAAAACTCTTTGAACCAACATCGTTACTGTCAGAATTATTGTTTGGTATGTAAAAAACTATTCGAACAATCACCGTTACTCCCGAATTTTTAGGTGAAATATGATGTGACAAAACCTGCAAGTTTTGTCGCAAGTATAAATAATTTAGCATATTCCTTGATTAAATATTGACAAAAGTAATATAGGTTTACAAATTATTAATATTTATTTTAATAACAGAAAGAGCATACTGACCAGCCTGCTGCGTGTGTGTGCGTTAGCCTAGGTATGGCTTTGGAATCAATGTCCATTAACCACAAACTATTGTACGAGACAAACAGAAATCCAAGAACGGAGTCAACCAAACAAAATGTAAGCAACAAAATGGAGTTATGTGTGCGTATGATATATGACTTCATTTTTCTTCTATTATCACAACCAACAAACTTAAGCTATATGAAATATACTAATATTAATAGTTTAGCATAATATTTTGTTGGTACTTTTCTATTTTATTTACAAATTTTTTTAATTAGCAATATCAATTTTATTTATTAATTTTTATTAACAATATCTTAGTGGGCTTAGACACAGGGTCACAAGAGTACGATTAGGACCAGCCTGTAAATTTACAGTTTCGCAAAAGCTTTTAACCAAGCGCTTAATTGTAAAACATTCACCTCACGTTTTCTGCGAAAAGTGTGCCATGAATATATACGTCAATTATAAGGTCCATCATTTAATTTACCTAATAAAAATATAAAATTTATTATTTACGCCAACAGATTGCTTATATTAAACCTGTCTTCAAAATATTAACGGTGCTTGGACTACACTCGTTGAATAATAAATGATCGCCAACCCTGTTTTGTAGTCGCTTATGTTTTTGTATGTAACAAACATTTTATTTTGTCATAATTGTGATAAACATAATTTAACGACATTTTTAGCTTTTATTGTTTCGCCGAGGTATAGATCATATATTTTTAAAATTTACTTTTTCCGTGCGTGGGAGATTCCCTACCATCCTTACAGAAAGGCAATGGTTCGGAAAAATTTCCAAGATAGTGAGGCGAAACTGCTCCTTGGCGTCTGTGATTAGCCATAGTCACGAAAGTAGACCGACGTTGTACAAAAAAAAACAAAAACAGAAATACAATTTACTTTAATTGAAATATTTATTAAATATTATCTTATAGAAATCAGGTAGTGGGAATGCATTATATTGTTAATTGGTGAATTCATACACCGATAACCAACTAAACAAAAATTGACTCTTTGCAATTATCTGAAAAAAGTACAAAGGTCACGCCTGTACATCTTTAGGTAAGCACGAATATAATGTACAGTGTGGAACAGCCAAATAGAATAAATTCAGAACCTCAGTTAGTGTACATATTTGTAAAAAAAATCGCGAAACAAGTCAATTTTAGATTAAAAATGACATTCTGCAACGTGACCACTTCACACCTACATTCACCCCCTTCGAGTGACAGTTTTAACCAGCAAATTTAGGAATAGGAAGCAAGGGCTCACTTCATTTGGAAAATCTCTTAATTCTCAATTCAAAAATGCCATGGTTTTAAAAATTATTGCCAAAATTAACAGTAAAAAAACTCATGTATGTATGTATATATATATATATATATATATATATATATATATATATATATATATATATATATATATATATATATATATATATATATATATATATATATATATATATATATATATATACCCCTTCAACCCCCAAGCGGGAAACAAATGCACCCTTAAAATTTCAAATGGGAAGTGGGGTCGAGTCATACATTGTTTCAAAGTGTACACAATTGCCCTTCCAATGATGCTTTATTTGTTGGATTTTACTTCAACAGTTAAAGCAAAAGCGGCTTTACAAACTTAAACCCCATAGTTTTGGTATGAATGAAAAAGTCACGTAGATTTTAGTTCAAGACAACCAAAATTAAACAAATTCATTGTGTTGATAATTTAATGATACTTTAAATGTGTGCTAGATATTACGAATTATTGAAAAGAAGATAAATAAGCTTGATTTTTTTACCATTTATTAAAACTTGAATTTGCTTATTTTTGAACTTAATAATATTTTGTTAAACTAAGTAGCGCAGAAATGATTGTGGTATTTTGACTCCTAAGAACTAAAATTTACGTGACTTTTTATTGATACCAAAACTATGGGGTTTAAGTTTGTAAAGCCCTTTTTGCTTTAACTCTTGAAGTAAAATCCTACAAATAAGGCATCATTGGAAAGGTAATTGTGTACCCTTTGAAATAATTTATGACGCGACCTCACATTCCATTTGAAATTTTAAGGGTTTATTTGTTTCCCCTTAGGGGGTTGAAGAGGTAGGTTGGAAAACATGCGTAAAATATTCCCCCTAAATTAAAAAATCACGGGTCCGAACGTTTTTTTCTCCAAATTCAGAAATAAAAATGAAGCTTGATGCATACTTTTCGTTGGGCCACCTCTCTCTCTCTCTCTCTATATATATATATATATATATATATATATATATATATATATATATATATATATATATATATATATATATATATATATATATATATATATATATATATATAGTATTAAATTGTTGTGACGGTAATAGTGTTATTTATCAAAAAAATGTGGGAAAGCCGTCAGTTGTAGAATAAAACTCTTTATTATAGGCCGAGCTTTCGGAAAAATTTATCCTCAAACATAGAAAGTGAAAAAGTTTACAATTTACTTGGAAAAAATATAAAAGTTTAAAATACTTACATATAACATGAGTTCACTAAACTAATTATGTAATAACAAACATGAAAAGAAAACCTTTTTATGAATTTGAGTAAAGTCGAAAAGTGCCTAACTGACATATAAAGCTAACTATTGTCTAATTGAATTTGTTTTTTGTTTTTGTCTAAGAAATATAATAGGGGTAGTGATTTCTAAAATTATTATCTTTCTTTAAGTTTATTAAATTGTCGTTAAAAGTAATTTCAAATTCTTCTAAACACATTCTGTTATTACTTAAGGTTTCACAGTGTAAAATAGAAACATTACTAAAATTTAGATTATGGCCAGTGTCGAGATTATGTTCTGGCAGAGCGCAAGTTCTTTTTTGTAAACGTATGTCACTTTTGTGCTAAGTTAACCTATATTTAAGGACTCTGCTTGTTTAGCCAATGTATCTTAAACTACAATTATTACATGGAATACAATATACCACTCCAGACACTTTGGAAATTTCATCCTTACTTTTGAGTTTACTGAAAATGTTATTAATTGTTTTTGAATATCGAAACGTTATTTTAAAATTGGTTTCATCTTTAAATATAAACTTTAACCTATTGGAAATACTTTTAATGTATGGGATTGATATGTAAAAAAAGTTAGATGTTTCCGAACTCGAAATTATATGGGTGTTATGTCTGTCAGATAAATTTGATACTGTTTGTAGAGATTGTATAAAAGTTTATTAAGCAGTTTGGGAGGATAAGAGTTGTTAACAAAAATATTAAAAAGTTTTCTTACATTTTTTTTCGTGGAAAGAAGGATTTCGGTAGAATAACGCCCTGAATGTTGTGCTCATCATTTCCAAACACACACACTTATCTTAATTTAAAAGCAGGGTACAGGGAGACAACGAATCCCCAGGACTTTATCTTTAGTCACAAGAAATACTGTGAAGTTGTTTTCTGAGTAATGATGACCTTTGCAAGAAGTTAAGGAAAGCAGAAAATTTATCCTTTTTGTTGAACTTTAATTTAAAACTGGTATAATCTTCTGTAAAGGACATAGTTTACAGGCAGCTATGCAGAGGTGGCCAACAATCAAGCGATGTCTTTAGTTAACGTATTACAACGTATCTCAGCTCTGCCACAAGTTCCTTAAATCTGGTTTTAGCTGAGCTGGCACAGCTGGGATTCGGTATTATAGACATGCCATGCGTGGCGCAACACATTTGGGATAATAATCACCACATAGTAAAAGAAAAGCTGAAGCTTATCAAAAATGTTATATAACCGACGAAATTAGACGCCTATGAGAATATTTATATCTACAAGGCATGAATAATTAATAGTTTGCGGTTCATGCTGTCGTTTTGATATAAAAGAACAGCATAAGGAATAGTGTTTATTATGCTGTGCTAAAAGATATTCCGAAACTGGATAGGCACTGTTATAATGGGATTCTAGGAATGACGTTCAGGAATTTAAATATGAATTGCAGAAAATTGGCTTGCCATTCTTCCCTCTCTCTACGGGTTTTTACTTAACACGTACTATAAATAGAATGTGTAGTAGTTAAGTAATTTAGACTTTTTCATCTTCTAATGACGCTGACTTTATTAGTGAAACGATCGCCAGGTCTTGATGTGCTGTGGTTCTGTGTGTTCTCTACGTGTACTTATCACTGCTTACCACAGGTTCCAATCTTCACTTAGACTAATTATTATGATCCTTGTCAGGGTCCACACCTTGTTTTAATTCCTTAGGTTTTTTTGCTTTAACGTCGGTCTATTTCCGCGATCATAGCAACCACCGACGCCAGGGAGCACTTTCACCTCACTGTCCTGGAAATTTTGCCGAAACTCTGCTTTTTGTAAAGACGGTAGGGATTTTTAACGTGTCCAACATCGCATGGACACGGCACCGACGGCCTTACCCCCCCCCCCTCCCCCCAAAGGGCGGAATGTTCAGACATTTAACTTGCTCAGATACAATGCCAGAACCTCGGTCGATGTTAATTTATTAGTGTGTACTGAAAAGGTGAAAGGGAAACCCTGGGAATCTAACCCAGTACCCTTCGGTTCAGAAGCACACGTTCTTACCCATGGACCACCGAAGCTCTTAATTCCTTAGTAAAAACATGCAAACTCAGTCCTATCATTAATTTTAAAGTAACAAAATGAATTATAAATATATCTTCATAGTTAGTTGAATTAGTAAGTTATGTTAATAATTACTTACATTGTTTTAATTCACTTCCACCTGTGTTTTTGTCCCGTTAAATAATTATGTTGTTTTTAGCGAATTTTTTTTTAATTTGCTAATGAGGAGATCTGTGATAACTCAAAAGATAATGGACCAATCTTAAACAAATTTGGAGAGTACCTTCCTTTTGCAAGTGGCTTGGACAAGGTCGTTAGTTAAGAAAATGGGACAAGGTTTTCCCGGAAATTTTTGTGTTTTGTTTCTAAAAAAACTCAAATCTCCGGAAATAACAGAGTAAGGGCAACCAGATTCAGTACGCGTGTTTGTATTATAAAGAGTGAACTCTGTACCAAAATTTAGGTCTCTAGCTTTTTAAAGACAAAGAAGTTATGGGCAGTTAAAAACACATTTTGACGTTTTCGTCAAAACGTCAAACTCGCAATTTGAATCGTTAAAATTGGCAATGTTTAGGCAAAGAACGTGAAACAAATACGAATTGTAAAAAGAAAATGTTGCAAGAAGAGTGTTCTGCGAACCCTTAAGTTTCCGATTCAACCGTCACTGATTTTCATTTTACTAAAATGTTTACAGAAAATTCATTTCAGATATATCCTTTCTCTGATGCTTTGGCTGTCGGTTTAGTCAAGTTGATGCTTTCGCTGTAGGTTTAGTGAAGTTTATGGTTTAACGGTCTATAATTTTTTTAGCTAATTTTTGTATAACAAATTCATTAATGCATTTTTGCATTTTTTATCGAAATATGATGCGTTTGTACGGAAAAAATTTTGACGCAGTAAGAGCGTTTTCGTAGCGAATTTTCGGTAAATTTGCAGTTTAGCTCCCGGACGCTTTTCAAAAAACTGTTTTCAGAAACCTGCCTAGGGCGCCCTCCGGATCCACAAACCCTAAGAAAAGTTTCTTGTTCACACTCCCCAAGGAAGTTACGGGACCAAGTGTGAGTAGGGGTCTATATTTTTTTAGATAATTTTCGTAGAACAAATTCGTTAATGCATTTTTGCATTTTTTATCGAAATATGATGCGCTTGTAAGAAAAAATCTGGACGCAGTAAGTACGTTTTGGTAGCGAATTTTCGGTAAATTTACAGTTTATCTCCCGAACGCATTTCAAAAAACTGTTTTCAGAAACCTGCCTAGAGCCCTCCCTGGATCCACAAAGCCCAAGAAAAATTTCTTGTTCACACCTCCCAAAAAAGTTACGGGACCAGGAGTGAGTAGGGGTGCTGGGCGGGGAAGGTAGTAAAAAGGAAATGTGAGCAGAAAATTCGAATAAAACGGGCCTGAAAGCTGTTTTTTTCACAGCGTGACGCCATATCCCCCTGCAACCCTACCTACCCCGCACAGCACCCCTATCCCCCCAGATGCCGTAACTTCCTTGGCGGGTAGAAACAAGACATTTTTCTTGTGGTTTATGCAGCGAGGGTGGTTGTATGCACGCGAGTGGGAAGGAAAATCCCCACAACGAAGCAGCAACACCATCCATGCAACAAGTCGAACTGGGGGGGGAGTCTCCTTCGTCGTATGTATTTTCCTCCTCCTAACCTAACCCCCCCCCCCCCCCATCGTGTACATACAACCACCCTTGTTGCATAAACCACAAGAAAAACTTCTTGTCCATACCCCCCAAGGAAGTTGCGTGACTTGGGGCAAATAGGGGTGCTGTGCGTGGCAGGCAGGCTTTAATGGGGATATGGCTTCAAATAGATAGCTTTAAAGCAGTTTTCTTCGCATTTTCTGCTCATATTTCCTTTTTACTACCTACCCTTCCCAGCAGCCCTATTCACTCCCAGTCCCGTAACTTCCTTGGGGGGTGTGAACAAGAAATTTTTCTTGTGGTTTCTGCATCCAGGTGGGGTCCTAGTAATGTTTCTGAAAACAATTTTTTGAAAAGCGTTCGGGAGCTAATCTGCAAATTTGCCGAACTTTCATTATATCTTTCAAATTTCAATAACTCAATTTTTGTATATTTTTAAACCATAAATAATTTTGATCAAATATAGTACATTGTTTCTACTACATAGGCTATACCGGTAATCAGATTGATGCCTGCTCGCATTTGCTATTAAAAACATTTTAATGGAAATTCACTTCCATAACACACCTGCTGCACCCACACTTTTGAAAAATGTTTATATATTTTCAAACAATAAAGTTATTTCGATGAAATATGGTATATTGTTTCTACTATATCGGCAACCAGGTTTGATGCCTGCTTTCATAAAGAAAGACATTTGCTATTAAGCATATTTAAAAAAAAATTCGCTACCATAACGCACTTGCTGCGTCCAGACTTTTTTTACGTATGTAGATATGCATCGTGGTTCACTATGAAGTGCACTTCGACGAACTATTGCTAGATTAGCAAAAAATAAGTCTAAAAATCTTTTATCATTCATTTATGATAAATTTTTCCCTCCCAAAAAAAAATTGCGAAATTGAAAGCTTAAAATCAAATTATCAGCTAAGCTGTATAACAATTTTTTCATATAAGTAACAAATAGTATCACAACTTATACATTGATATAAAAATATTTTAAGTTACTAAACATTTACCTTGAAAGTGTCGACAAATTGAATTATTTAGGTACCGCCTTTACGGAATGGACTAGTAAATTTATTTATTTCCTTTATGATGTTATATTTCGATAACTTAATAAGTGGTTTAACAAATAAAAAACAGTCTTAAATATATATTTTGCTTATCTACCTTTAACATCTCGTACTGAAACACAGTGCATAAACATAGTGTGTATTTCACACATCTTCTCCTACTTAGACTACGGGTATGACAAGAAGTCGTTCGCGACACATTTTTGTGATAAAAAGTATATCTTATGTATCTTAAAGTTGGCCACCCCTGAGTTATAGATTTAAAATGTGTTTTTTCTCATTCTTGTATCAGCAAAGTGAATTCGAACCTGTCTGGTGAACCAGCAAAGTAAATAATCTTAATCCGTTTTGCATTTAAGCTGTTTTATCTGCCGCAGTTGCCATATGTAATATACTTTTTAAAATTATTTGCTCTCCAGTTAATTTAAGTGCCTGTTTTAATATCTTCAAGGCATTTTCTTTTCATTTAGTTTCCTATTAATGTCTTCAAACGTGAGTGATTATGATGTATGCCTCTCTCCAATGTGATGGTTAAATCACACTTGAAGGCTCGTTTTCTGTACACATTTCCGCAATTAGTCTTTTACATCATCTTAAGAGAACTCTTGCACCAATGTCTTTATAATAGTGTTGGTATATTATTTTTGTCTATATAGAATCCGCGCTATATCGACTTCCTGTCCTTGCTAGGCATTTCCAGAACTTTTCTGTAACCTGTCCCGACTTCAAAGCTTTCTCACGCATTGACAGCAGGCAGTGTTAAAGTGAACTGAGAAGTAACAATATCAGTAAGTGCAACCAATAAAAACTTTGGACGCAGAAAGTGCGTTATAGTAGCGAATTTTTATAGAAATCTTTCAAGTTGGAAAAGGCTTCGAAAGAAAAGTTTATCTCCGAAAGCATTAAATTTCGTTTGATGAAACCTCATTCACATCTTGCCTTTATAAAGTTTCTGTTACATGCCAAAGTTGGATTCCATTGATTAGGAGAGAATTGGTTTATTTATATCTGAAAAAAGGTTTATGAAAATGCGCTACCATAACGCACTTGCTGCATTCGAATTATTAGCAATAATTGTATAGAGTTTGTTCAGTTCACGAACGAGTTTTCATTAGATATGTATTAGTATTACCTATTAGTAAGGTATGTTATTGTTGTGTGTGTTTTGTTTCTTTAACGTCAGCCTATTTCCGGGACTATGGCCAATCACCTACGCCAGAGAGCAGTTTCACCACACTATCCTGGAAATTTTGCCGAATCCTTGCCTTTCTGTAAGGAGGGTAGGGATATTTAACGTGCCCAACATCACATGGACACAGGACCGACGGCTTTACATCCCCTCCGAAGGGCGGAACGTGCAGACATTCAACTTGCTCAAAAACAATGCCAGAACCTCTGTTAATGTTAATGTTACAGTTTGTACTAAAAAAGTTAAAGGAAAGAGGAGGAGGCACACGTTCTTACCCCTGAACCACCGAGGCTCTTATGTTATATTGCTCTCGTATGTTATTAAAATTAATTGTTTGAATTTAAATGGATTTTAGAGATCGATTATAGAGGTCCCAGTCAGCGATTATTTAAAGAAATTTATATTTTCTATGGAGCTAGAAAAATTAAATTTGGTAGATGTATGCAAGTATTGTAAGACTCTTTAAAAAATTATGTTACAATTTTCATTAAAGTTACAAAGGTATTCCAGAAAAAAATTAATTATTTACAAAGGGAATGTAACTGCCAAATTATAAATATGGCAGCTTTTTCCTTATTAATTGCTGTGATGATTTTGTTTTAGTCAACACAATCAACATACAGACTTGGAAACTACTTATCTGGCTTCCAAGTCTGTATGTAGTATGGACCAGTTTCACCAAGTAAGGGCGACAACAATCAATCAACCCACTCTGCAAACAAACAACAAAAAAGTTTTTAAAACCAATTTTTAGTTATCCGCGAAGCTCATTATGTGACTCTTCTTTCATTTAGCACCTACGCTACGTTTACATAAGTTTTAATGGTTCAAGTTTGAAGATTCTACCTTAATAAGAAATTGAGATATCGGATTTGAAATATTTTTGCGACAATTATCTGCCACTTGGCGCACCCAGACTTACTTACTGATGCTGTATCTATCCTTTTTGAAAATGATACAATATTGTTGCTATCTCTCTTAGACCCACAAACAAGGCCATCTCACATTCATTTTTGAAAAAAAAATTAGAATAAATGAACTGTGGTAACAATTCAAACATAAATGGAAAATCTTGGTTCGCTGCTTCGTCGCAAGGGTTCTCCTTACCGTTCTGCAAGCCTACAACCGTCCTCAATTCGTGAATAAGAACAATTTAAACAAGAAAGTTTCTTGGGAAAAAACCCAATAAAATTACGGGAACTGTGGTGGATAGAGGTTCTGGGCGGAGAGAACACGAATTTAAGGAGGTGGAGCTGCAAAACGGACTAAAGTCAGCTTGTAGAGGTCGCACTTTCGGCTCATATTTCCTGTGTATCTTCTTCCTTGCCCAGCACCCCCCTGTTCGCTCCTGGTGACGCAATTTTCTTAGGGGCTGTTTTTAAGAAATTTTCTTGTGGTTTGAACATACAGAAGGGGTTCAAAGCATGTTTCTGAAAAAAAAATCTAAAAACGCCCGATGTGCTAATCTGCAAATTTACATGAAATTTTAGTTTCATTTACATAAGGAATATACCTGCCCAATTATAAACGTGGCAGGTATTTTTTCTTATTAATCTCTTGGGTCATCCGATTTAGTCAACGGAATCAAACCAGTTTCTGCAAAAAACATAACAAGAAGGGTTTAAAACAAATTTATATCTATCTGTGAAGCTCATTTTGTTATTTTTAAAGTTTAGTAGCCACGCCGCTGTATCGAAACTGAAGATTCTCGTTCAGTGGGAAATTGTGTTATCAACATTTAAAATATTGTTACGAAAATTCGCTACCATAGCGCAGTTAAACTCTTTTCAACACTTATTTATTATTGCTGTATCCGCACTTATAAGTACACTGGGAGAATCCAAAACACCACAACACATCTTTTTAAAGACCTGGCGATCGTTTCACTAACAAAGCTTGCGTCATGAGAGGATGAATGATTTAATTTTAATCTTATTTACCTTCCACTTTCTTATTTGTTTCGTTGAACGTCATCATAATATACTACAATCGACAACCCTGGACATTTGTTAAAGTTAGGTTAAAAGGAAAAGTTGGGTTATTATTAACCTAACATTTGTATTTGCCTTAGTATATAGATAGTAGTTTTATACCCTGAACTTCTAAGGTATTAGCGGAGTAGAATTCGACGTTATGCGCAGAGCGCACATACTTCTCTAATGACTGCTTTCTGTTAGCGGAATAACAAATGACAAGTAGCTAGCTAAGTGCTGCCAGATTAAACTAGGAGAGGGAGGTGGCTTTTAAACACCGTGAATAATGGGAAGATTAATTTTTACACATAATAAAACGTAGTTCCAGTTTCATATATATATGTATATATATATATATATATATATATATATATATATATATATATATATATATATATATATATATATATATGTATATAACCGATTACTTTTCTTTTATTAATAGCTTGGATGAGTTCTTTAGCCAGGAAAATCAGACAAAGTTTTCCGGGAAACTTTTGAGTTGTCTTTCTAAAAAAAATTATGTCTGAAAATTACAAAGTTATTTTAATTAAATTTGGCCCACATGATGCCTTAGGAAAGTCCTTAGTAAATACCAAAATTCAACTTTTTAGGTATATACAAAATTAAGTTATTCAAATTTGAAGAATTTAATGAAAATTCGCTACCATACCGCACTTGCTGCGTTCAGAACTTTTTTCTGATATCTTCAGATGAGAGTTTTGGCAATTGGAAACCCCGCTAATTGTTTGTCGTGACATATTTTTGTAGCCTGCCTGTTTAAAATTTAATTTCGAAATTTTGTTTGCAATGGCAGTAGAACCCTGGTAAATCTGTCAGACCTCGTCTAACATTATACGGATCCATTCAGAGGTAATTTCAAGTCACATCAGAATTTATTTGTTTTTTATATAGTTATAACTCAAAATTTACTTAATCATTGATGTCAAAAGATCTACCATATAAAATGACTATTTAAACTTCGAAGAATATACGTGTACTTGAATATTTTTACTTATAAACATAGTCTTATCGGTGTTTGATTTAGATTTCTTATAGAATTAGTTAATTCTGGAGGTATAAATACTGCAAAAATAGGTACATAAAATATTTGAGCTTTTAAACAACATCCTTATAAAGTCATCTCGTATGCTATTATAACACTAAGAAACAATAACTTTATAACCCTTCTTGATATCACCACCATAAAGCTGTTGTGTATGTATTAACCAGTCATGCCAGAATACGACAAATTTGTTTTATACAGGTTTTATAAGATCCAAAACGGTATCCCCAACTTTGTAAACGCTATTAGAATGCCGCTGAGAAGACAGTATTGTGGTATTAACATTGACATGAACAGTACTTATACAATTAAATTGTTGTATACATTTTTGCCCATTTTGGACACAAAGGGGTTGTATTACTACTAGGAACAGGTTTTTGAAGTCTAATTATAAAACTTTAATACTTGTTAAAAAACTGAGTGGAGGTACTCACAGCTTTTATAAAAGCAATTCTATTAGTTCGATATATATATATATATATATATATATATATATATATATATATATATATATATATATATATATATATATATATATATATATATATATATATATATATATATATATATATATATATATATATATATATCGAAGCAGACCTTGAATATGCAGAGCTCTACACCGTGCTGATTTAAATGTGCTTTTGAGGGTTTAAAGTCGCCTTTTCCTTGAAAGCCACTTTTTTGTATAAAAATTCACTGAACACATCAACAAAAATAATATCTTAAAGTTATACCAGATAATTTAAGCAACTTGGAAAGCAAGTATTAGTGGCACCAAACTGAAATACAGTTACATAAAAAAGCAGTGTAATTGACAGGATACCAATTTGCTTACAGCGTTGGAGTATAAATATACGTACCTCATTAGTAATTTAAGTATTCGGCCTACACAAACGCTGAATTATAAAGAATACTAAGTATTCGCAGTCTGTATGTCTCAAGGTTTACACAAAAAAACTCTGACTTTACAATTTATTCGTGATTGAAAATGAAGATTCTTGCGTTAAAATGTTTGTTTAGGTATAAAAAACGCTAGGTTTCAATTTCCATACACTACGAGCCATTCATTTAGCGGTATCGAATACTGAATACCTATTTTTTTATGAAATAGTCCATGAAAGTGAGAGTGACGAATCACAAACTTAACTGATTTGTCGGTAAACAGGTGTTTAATTACTTTTTAATAACCTGAGTTAATATCTCCGCTAGAAGGACATTCAAAACTTTTTTATATACTTTAACGAGAACCTCGATGGTTCAGGGGTAAGAACGTGTGCCCCTGAACCGAAGGGTACTGGGTTCGATCCCAGGGTACTCCTTTCACTTTTTCAGTACAAACTGTAAAATGAACATCAACCGAGATTCTGGCATTGTATTTGAGAAAGTTGAATTTCTGCACGTTCCGCCCTTCGGAGGGGGCGTAAAGCAGTCGGTCCCGTGTCCATGCAGTGTTGGGCACGTCAAAGATCCCTACCCTCCTTACAGAAAGGTCGGGGTTCGGCAAAATTTCCAGGATAGTGAGGTGAAACTGTTCCCTGGCGTCGGTGATTGGCCATAGTCGCGGAAATAGACTGACGTTAAAGAAACAAAAAAACAAAAAAAAAGTCGGTCAATTTCCGCTACAACGACCAATCACCGACGTCACGGAGCAGTTTCACCTCTCTATCCTAGAGATTTTGCCGAACATCAGCCATTCTGTAAGGAGTGATCTTTAAAGTGCCCAACATCGTTTTGACACGGGATCTGTAACAGTTTGTTCTGCATATACATACTACTACGCTACCTAAAGTACTAATGAATTTCACAGTTTTTCTTTTCATCTTTTTTTACAACATAGTAATTATAATTCGCAGACCCGATCTTAGATGGTCGTTGGGTTTTTTAGGGATATTTATTATATTTTTGTGAGAGGAACCGAAAAAATTGAAATTTCCATCTATTCCTGATTTGAACTTTAGATCAGTTTCTTAGCACGGATAATCCGCACAGGGCTAATTGAGAGTATACTATCTATCTATATATATATATATATATATATATATATATATATATATATATATATATATATATATATATATATATATATATATATATATATATAATATGTGAGTTTATAAAACCCTTTATAGATTGTTCGAATTTTGAAACAAAACTAAATTGAGTTGCTCTGAAAAGAGAGTTTTTTTATTAATCACAATAAGTCAATACTATTTACATTAATTGAACATTACTAGGTACAAATCTTACCTGAAAAGAGAAACAACATTTAAAGCTATTATTTCTCCAATTCCTTAACAATTTAAATTTTTATTAGTCTGAAAAATTTTATTCTTAATTACATTACTTCAATAACTTTACATTTAATGGTGTGCCCTCTATATCTACTCTCACAATGTCATGCGCCCTAGTTAATGAGCGGGAAACTCAAACTTAATGAAGTACCATGAGAACTTCATTTACATCTCCCCACCCCCAAGACCTTATACACCCAAGGTTGGTACCGGAACAAGTTTTGTTATGTGAAAGAGATTTGATTGGAATTTTTTTGTCCTGTGTTCATTCTATTAATTGAGTTTGACAATTTTCCTAAAAGTTGATATGGGCCGATTTTTAATTCATCTAGTTTTTTTCGATTAAACCGGTTTCCGTTTTCCACATATACTAAATCTCCTATTTTTAGTTCCCATATTTTTCTGTTTTTGTCGAATCGTTGCTTATTATAATTATGTGATTTTATAGTCCTTTCCAATGCTACCTTCCTATTTTTCGATAAATCATCATATGTTATATTTTCTTTCAATTCATCTGGTAAAATATTGAAATTTTTTCCTTCTAATAAATATTTTAGAGCAAATCCTGTCACCGTGTGCTCTGTTTCATTATATTTTTGGGTACATTCGTGAGCAATAGTCGTCCATGCTAATTTTTTTCCTTTCATTTATCTTACATCTAATTTTATTAACTAATGTTTAGTTTAATCTTTCATTCAAACCATTTGAAAAAGGTGCATTTACTACAGTGAAAATAATCGGTATATTTTCTTAATCTAAAAAGTTTTTAAATTCTTTTGAATTTATACCCGGATATTGATCCGATGGAATCATGCCAATTTTATTTCCCTGTGTCACCTTTTTAACAAGCTTTATAAAATCTTTCGAACTTTGAGTTTTTGAAGTCAAAATATATGCATATCTCGTGAAGTGGTCTACCATAAGGTGTAAATATGTTTTTGTAGAACGTGAGCCACCAAATCCCCCTATGGTATCTATAGACATTATTTCAAAAGGGTAAGTAGCGGGACCTAGGTGAAACATCAGTCCAAATTCGCATCTAGTTCTCGATTTATTTTTCTTGCAGATGTCACAGTTGTCATAGATTTTCTTTATATTGTATGTTAAATTTTTCGCTAAATACAGTGATTTAATTTTTCTTTCCATTTGTTGTACTCCTATATGACAGTAAAGATAATGTATGTTCTCTATCTTTTTTTACTAAATTCCTCAGTCATTGACCATTCTGAGTTTACTGTATGTTTTATAAGCATGGAACTGTACCAGTCAAGACATAAGTCTTCTAAAAACAACCTAAGAACCTCAATTTTCCTAGTATCTTCATCTATTCCTAAGCGACTACATTCTGTTTCAAAAATAGTCATCCATTGCGATACATTCGATGTGTTCCTAGTGAATTTTTCTATTGCAAATTTACCTGTTAGGTTTGTTATATTACAACGTTTTGAAGCGTCCTTCTTTATATCAGCAAACTTCTCCAGGATTTTTGTCAAGGCTTCTTCTGAAATTCCAGTTATAGGAGCTTGCTGTCGTGTTTCTGATGTAATGTCCTCCAGAAAACAACCCTTAAACTGCATATTTCCATCCTCATCCACATAAACAGTCGTCATCTCTGGTGTCACAGAAATCCATACTTGCCTAGATTCATGTCTCCTTTGTAGTGTAGTTTTTATTTTTTGAAAAGTTTGGCTTTTTATAATTGTAACGTGTAGTTTTAGTGAATTTTCTTAAAAAAAATTCACTAATGAGGAGATCTCGACTTTCGAATTTTGAAAAAATTTCTTCAAATGAGCGCTATTTAGGACCCCCGGAACCCAAATCCGAGGTCAGTTTCAGACTTTATATGTTTATATATATATATATATATATATATATATATATATATATATATATATATATATATATATATATATATATATATATATATATATATATATATATTTATGTGTCACACCTATAACTTAAAAAATAATGGACCGATTTTGATAAAACTTGGTAAGTACCTTCCTTTTGCAAATGGCTTGGATAAGTTCGTTAGCCAGGAAAATCCGCCAAGGTTTTCCCGGAAAATTTTGTGTTTTCTTTCGAAAAAAA
Organism: Tillus elongatus; assembly: GCA_964006375.1. Lineage (NCBI taxonomy): Eukaryota > Metazoa > Arthropoda > Insecta > Coleoptera > Cleridae > Tillus > Tillus elongatus. The sequence continues at coordinate 187,301,566 of OZ023262.1, read as the reverse complement.
TCGTTTTTTTTATATTTTCAAAATTAACAGAGTAAGGGAAACCAAATTTCATACGCGGGTTTATATCATTATAGGTAAGTTATATACCAAAATTCAGCTCCGTAGGTTAAAGGACAAAAAAGTTACAGGCATTCAAAAAACAATAAATTTGGGTTCTCCTCAAAACGTCAAAATCGCGATTTTAAACGTCAAAATTGGTGAGTACCTTCGTTTTGCAAGTGGCTTGGATCTGTTCGTTATCTAGGAAAATCCGACGAGGTTTTCCCGGAAAATTTTGTGATTTCTTTGGAAAAAAATTTATATATCCAAAATTAACGAAGTAAGGGCAACCAAATTTTATACGCGGGTTTATATCATTATAGGAAAGTTACCTACCAAAATTTAGCTCTGTAGGTCAAAAGACAAAAAAGTTATAGGCATTTAAACAAAAATAAATTGGGGTTTTTCACAAAACGTCAAAGTTGCGATTTAAACGTCAAAATTGGCAACATTTAGGAAAAGAACTTGTATCTAATACGGGCTATGGAAATAAAATCTCTCAAGAAGAATGTTTTACAAACCCTGAAGTCTTAGTTTCAACCGTCATTGTCCTTCATTTTAATAAAATGTTTCCAGAAAATTCATTTCAAATAGACCCTTTCTCTGACGCTTGTCAGTAGTCTTAGCTATAGAGTTTATCGTTAATGGTATATAATTTTTGTAGAATTTTCGTTAAAAAAAAATCAATAAAGCTCAATATATCTGTTATTACACAAGATATGAAATAAATTTGTATATATTAATTATAGGGTGTCTTGAGCTACATCTTAAAAAATTATTTCTACAATCACAGCGTGGCCCATAAGTCGTTGGTGATACAAATTTTCTTTTTTTTTTAATCAAACACGCCTTATGTTATTGCATTTTTGCATTTTCCATCGAAATATAATGCATGTTTGTAAGAACAAAAATTCTGGACGCAGTAAGTGCGTTATGGTAGCGAATTTTGATCAAATGCTTAATATTTGAATAGTTCAATTTGATATTAACCTATAAGGTTGACCAAAAAACGAGTTTTTTCGGGAACACTTTAAATTTACTTTCGGAATTTTTTTTTACATTTTCAAACAGTAAAGTTATTTTGATGAAACATGGCACATTGTTTTTACTATATAGATTATACTGGTAACCAAATGTGATGCGCTTTCTTAAAAAAACACATTATTGCTATTAAAAAATAGTTTTATGAAAATTCACTACCATAACGCACTTGCTGCGTCCAGAGTTTTTTATTGTTTGCAGACGCTCCGGGATTGTAAAGGTGTGTTTATCAATATCAATTATCGAGGTTAGGCAGATAACATTTGTTTTTGGGTTATCACTCGGTTTCACTACAAATTCAAATTTCAACTTTTCCATTGTTGTTCAACAGCAGCTGTAGAAATGTTGTTTTATAATATGTGAGTTTATAAAACCCTTTATAGATTGTTGGAATTTCGAAACCAAACTAAATTGAGTTGCTCTGAAAAGAGAGTTTTTTTATTAATCACAATAAATCAATACTATTTACATTAATTGAACATTACTAGGTACAAATCTTACCTGAAAAGAGAAACAACATTTAAAGCTATTATTTCTCCAATTCCTTAACAATTTTAAGTTTTTATTAATGTTATTCTTAATTACATTACTTCAATAACTTGTTTACATTTAATGGTGTGCCCTCTATATCTACTCTCACAATGTCATGCGCCCCAGTTAATGAGCAGGAAACTCAAACTTAATGAAGTACCATGAGAACTTCATTTACACACACACACACACACACAAATATATATATATATATATATATATATATATATATATATATATATATATATATATATATATATATATATATATATATACTCGTAGATCACTTCTGTGAAAATTCACTACCATAACGCACTTGCTGCGTCCAGACTTTTATTTCTTCGTCAATACCTGTATCATTTGTATTATCATTTTTACTTACATAATTTTGGTCAGGGTCTGGAGCTTTGCCTTCCAGCTTCAAATATGATCTCTCGACATAATACTTATATGCTATAATAATACTAACATAGGTAGGCATGTAAAGTTACCGAAATAAAATTAAAATCTATGACTTACCAGTAACTAATACCTCACACTATAGTTTAGTAATATATTTGGCCTACCGCTTTCGCTGGGTTTTAACTAGCGCACACGAAACTAGCACAGCACGGTCAACTGTTCAAATAATAAAAATAAAAGCGACTATTTTCGTGGTTTTATTTTTTTTACATGTTTGTGTATTCATTCTGCGACAGATCAAAACTTTTAAACATAGCGAAAGGAGATAAGCCTATTATCATCAGACCTGAACAACTTCGGTCGTAAATTTTTAACTCGTCCAGAGCGAAAGCGAGGGAGAGGTTAGTGACCCATGTTTGTTTTGGTGGAGATCTTTGATATGATAGCTATCAGCTATTTAGTTTTTACGGTTTGAGCAGTTTAATAGCAAATAATTTTTTCGCAGGAGCTCTGAATGAGTAACGAAAGACACAACTTTAAAAGTCATAAAAATAATTTCAAGTTAAAGGTTCAGAAAAATGTATTCTAAATCGGTCACCTTTATGCCGGCTGGTTTCTAATTGCGTGATGCAGAAAATACAGGGGCGTATTCTAGTGTAACATTAAAGTAGTCCTGTCAAGAAAATGTATGGACACAAGGCCGTCGTTTCCGATATAGAGTTTCCAAAACTGATAAAAGAATCAATTTAAACGTCATAACTTCTAAACCACTTGATATATTTTTGTCGAATTTGTCATAGCTTTTAAGTCAGTTAGTAGATATAAAATATTAAATTTGAAGCCGACATAGAGTACCAGTGGAGAGATTATGGTTACAATCGAGACTTTTTCACAAGAAAAGTATACCACCTTGTATAATCGTGCAAACAAAATTGGTTTTCATATGCCACATAGCATTTTCATCAAGTTTTGTCTCTGTCCGTTTTTGGTGAATTTTATTTAAAAAAATTCACTAATGAGGAGATCCCGACTTTTGAATTTTGAAAAAATTCTTTCTTCAAATGAGCGCTATTTAGAACCCCTGGAACCCAAATCCGAGGTCGGTTTCAGACTTTATATGTTTATATAAATATAAATATATATATATATATATATATATATATATATATATATATATATATATATATGCGTCACACCTATAACTAAAAAAATAGTGGACCGATTTTGACAAAATGACAAAACTTGGAGAGTACCTTCCAATCGCAAGTGGCTTGGATAAGTTCGTTAGCAAGGAAAATCCGCCAAGGTTTTCCCGTAAAATTTTGTGTTTTCTTTCGAAAAAAATTATATCTAAGGAATTAGCAAAGTAAGGGCAATCAAATTTGGTACGCAGGTTTATCATTATAGGTAAGTTACCTACCAAAATTTAGCTCTGTAGGTTAAAGGGCAAAAAAGTTACAGGCATTTAAAGAAAAATAAATTTGGGATTTCCTCAAAACGTCAAAGTCGCGATTTAAAACGTCAAAATTGGTAATATTTAGACAATGAACCTGAAACTAATATGAGCTATGGAAGGAAAATGTCTCAAGAAGAATGTTTTACAAAGCCAGAAGTCTTAGTTTCAATCGTCAATGTCATTCATTTGACTAAAATGTTCACAGAAAATTCATTTTAAATAGACCCTTTCTCTGATGCTTCGGCAGTAGTGTTGACTATAGAGTTTATCGGTTAATGGTATATCATTTTTGTCGAATTTTCGTAAAAAATCTTTAAAGACAGATATATCCGTTATTATGCAAGATAAAAAAAATTGTATACATTAAATATAGGGTATCTTGAGCTACATCTAAAAAAATATTTCTAGAATTACAGGGTGGCGCATAGGTCGTTGTTGATTCAAATTTTTTTTTAAACGAACACGCCTTATGTTATTTCATTTTTGCATTTTACATCGAAATATAACACATCTTTGTAAGAAAAGAAATTCGGGACGCAGCAGGTGCGTTCTGGTAGCGAATTTTCATTAAATGCATCAAATTTGAATTGCTCAATTTGCTACTAACCTATAAGGTTGACCAAGAAACCAGTTTTTTCGGGAACACTTTAAGTTCACTTGCGGAAATTTTTGTACGTTTTCAAACAGTAAAGTTATTTTGATAAACATGGTACATTGTTTCTACTATATACTGGTAACCAAATTTGATGCCTGCTTTCTTTAAAGAAACATACTTGCTATTAAAAACATTTTTATAAAAATTCACTACCACAACGCACTTGCTGCGACTAGACTTTTTTAATCTTTCGCCGTTTAGCGACAAATGATAATTTCCTAATAGGGATATTTTTTCTGATATAGGATAATAATATGTAAGTTTCTCAGTAGGCTGTGGGTAACAAGTTAAAGGAAATACTAGATTCATTGTTTATTTGACAAGAGCTGTAGCCAGTGTCACTTCAGTATAATATTCAAGCTTTTCCTCAAATTTAAAGTCAATTTTCCCTTCATTTATTAATTATTATGGCAACTTACACAAATGCAGAAATGCTACCATGGTTGTCGTTTATGTCCTGCTGATGGTAATTGTCATGAGGCTAGACGAATTTATGTTGAAAGATTTGCTAATGATATAACTCCGAATGCCAAAGATTTCAGAAATGTATTTCAATTTCTTTAGGATCAGGGTCATTTAAAAGTGGCTCAAATGACAGCTGGAACACAAGAATTCGAGGAAACAGTGGTCCATGGAATCGCAGAAAACCCTCATACAAACACCAGAAAAATAGCTAGATATTTTAACATAAGCAATAAATTAGTATGATCGATCATTCAAGATTAACAATCACACCCTCATAGCTCAAGCTTTACTGCATCAAAACTACCCCGCTTGCTTACAATTTTGCAACTGGATTTTGCAGCAAATTGAACCACGCGTACACTTTTCCGGGACAAACTGTTTACAGGTTAAGCTGCTTTTTCTAGAAATGATATTATAAATTTCCACAACAATCATATTTGGTCCAATGAAAACCCTTACGCGGTAATAGCATCCCGATTTGAACATCAGTTATCTATCAACGTATGGGTGGGTATGATTAGTAATTTTTTGATAGGGCCGTACTTTTTAGCAGGAGCCCTTATCGACGCTTTTCTTCAAAACATTTTGGTAGCTGAACTGCTTGTAAATGTTCCTATTGCCATAAGATGACGGATGTATTTTACGCACGATACCCCCCCCCCCCCTTTCGGTTTGACCGCTCGAGAATTAAACCAACATTTTACAAACAAGTGGATTGGATGAGGCATTGAACACCCACGTCAACTTTGCCCCACTAGATCACTGGATTTAGATTCCATAGACTTCTTTCGTTGGAGGCATCTCAAGACATTGCTTTACCAAGATCTGATTGAAAATAAAGAGCAACTATGACAACTAATCATAGTTGGTTGTAATATTATACGAGCCACCCCTGGCATCTTTGCATGCGTTCAAAACTCTATAAGAAGATCTGAAGTCTGTATGATACGTAGGTGGCCATTTCCAACAATTATTATAAGTTTACCATTGTCAGTCATGAATTTATAATGTTGTGAATTTTAAATTGATTCTTTTATCATTTGTGGAAACGCCATATCTCGGAAACGGCGGCCTTGGGACTCTATCTCTATTTAACAAAATCACCTTTATTTTACCCACAGAATGCACCTCTGCTTCTTTTCCACGTAATTAAGAAACAGCATGTATACGTTTTGTCTGTATACTACATAGACAATTTTATCAGAAATTTAATAATTGTTTTTTCTTTACTTCCACCTCATCAATACCTGTGGAAATATGGTATTAGTGACAGAAATTTTAAACCAATTTTCTTAAGTCTGGTAAAGTGTCAAAACCTATAAAAAATTAAGTGTTAAAACCTATATAAAACCTAATCTGGAAACCATTTTTTTTGTCTGTCGGTTTCTCGGTCTGTATGTGTGTCTGTTGGTAGCCACGATAAGATTTAGAACGAATTGAGATATCATCTTCAAACTTGCTGTACAGGTAGCACCCAACAAACGAACAGTATTCTCTGCTGAAATTAAGTTAATGGTAGAATGCGTGGGGGTGTAACATCGGTAATAGAATTTTTGATTTTTTTTTGCTCAAACTGCGTAAAAAGTCGCAAAACATATAAAAAACTTCTGGAACGAAATTTTTTGTCTGTCGGTTGGTCTGTGTGCCTAAACGTTTAACTGTTAGTAGGCACAATAATTTTCAAACGAATTGAGATATCACCTTAAAATTAAGTATAGAGTGAGTACCCGAAACAGCCACGCTTCGAATTGTTTTTGAATAACAGCGCTTTAGGGGGAGTGGCCGATCAAAGTCATCTGCATGTCCAAAAGTTCATTCATGGACGCTAAATTCATTTCGTGAGAACGTGTTTCTGAGGAGAGTAAATTATCACAGCTATCAGGAAATTGTGATTTAATCTGCAGCACTATTTTCACCGTACTATCAACTCTTACCTATTGCCTGATTTCTGTATTATTTATGAACGGAAACTAACAGAAATCCAAGCAGTAGAATACAAGATGACCTCTTCTCTAATTTTCGTAGAAAATACAAACATGATAGGGCATTCTAAAACTGTCAAAAGTGTCTACAACTGGGCGAAAATTGAATCCGGAAAAGTGTAAAGCCATCATTTTCAGAAGATTAGTTTGATACAGGCGAAGAGAATATAAAGTGGTGGATTAGTAACAACCTGTAGAAAACGAGAAGCACTGTTCAAAACATAACAGGTGAGCTTTAGAAAAAACTAGGATTCACACACGATATTAACAACATGTTCGATAAAATGTGCTAAATACGAATCTTTCTGAAAATGTTTCCAAATGAACGAGAAAGCGGGCCACTAGAACCCAGGGCCAGGGTTCGGTTAAATTATATATATATATATATATATATATATATATATATATATATATATATATATATATATATATATATGTATATATATATATATATATATATATATATATATATATATATATATATATATATATATATATATATATATAATTTCACTGGATTCCACATAACCGCTTATGACAAAACCCATTTTTTTAAGTTCTAATGAAAGCTGTTGGTAACATCACACCAGATGAAGTGGTAGCAGCTATTAGAAAGCTTAAAAACCTAATAAATCCCTTCTTATTCCCCCTTATGTATTTTTTAATGTGCTTTGATTTTGTTCTAGTGAATTTTCGTAGAAAAAATTCACTAATAGGGAGATCCCGGATCATTTTCAATTTCTATATATATATATATATATATATATATATATATATATATATATATATATATATATATATATATATATATATATATATATATATACATATATATGCACCAATCACTTACAAATAATATGCCAATATCGATTAAAATTTGGCATGTACCATCCTTTTGTAAGGGGCTTAATTAAGTTCGTTAGCCAGAAAAATCGGACCAGGTTTTCTGAGAAAATTTTGAGTTTTCTTTCTAAAAATATTTTTATCTCAAAAGATTAAAAAGCTATTGTAACCAAATTTAATAGGTAACGTTCGAGATATAAAAAGCAAACTATACACCAGAATTTAGATTTCTATGTTACAAGAAAAAAACTTATATGAAATATTTTGTGCCAGATAATTTCTATAAAAATTTAACATCATAACCCACTTGCTGCGTCTAGACTTTTTTGTATTGGTAACGTTATGTTAACAAACAATTAAGGGTGCATTATATAAATAGGCTTATTTTGTCTCTACTGATAATAAATAAATATGGGCATTTTAACTAATAACTCAAAAGAATTATTAACCGATTTTGATGAAGCATGTGTCTTTCTTTTGTCATTAGCTTGGACAAGTTCGTTATCCCGTCCAATCGGATCAGTTTTAAAGAAAAATTATACTTTCCAAAAAAAAGTTGTATCTCAAGAAATCAGAAAGTTATTTTGATAAACTATGGCAGGCATGTTGCCCTAATAACGGGTTTACCACATACAAAAATTACAGTTTCTTGGTTAGTGATAAATTGGGTTATTTAAATTTGAAGCAGTTAATGAAACTTCGCTACCATAACGTATGCTGCATCCCATTTTTCATATAGTCCCTGTTTAAATATTTCTAACAGTGTCAGAGTTTAAAAAGTACGGAATTTCTGCTGTCGGTATGTGGGTAGTTTGAGAAAATATGTCCGATATGTATTGACAATTTGGGGCCAATGATCATCTTATGCGACGGGAACTGCACTAGTAGATTTCCTACTTCTCACAACTTTTCCCAGCGATATAAAACACTTATTGGATCAACTAAACAGTCTGCATGATGTTAGTGTTAGATATTTTCAGTTGTTGCAGATTCCAATATGTACAGTGTGCCCAGTTTATGATGCGGTACATGGTGATTTTGAAAACGGTAAGAGATACGAGAATTGTTGGGTTTAATTAGATCAATGCTGCTGACTTTTGTTGACAGTTCAAAACTATGTTCAGTTTTTTTTTAAATCTATAGATCACCTAATGGAAAAGTTAAACATTTGTCAATTAGGTTTTCCTTCCATATATTTTGTTTTTACTGACAAGATACATGTCTCTTGGCACACTTTGCTGACACTACTTACTACATTACCTGGTGTCACCATAATTATTGCTCTAGACCCACTAGATTTTGCAAAGCGATAATCAAAAAGACCATATTTCTGAATTTAGATATAAGCACCCTCATTATTCTACATTTGCAAAATATTTTATTGATACTAAACATATACCCACAGTAAATAGCCACTACATTTTTGTAATGACAATCGCAATTTTTTCAACCTTATGTTGTTAAGTAAAAAATTGTTACACATTTAAATCACAAATTCTAGAATTTAAACTGCTGCTATAAAATCCCAAAAGGGTCTCTTTCGAATAAATTTTGTGCAAACATTATAGTGAAATGAAGAACAGCAGCTGTTGTAACAGAAATGTAGGGTACTATTAGGCACAGCTTCTTGTAATATTTGCTTTTCAAATCCCGCCTTAGGTTTAGAATGTTTGTTAGAATATCCTAAAAATATTTATAATATTTTAAATCGCAAGTTTGAAGTTACTAGAAAAAAATCATTAAATTTTGAATGAATTTTTATATACTTTTTCTTTCTGTACCAAACGAGCTTAATCTTCATCTGTAATATGCAATATATTTTTTTAGTCACGTACAATATTTTGGTATTTTGGCCCTCTATTATTGACCTCCTAATTTTTTTCTTTTAATGCTCATATTTTTTTTTAGACAGAGAGCTAAATTTCAGTGCATGGTATATGCTCAAAATTCGCCATTGCAGAAACCATATTTGACTAAAATATATTTGCTATTTTCAAAGAAAAGTTTTCTGAAAGAAGCCCTAAAATTTTCCCCGGAAAAATTGTCTGATTTTCCTGGATAACAAACTTGTCCAAGCCATTTACCAAAGGAACACGCGTGCGGAACTTTATTAAAATCAGTCAATTATTATACATACATACATACAGTACCCAGCATCTTACAAATAAATCTAAAGTTACGGGTGTTAATGATGCAATTTTGACTAAATTTTAATCGAAATGTCACTTTTTATTAAGTTTTGTAATTTAATTTCAAATCTCCGAAATCTCTCAAATCACCCCACGAAAATATTAACCATTACAGTTTTCAGAAACGTGGATGGTATTGAGAATCTATTTCTTCATTTTTATGAAAATCTTCTATATTTTAAAACTTGACTGAAATTAGGTTTTTTTGTTTTTCAACAGCAAATTTATTATATGTATATATATATATATATATATATATATATATATATATATATATATATATATATATATATATATATATATGTGTGTGTGTGTGTGTGTGTGTGTGTGTGTGTGTGTGTGTGTGTGTGTGTGTGTGTGTGTGAGTGTGTATATAGAGATATAAAATTTGAAACCGACCCCTGATGTTGGTTCTAGGAGGCCTAGATAGTTTACTCATTTTTTTAAATGAAAATTTGCTAACAAACAAATTAGATAGAACCTCCGAAATCCATTTAGGGTCAGTCAGTATATATATATATATATATATATATATATATATATATATATATATATATATATATATATGTATGTATGTATGTATATATATATATATATATATATATATATATATATATATATATATATATATATATATATATATATATATGTATAAAGAGACGGGTAGGGAGAATAAAATGGATGAAGAGGGTGGAGAGAGAGAGAGAGAGACGGTATGTTTTGCTTACAAATGTAACATGAATAAAATACTAATAATATCTTTAGCTTTCCTGCGATCATAAGGTACATTTTGATGTACTTTTGGTCTAAAGGTTACTTTCCAGTTCAAATGCAAAGCCCTCTGTGACGCCAAAATATATATCAAAAAAAAGTAACCTTTTTTTATATTACTTAAATAAGCTTTTAGTGAATTTTCTTTAAAAAAAACCAATCTACCACACCGAAAACTCAAAAAATAATGCGCCGGTTTTGATTAAAATTTGCTAAGTACTTTCCTTTTGCAAGTAGCTTGGCAAGGAAAATCGGCCCAGGTTTCGACGGAAAATGTTGTGTGTTATTTCGGAAAATTTAATATCTGGGGAAATAACAAAGTAAAGACAACTAAATTTGGTACGCGTGTTTGTAGTATAAAACTCGGGACGCAGCAAGTGCGTTATGGTAGTGAACTTTTATTAAATGCTTCAAGTTTAAATAACTCAATTTTCTATACACTTAGAGAGTTTAATGTTAACACGTAGTAAGGTCTTTCCTAATGCAAGATATCCACAAAATTTGATAAAAATAACTTTGTAATTTTTGAAGAAAAAAATTTTTTTCGAAAGAAAATTTAAAATTTGAATAACTCAATTTTCTCTAAACTTAGAAAGTTTAATTTTTTTCGAAAGAAAACTCAAAATTTTTCCGGAAAACCCCGTCTGATTTTTCTGGATAACTAACTCATCCAAGCCATTAATAAAAGAATGGCACTTGCCAAGTTTAATCGAAATCGGTTAATTATTTTTTGAGTTATCCACCAAATTTTATTAAAATAACTTTGTAATTTTTGGAGAAAAAAAATTGTTTCAAAAGAAAATTTAAAATTTGAATAACTCAATTTTCTATAAACTGAGAATGTTGAATTTTGGTACTTACTAAGTCATCTCCCAAGGCAACATATAACATCTTTGTTATTTTCGGAGAAAAAATTTTTTTTTTTGAAATAAAACTCAATTTTCCCGGAAAAAACCGTCCGATTTTCCTGCCTAACGAACTCATCCAAGCCATTAATAAAAGAAAGGCACTTGCCGAGTTTCATTGAAATCGGTTGATTATTTTTTGAGTTATCAGACGGATACATATATATATATATATATATATATATATATATATATATATATATATATATATATATATATATATATATATATATATATATATATATATATATATATATATATATATATATATATATATATATATATATATATATAATATATAAACATATAAAAATTGAAACTGACCCCGAATATGGGTCCTAAATCGCGCCCATGTGAAAAAATTTTTGCAAAGTCTCACCATCGATACCTCTCTATTAGTGATTTTTTTTAAATAAAAATTCACTAAAAAGCCACCAAACTTAACTAAACTGACAGCCAAAGCATCAGAGAAACTGTCTATTTGAAATGGATATTTTGTAAATATTTTAGTAAAATGAAGGGCAGTGGCGGTTGAATCTAAAACTTAAGGGTTTGCAGAACACTCTTCTTCCAACATTTTCTTTTCACAAACGGTATTTGTTTCACATTCTTTGCCTAAACATTGCCAATTTTGACGTTTTGAGGAAAACTCCAAAATTTGTTGCTTTAACTGCCCATAGCTTCTTTGTATTTAAAGCTAGAAAGCTAAATTTTGGTACAAAATTCACTCTTTATAATACAAGCACGCGTTGGTTGCCCTTACTTTGTCATTTCCGGAGATATGAATTTTTTTATAAAGAAAACACAAAATTATCCGGGAAAAACCTAGTCCGATGTTCCTGGCTAACGAACTTATCCAAGCCACTTGCCAAAGGAAGGTACTCTGCAAATTTTATCAAGATCGGTATATTATTTTTTGAGTTATCGGTCAGATATATATATATATATATATATATATATATATATATATATATATATATATATATATATATATATATATTAATATATATAAACACAGATCTCCCCATAAGCGAATTTAAAAAAAAATCGCTAAAAAGTGTACAAATTTATCTCTAAGTTAAAAAACTAAAAAGTTATAGGCATTTGAAAAAAATTGAGTTTTCCTTAAAACGTCAGAGTCGAGATTTGAAACGACAGAATTGGAAAAATTAAGTCAAAGAACCTAAAACGAATACGGGTTATATAAAGAAAATGTCGCAATAAGAGCGTGCTGCAAACCCTTAACTTTCAGCTTCAATTGTCATTGTCCTTCATTTAAGGAAAATTTTTGCAGAAAACTCATTTCAAATAGATCCATTCTCTGATGCTTTAGCCATAGGTTAGTCAAGTTTATTGTTTCACTCTCTATAATTTTGAGCTAATTTTCGTTAATGAGGAGACCGCAAATTTTGAACTTTAAAAATACTTTTTCAAATGAGTGCAAACTATGCTCACTAGAATCCATATCCGGGTTTAGTTTAAGTTTATAGCTGTTTACATATATCTCGGGTGACGCATTTCTGCGGTAAAGCTCAGTATAATTATATAAAAGATACGAGAAAAAGTTTTCTATATGCTAATTATAGGGTGTCTTGAGCTGTATATTATAAAATTGTTTTGGCAATGACAGGGTGGCCCATGAGTCGGCACAAAATGTGTGCTTTTGAATAAAAAATTACCTAAGTTTATAACTTAACGCCAATATTCAAAATCAGCTTAAGCCCAGCATTAATAAACAACGTTTGTTAAGCCAAGAGCAAGAAATGGAAGGGATATAAACTCTAAACAGAAAATTACGCTCTAACCTAGTTTTTTTGTCACTTTAATATTATTTAAGGGTGTACGTCTGGCTGTTGACCTATTCTTAGCACCACTACTAGAGTTAATTCTCACTACATTCCTTGACACTTCTCGCCGAACAGAGTTATCCAGTATTTCCAGCCAAGTTCACCTCAGTTTGGTTAGCTGTATCTCCTTGAATTGTCAGCGTAGCAGGAGCAATGCTTGACTCCCTATTATTACCAGCAACTACCTCTTCGTTTACAGTCTCGACCTCTGGAATATCCTTCGCCAAAAAAACTTCACCGTTAATATGAAGCTTACCACCTCTTATGTATGGTCTCAACCCTTTTCTTTGGGCCAACAAAAAATGTTTCACATGTTACCTTCCTCGCGTATTTGTTCCTGAGAGAGATCATGCTTAATGTATATTCTAGTTCCCTTCAATCCACCCAAATTTTTAAATACCTGACTCTTAAGATAATATGACTGAAACTTTACAATAATGCGCCTATTGGTCACTATCCTTTTTTCCAATTAGGTGTGTAATATCCGGCAATTCTCCGCCCAAGTTTAGGTCCAGCAAACCATTTAGTTTCTCAAAAACAAAGTCCGGTAAATATTTATCCGCGTGTTCAACCTTATTAATACCAAATATTATAATATTGTTCCTTCTAGATCTCTCTCTCTCTCTCAGATATCGAACTCTGTTATTTAACAGCACATTTTTTCTCCTCAGATCTTCAACTTGACTCTTGTAGGCATTGATCTCCCCGTTCAGCTCACTTGCCACGGTCTCAATTACTTTTAGTGAATTTTCGTAGAAAAAAATCTCTAATGGGGAGATCCCGACTTTTGAATTTTGAACAAAATTTTGCAAATAAGCGCAAACTAGGACCCCTAGAACCCATAACCCATATCCGGGGTCAGTTTTAATCTTTATTTTTAATCTATGATAACCAAATTTGGTAGGTAGGTTTACGATATAAAAAGTAAACTACACACCTAAATTTAGATTTCTATGTTACAAGAAAAAAAAATTAAAATAAAATATTTTGTGCCAGATCATTTCTATGAAAATTTACTACCATAAGGCACTTGCTGCGTCCAGGCTTTCATTTAAGCTTGCTCTAAGTCGCCGCCTAATAAACCTTACTGATCAGCCCCTGTATATCAACACCGGACATTACAATCCAATCGATTAAGAATATTCCACCAGGACACAATTGAAGCTTATCAATTTACTATTAAATTCCCTTCGGCGGTGAAACGTGATAAATAAATAAACAAACAAAGCAGCACTAATACAGAGACATATATTTTAGACAGCTCAGCAACAGCTTTACCAATCTACAAAGCACCTTACCACACCTGTGCTGCATAATGAGCCACAATGCAAATTCTCAAGTTTTTTTACTCAACATTTACCAGCTTTACTAACCAATTCACTCCTCATCAATATTGGACACTACTCACAATATACCACGATCATTCATATTTTGATGCCTGCTTTCATTAAAAAAGACATGTTTGCTCTCAAAAACATTTTTGTGAAAATTAACTACCATACCGCACTTGCTACGTCCAGACTTTCTAATAATTGGGACATATTTAAGCACACTTGGAGAATCCAAATCACGACTACACATATTTTTAAAGACCTAACGATCATTTCACGAACAAAGTTAGCGTCACCAAAAGATAAAAAATTCTAACTAATTTCTACCACAACATCTATTTATGTTGAATGATAGCAAGAGGGAGATTTCAATCGCAGGCACATTTCTGTCTATTGTATCTTTATTGCCGGACGACGTTATTGTTCCTGTATTACTTTACCTGGCAGCTTTAGGAATGTTTACCTACTCAAAGACAGACCGCAAACAACGGACTTGAGATCAGTAAGGAACTTTGATTTTTTATTGCACTAGAAATATCAATGCTTTCATACGCGTCGAGTATCGATTGACGTCTAATATTTTTGACCAGTTTCAGATTTTCCTAATTAATGTGGTGGTTATTATCCCATATATGTTGTGTCACGCATGAGTTGTCTACACTACCGTATCCCAAATGTGCAAGATGTTCACGCAATCTAGTCCCTATATTTGTCCTAGTCTGCCCAACGTATTTAGGGTTACAATATTTACAACCTATCTCAAAGATACTCGACATTTCAGTGGCTTTGTCTTTATCTTTCGTATTGTCTAACAAATTTCTTATTTGTGCAAATATTTGTGAAATGTGTTAGGTAATACGAAAGAAAAAGGTAAAGTCATTGAAATGTCGGGTATCTATGATATAGGTTATAAAGATTGTAATCTCAAACACATGCTTTGGCTATATGCATAGTTAAGTTTATGGTTTAACGGTATATAATTGTTAGCGAATTTTCGTAGAAAAATTTCGTGAATGATGAGACCGCGACTTTTGAATTTTAAAAAGCTTTCTTCCAATGAGCGCAAAGTAGGCCCTCTAGAATCCATATCCGGGTTTATTTTCAGTTTTTATCTATTTTTATATATACAAGGTGACGCATTTCTACGGTAAAGCTCAATATAATTGTTACTATACACGATACGAGAAAAAAATGTATACGTTAATTATAGGGTCTCTTAAGCTGCATCTTATAAAATATTTTGACAATCACAGGCTGGCCCATAAGTCGTTGGTGATTCCTAAAATTGTTTTTTTTTCGAACACCCTTGTATTATTGCATTTTAGCATTTGTTACCGAAATATGGTGCATGTTTGTAAAAAAAAATCTAGACGCGTAAGTGCGTTTTGATAGCGAATTGTCATTAAATTCTTCAGGTTTCAATAACTCAATTTGCTATACCTAAGGTTTGTTGGATAGGAAACCAGTTTCCTCGGAAACATTAAATTTATTTTCCGAAAATTTTTTACTTTTTCAAACCATAAGTCATTTTTATAAAATATGATACATTTTTTGTACAACATAGGCTATACCGGTAGCCATATTGATGCATGCTGCATTATAGAGACGTATTTGCTAATAAAAACATTTTTATGAAAATTCACTTCCATAACGCACTTGCTGCGTCTAGGCTTTTGATTAGATATACAACTTGGCGCAAGTTTTTTGTAAATAGCTTAAATCAGTTTCAAGGCAGCAAATTCGTATCTCTGAAAATGAAAAAAAGTGATCTTAATGAATTTTGATGTGCATGCGGTCTTCATACGAAATATTATATAACAAAATTCTAGATGAAAAATTTAGTTATTCACTATTGAAATATTTCAATGAAAACCTGCCACTATGCTTGTTGCCTAGGGTTATTTATTTATTGTTTCACATTAAGACTTGGCAAGGGAAATTATTACATGTTTTGAATAATAACTGTAAAAAACACTAAGGTTGTTACCCCTATGTAAAAACTTTGCGAAAAACGTACCAACGGATGTCAAAAAAAATCTAATAACTATAACTATTATTATTATTATACAGGGGCCTATTGTGCCCTCAGAATTCACGCTACTTTTCTAGGATGCCCTTTTTTTGACAAAGTCCAGAAATATCCTGTAGTGAGCAGTCTTTAGAGTTTCTAAGTTCACTTTTTCGTTCCCTAGTAACTTGCGACATGCTTCTATAAATGCCTCGCAGTGGCACATTATGTGTAGTGGAGTTTCCTCCTCTTCTCCGCAACCTCTGCACATTGGGCCTGATTTAATCCCCAATGCGTAGAGGTGTTTCATCATATGACAGTGACCTGTTATCCGACCTGTCAATAGTTTAAGTTTTTTCCGGCTCAACTTTAGCAGATTTTACCCTCTTTGTCTGGACGGTTCTCTGAGGAAGGCTTTTGCCTACATTTGTGTAGGAGATTTGTTCCAGTGTTCCACATGCCACCGTTGCAGCATTGTCTCGATGTCATGTCTTACGGTTTCATATGCAACCCCGCAGTATACTTCTGGCCCATTTAGAGGCCTTGCTCGCCCAATAATAATAATAAAATAATAATAATAATAATAATAATAATAATAATAATAATAATAGCAACAACAATAATAATAATAATAATAATAATAATAATAAGAAAATTGCAGAAACGAGTAGAGGAAATAATAGGCTGAGTTCGACAACATTCAGCACAAGATCCAGTCAACCACACTGCACAAGAATGTTTGGACACCTTAAAACAGAAAGATTCTGTATATGCAGAACGGTTGAGTAGATAGAAACCGAGCAGCAATAGGAAGTGCGACAATACAATATTTGAACGCTCTGAAATGACTTTCTACCGTCAGTTTAATTCGGCGAGGAATGCAGCCATCGATACTTTTCCAAATAAGGAACAAATTGAAGAGTTCGGACAAAGTCAAGTGGCCACAACAGTCTCCTGCAATATTGGCGCCAGCTTGGTGAACGAAGAACACCGAGCGTGTCAGAGTTATGAACAAATGCATCATGAGTTTACCACAGATGAAGGTTATTAAAGAGCTTCATAATTGGAAGGCACCCGAGTCTGATGGCGTCCAAAACATTTGGCTGAAGAAATTTGGGTGTACACATCATCTATTGGTGGTGTTAATAAATGATGTTATACTTGACCCAAAGAAGACGACATTGTTTTTCACACAAGGAGACTCGTATCTTCTGCCAAAGGACCCGCATTTTTCTGCAGACCCCGGCAGATACCGATCAAGAACTTGTCTTGAGAAACCAATATATGCGCACTGCGAACGAAATAACAATGAACAAAGAAATCTCTTTGCTGCCTACGTGGATTACAAAAAAGTATTTGATTCAGTTCCACACGAATGGCTTATAAGTGTGCTGAAGATATATAAGATCGATACTCACATCCTGAGGTTCCTTGAACACACAATGTCTACCTGGAGAAAAAATATTCAGTTACGGGTACAAACAGGCGATAACATCGTAACCAGCACGATACTAATTAGAAGACGCATATTTCAAACAACTCCTTAAAATCGTGGAAGGGTTTTCCAGAGATATTGACATGCAGTTTGGGGTTGACAAATGTCGCACCTTATGTGTAGTCAGAGGGAAAATACAATCAGGTGTATATGAGATGCAGAACGGCCAGCAAATTGCTCGATGGATGTAAAAGAGTGTTATCAATACCTAGGATACATCAAGCGAGGAAAATAAACCACTCGGTAATGAAGAACGACCTGACAAATAAATTTACGAAACGAGTAAAGCAGGTGATGCGATCATATCTGAACAGCAAGAACCTGACCAAAGCTCTGAATAGATATTCATCTTCTGCACTTAGCTATTCATTTGGGATACTGAACTGAAGTACAACGGACATCGAAAATCTACAATGGAAGGTACGAACACTCCTAACAAAATACAAAATGCATCACCCTCGTAGTGCTATCGAGCGAGTAACCCTACCTAGACACCAAGGTGGAAAAGGAGTGTTGGATATTAGTAAACAGTTAGACTGGCAGATAGTGAACCTGTGTACATATTTTCAGCAGCAGGCGTTTACTTCTGAACTACATTGTTCCATATTGCGAGGCAGATGTCAGTCATCAGATACTATCCAGCACGTCACCGGAGGATGTCAACCGTTTGCTGCAACAGAGTATAAAGAGATGCAGAACGCAGTTGCTGAAATACTTAATCAAGAACTGACTCTGAAACTGGCACTTTTAAATCTTAGTAAGGTGCCCTACTATAGATACACTCCTAAGCATTTTCTAGACAACCCAGGATACAGGTTGTACTGAAATTGGATCATGCTCACAGATCAACGAGTTGCCCACAACAGGCCAGATATAATAATAGTGGATAAGTCCTACAACCAAGTGACGTTGATTGATGTGGCCATTCCAAGTACTAATATTCTAGAGATGAAGTACAACGAGAAGATCATTAAGTACAGAGACACCGATATGCAAGTAGAGAGAGAGTGGAGGGCAGATAGTGTCCGAGTGATTCTCATATTCATGTTGTCAACTGGTGCGGTTCCTAAGAATCTTCCAGAGAACATTAAGAGACTGGGCCTTTTTTTTAATTTTATATTATTGGCTGCGGCATTTCAGGCCATTAGCACATTCATTTCCAATCCTTCACTATATTTACTAATTTTACAGACAAAGTCAACTTCTGGTTGGCTCGCCCAAGAATCGAACCCGGGACCTCTCGCTTAGCAGGCCGACACCTAGCAACCTGCGCCACGAGCGCGTCTTAGAGACTGGGCCTTAAAGAGCATCTTAATAACGTTATACAGAAGGCGGTAATACTGCCCAGGCCGTGCGGAGATTCCTGGGAAATGTGGATGTGTCGGGTTGTGATTCAGGGCCCGATACCTTGGAAAGGGCTCCATCTGAGCTCAGTCTCTTTGGTATGTGAGATACCGGGGATGGGTGAATGTTCCCCTTTGAGGGAGTGTAAAAGCCCTTCAGGCTAAAGTTGATGATAATAATAATAATAATCATAGTAATAATATAAATAATAATAATAATAATAATAATAATAATAATAATAATAATAACAATAATAATAATATAATAATAATAATAATATGTGTATATATACAGGGTTAGTAAAAAGTATGAAAAGGTACTTATATATCATTATTCAACCAAAATATTTGAACAGAAGTTTTTCGGCATTTTTTTTTGCTACAAACTGGCTCAATTATTCATAGCGTAAACAGCTTCGATGCTATAGCAACTTTTTTTTTAAATCGCAAGATATGATTTTTGGAAAGAACCTCTCTTTCTTGGTACGTCACTGTAAAACTTTAATTGAGTTCCATAAGAAAACAATTCAGAAAAAATTAACTTTCTTAAAAATCACCTCTTTCGGTTGGACTTCATTATTCAATGTCTTATCAAGTTACCCATTGAAAAATTGTGACAGTATTTGTAGCTATAAATTACAAACATTGTTTGTTCTCAGTTATCTGCAGTTGGTAATACTTTAGACATCTAAATCTGGATTTCTAAATAGTAAAGATGGTGGGCTGCGGTAACACGAGACGTAGCTATAAAAATTTTGGGACGCAGCAAGTGATTAATGGTAGTGAATTTTCATTAAATGTTTCAAACTCGTATAACTCAATTTCCTATAAACCCAGAAGGTTGAGTTTTGGTGGCTGGTAAGGTATTTATGACGACAATGTACCAGCTAAATTTCGTCAGAATAGCTTTTTTTTTTTCTTCGGAAAAATTTATTATTTTATTTTTAGAAAAACTAGTAAGATAGGACTGGCTGACGAACTCATCCAAGCCATTAACAAAATAAAGAATCCTGCCTAGTTTCATCAATATATATATATATATATATATATATATATATATATATATATATATATATATATATATATATATATATATATATATATATATATATATATATATATATATATAGGAGCTTAGTTTTGGGTTCTAAGGCGTGTTGTTTAAATAAAAAATATATGTAAAAATTATTCTAAAATTGTTTCTTTTATCTTCAAACTTAAACATAACACGTCATATGAGACCGAAACAGTCGTGGGATGTGTTTCAATGGTAATTCTACTAATTCTGTAATTGTTACGTATACTTTAAACACAATATCCCAGGCATGAAGCCGACTAACGTCTCACGCAAATAAAACGTTACTTGACGTGTGCCTAGATGACGCAGGGGGCTTCTGGTTTACCTCCTAAGCAGAAGGTTACGCGATCTAATCCAGCTCTATGAATGTATGTTTTTTAGTGAATTTTTTTTTAATCACTAATAGAGAGGTATTGATGGTGAGACTTTGTAAAAAAAAATTCAAATGAGCGCGAACTAGGACCCCTAGAAGCCATATCCGGTGTCAGTTTTAATTATATATATATATATATATATATATATATATATATATATATATATATATATATATATATATATATATATATATATATATATATATATATATGTATGTATGTATATATATATATCCAACCGATAGCTAAAAAAATCAACCGATTTATATGAAACTCGGCAAGTGCCTTTCTTTTATTAATCGCTTGGACGAATTCGTTAGCCAGAAATATATGACAAGGTTTTCCGGGAAAATGTTAATTTATTTTCGAAAAAAAATTTTTCTTCGAAAATTACAAAGCTATTTTATGTAATTCGAACTATATGTTTCCCCGGGAAAGACCTTACTGCGTTCCAAAATTCCACTTTCTAAGTTTACAGAAAATCGAGTTGTTCAAATTTGAATTTTTTTTCAAGAACCATTTTTTTCTCCGAAAGCTATTTCAATGAAATTTGGTGGATATGTTTCTTTAGGAAAGACATTACTACCTACTAAAATAAAACTTTCTAAGTTTATAGAAAATTGAGTTATTCAGATTTAAAACATTTAATAAGAATTCACTACCCTAACGCACTGCGTCCCGAACTTTTTTGTTTTATTTTGACATTTGGAGAAACAATAGTGCACAGATTTCATACGTTTTGAACAAGATCTTATTTTTGTTTAAAACGTCTAAATAAGTTCAGTCACATTTGAGTCTGAAATTATAATTTTGTTATTGTTGATATTGAAAAAACGGTTTGATTAGGTTGACTAAAACGAAATCATACCGGCGATTAATAAGATAAAATAACGGCTACGTTTATAATTTGACAGATACTTGACTTTTCTAAATATGACTTAAGTTTCCTTTTGGAAATATTCTCTATAACTTTAATGAAATTTGTAATACAAGTTTCTTTTAAAGAGACTTACACTGTCTACAGATATAGCAAAATTTGGTTCTTTAGATTCGTAGAAAATTGAGTTTTGGGCGTTTTTCTCAAAAGGAGTTAGAACGCAAGATTTTTTTGATAATAGTGAGATATCGATGGTAACACCTTCGAAAGAATTCTTCAAATGTGGATCTCTAGGACTTCTAAAATCGATCTTCAAGGTCTGTGTAAGTTTAAAGTATTAACTTTACTAATATGCCGTATAATAATAGTGTACAATTCTTATGAAAATTCACTACTATAACGCACTTGCTGCGTCCCGAATTTTTTTCCGTTTTGTTTTGGCAGTTAATGTTAGAATTAAAGTTAATTTTTCCCAATTTTTTTCTTATAGAATCCGATTGAAATATTATAGTGCTATATTACGAGAGAGAGAGAGAGAGAGAGAGAGAGAGAGATCTGAAAATACAAAAAATCATATCTTTCGTTAAAAAAGACTATTTGCCACAGCAACGAAATTGTTTGCGCTAGTAAAAATTTATTATCGCCAGTGACTGGCAAAAAATATGTCATAACATGTTCTCCGAATTGCGAATATCTCAGGAAATACAAGTACCTTTCTGTACTTTTAACTACCTAATATTATATATTTTTTTCATTATTACTGAATAGCACAAAAATAAGCTTAGCTTATGCTGGTATAAGACACAATTTCTGGAAATAATATACAATAATTAATTACTTTCAACTTTGCACCCACTGGTTACTATACCAAAGTAATTGGTACATAATTATCACATGTTTATATGTTGCAATATATTTATTATTATAACGGTGTGTCTAGATAAATATGTTTATATCGGGCAAGGTTGCTGCGTGTGTCTAATGAACAAAACAAAATGCATGGACAACAATATTATTGAACATAGATAAAGAGAATTTTTCTCAGTCTTTACAAATAATGGTTATCTTACATGCAACGGGTTTTGCCTTTTACATCATCGTCAGACACGGCGAAATTAATTTTAACGCGCACCCATGAGCATAATAAATGAAATAGTCAAGCTTGTTTATTACACGAATGTAGTCAATCTATGCGGTTATCTATTGTGTGTCTAAATCGAATATCGATCATATGTTTTGCAAATATAGATTCTTCATCGTGATTATTTCTAAACGCAAACGTTCTTTGTGTTGGGTGTTAAAACTTATAGCATTTTTACGGACATAAACTGCGTTACAATGTATACAAGCTAATTTGTAGATTCCAACTGTTGTCAAAAAACACAATTTTTTGTGCGCTAAATAGTATATCACACGTGACATTACATTTTTGTAAAGAGGAGCGCAAACTAAACTTTATGGAACTTTGATGATAAAAAGTTCGGGGCGCAGCAAGTGCGTTATAGTAGTGAATTTTTATTAAATGCTTCAAATTTGAATAACTCAGTTTTCTATAAACTTAGAAAGTTTAGTTTTGGTATGTAATAAGGTCTTGCCTAGGGCACTATATGTACCAAATTTCATCAAAATAACTTTGTAATATTCGGACAAAAAAAATGTTTTGGAAGACAATTTAAAATTTGAATAACTCAATTTCGTAGACACTTAGAAAGTTTGATTTTGGTACGTAGTAATATCTCTCCCAAGGCAATATACCTAGTAAATTTCATTAAAACAGCTTTGTAATTTTAGGAGCAAAAATTTTTTTTCGAAAGAAAACTCAAGATTTTTCCGGAAAACCCTGTCAGATTTTCCTGGCTAACAAACTCATCCAAGCCATTAATAAAACAAAGGCACTTGCCGAGTTTCATCGAAATTGGTTAATTATTTTTTGAGTTATCGGATGGATTATATATATATATATATATATATATATATATATATATATATATATATATATATATATATATATATATATATATATATATATATATATATATATATATATATAAAATAAAACTGACCCTGGATATGGGTTCTAGGATCCCAAATTCGCGCTCATATGAAAAAATTTTTGCAAAGTCTCACCATCAATACCTCTCTATTCGTGAATTTTTTTTTTTTAAATTTACTAAAAAGCACATATCCCACAACAACTACTGATCAAACGCACAAAACCAAAATATTTTGTATGTATAATAAAATCTATTTTATATGACAGACAAACACCAAGTTTTTTGGCTCAAAAAGTTCACTTTCCTTCTTAAAACTTCAAAGTCACGATTTGGAATGTCAAAGCTGGCAACTTTTAGACAAAGAACCTGAAACCAATATGGGTTATGCAGAGAAAATATTACAAGAAATGTGTTTGGCAAAGTTTTAAGTCTCAGCTTCAACCGTCATTGTCCTTCATTTTGGTAAAATGTTTGTAGAAAAAATTCGTCATAAAATAAACCACGATTTTAGTTTTGGCAAGATTATATATATATATATATATATATATATATATATATATATATATATATATATATATATATATATATATAGGATGGCGCATTCCTACGGTAAAGCTTAATATATCAGTTATTGTAAAAGTGCCCCATAAGGCGTTGGTGATGCAGATTTTCTTTTTTCTTTCTTGTACATACTGCTAATACAACATCCCGTGTATTATTCCGTTTTTTCATTTCCCATCCAATTATGATGCCTTTTTCTACACACAAAAATTTGATATCGTTTTCAAGTTATTTTAATTGTTTGGCAGCTTTTCACGTTTTTGACACATACGAACAGTTCTCACATTGGCTTGTCACCATGGGATTGCCATGAAAAGAAGGTATTCAGGAAGATTTTAGTTTATATAATTAAAGGGCGAGAGGGTACTCTCAAACAATGACTATATTTAACAAAAATCAAACTACAGTAACTCATTTTTTTTTTCAAAGCGAAGAACATATTTTATGTTTGAGAAGTGAAGGACATGATATCTGCTTCAACTTTAAATACGACTCCCTATACTTAAAGACTCTAGTTTTAAAAGTATTTGCATTTATATCAGCAAACCATAATTTATGTGGAGATCAGTTTTATTTTTCTAGGTAAATAGTTGACAAATTGTTTTCACAAATGTCAAATGAAACTTCAAAGTGATAGACTTAAATATAAATAACGTTCTGATTTCTGGAAGTTTGTGACATGAAAATATCAGCATTTTTAGCTTATTAGCGAATTTTCATTAAGAAAAATAGACACGTTACGATAAAAAGCTTTTGGTAAGATTTCTTCAGATGAGCGCGAATTTGGGTCTCTGGAACCCAAAACCAAGGTCCGTTAAAAATTTTACATGCTTACATATATATATATATATATATATATATATATATATATATATATATATATATATATATATATATATATATATATACGTATGTATGTATCCGAGCGATAACTCAAAAAATACTGAACTGATTTCAATCAAACTTGGCAAAACTCTTGCTTGGGCGAAAACAGAGGTGGAGTTCGTTAATCAGCCTTTATGCTCAAGTTCTTCCGGTGGCTATATTTTTGTAAGTATCAGAGTAACTGAAACGAGACTTTACATGTGGCTAGAAATTGTGCAACTAAACCTATGTTGTGAATGTGAAGTAATTTGGTACACAATATTTATAGTTTTGGTATAATTAGGTATAACTATATACCAGACAGAAAACATACTACCCGAACCAACAATCGTGAAATCTTGCCCCCAATTATGGAAAATGACTGAAGACATGAAATTAAAAATTTGCCAACTTATTGAACTGAGATATTCAATCAATTATTAAAAGACGCCATATTTGTAGCTTTATGAACGGCCTCAAATACAGATTTACCGCAGCATAGATATATTATTCTGTCGTATAATATACTAGAAATGTAAACAAGATCAAGCCAAGTCTCTATAAAAATTATTGTAAAATAATTTCTTTTATCTTTAAACTTAAACGTAAGACGTCAAATAAGACTGAAACGGTCATGGGATGTATTTCAATGGTAATTCTACTAATTCTGTAATTATTTACGTATACTTCGAATATAACACCCCGGGCATGTTGCCGATCTAAAGTATCACTCAAATAAAACGCTAGTTGAAGTATACTTAGGTGGTGCAGGGGTTATCGCGATTCGCCCTAAGCAGAAGGTTACGCGATCGAATCCAGCTTGATGAATTTATCTTCTTTTATATTTTATTTTGATATTTCGATAAACAATAGTGCACAGATTTCATACGTTTTGAACAAGATTTCATTTTTATTTAAAACGCCTGAATAAGTATAATTTTGTCTTTCTTGATATTAAAAAACCAGTTTGATTAGGTTGACTACAACGAAATAATACTAATAATAAAATTATATATATATATATATATATATATATATATATATATATATATATATATATATATATATATATATATATATATATATATATATATATATATATATATGTAGCACACCGATAACTCAAAATAATAAGCCGATTTTGACCAAATTTGGTGAGTACCTTACTTTTCCAAGTGACTTGGACAAGTTCGTTAGCCAGAAAAAGCCGCCCAGATTTTCCCGGATAATTTCGTGGTTGCTTTCTGAAAAAAATTATATCTCTGGAAATAACAACGTAAGGGCAACCACAAAACATACAAGTGTTTGTATTATAAATTCTGAACCATGTAGCAAAATTCAAGTCTCGAAGTTTAAGGACAAAAAAGTTATGCGCAGTTAAAGAAACAAAAGTGGTGATTTCCTCAAAACGTCAAAGTCGAGATTTGAACGTCAAAATTGGTGATGTTTAGGCGAAAAACGTGGAACAAATGCGGATTATGAAAAGAAAATTTTGCAGGAAGAGTGTTCCGCGAACCCTTAAGTTTCAGCTTTAACCATCATTGGCCATCATTTTACTAAAATGTTTACAGAAAATTCATTTCAAATAGACCCTTTCTCTGAGGCTTTGGCTGTAGGTTTAGTTAAGTTTATGGTTTAACGGTTTATAATTTTTAGCTAATTTTCGTAGAACAAATTCGTTGGTGCAGTTTTGCATTTTTTTATCGAAATATAATGTATGTTTGTGAGAAAAAATATCGAGACGGAATAAGTGCGTTTTGGTGGCGAATTTTCATTAAATCTTTCAAATTTTAATAACCCAATTTGCTGTTAAGCCAAGGTTTGTTGGCTAAAAAACTAACATTTTAGGTTTATTTTCGGAAATTTTTTGTATATTTTCAAACAATAAGTAATTTTGATAAAATATGGTACATTGTTTCTACTACATAGGCTATACCGGTAATCAGATTGATGCCTGCTTGCATTTGCTATTAAAAACATGTTTATGAAAATTCACTTCCATTACGCACTTGCTGCGTCCAGACTTTTTCTAAAGATAAATTTAGTTTCCTTCTGGAAATCCTTGTATAACTTTAATGAAATTTGTAATACAAGTTTCTTTTAAAGAGACTTACACTACCTACAGATATAGCAAAATTTAATTCATTAGCTTCATATAAAATGGAGTTTTGGGCATTTTTCTCAAAAGGAGTTAGAATACAAGTATTTTTTGATAACAAAGAGATATCGATGATAACATTTTCAAAAGAATTCTTCAAGTGTGCGTGTACTAGGACCTCTAAAATCGATTTTCAAGGTCTGTGTAAGTTTAAAGTATTAACTTTACTAATATGTCGTATAAAATAATAGTGTACGATTCTTATGAAAATTCGCTACTATAACGCACTTGCTGCGTCCCGATTTTTTTTTTGCTTTGCTTCTACTGTATAATTTGAAAATTTTATGTATTATAAAATTACTTAGTCAATATTTGTAAAATGGTGGCAAACAAATAGTTTGGATATTTTCGTTTAAACTTCTTTTTAATTTCTGTCAAAAGGCTTTCTGTAAATAATTATGTCTTGGCAAGTGTAGTTTTTGTGTAAATGGCTCGAAGAGGTTTGTTGGTCAGGAAAGTCACGTCCGTTTTTTCGGGACATTGTTTAACCTCCTCAAACAATTAAGTTATTTTGATGGAATATGGTTTCTACTATAAAGGTTTTACTTTCTACTAAATTTAATATCCTTGATTAGAAAAAACATATTTAACATTAAAAAAATTTCTATGAAAATTCGCTGCCATAACGCACTTGCTGCCTCCAGTTTTTTTATGATTAGTTAATTTTATTTTTATGTTGAATATTGACATACATCGGAAAGACATATTCTGTAGTTTTATTTTGTAGTTAAATTTTTATCAGCGGATTTTTATTTATAGTTATCTTATGTATAAATGTTTTCCTACGTTACGATGCCATAAAAGGCAAAAACAGTTGCGGAGAAGAAAACAGGCATGTTGAAACCACAGGAAAATCTCTGCATCTGTATTTAGTACGGAACAGTTCCACAAAGTACGGGTAACAACAATCAATGAAAACAATATTATTTTATTGTTGGGGAAAAAAGAAATAAAATAATATTATTGTTCGTGTAACTACATATAAGAAAAAGCGTATCTCACCTTCTGGTAAAAGAAGAAACAAAGCAGATAAAAGAAGTTTAGCAAGCATGTTTCAGTATTTAACTAAGGCCTTATGCACTTCATTTTAAAAGTTCAGACAGCACAATAACTTGAACAACACTTCCACAGAATTGATTTACTAACAATCATCGGAAAGTTAAGCTCAGAGCAGCTTTGAAAGAAGAGTCCAACGAAACCTAACGAGGATCTAAACGCGCAAAGCTATCGAGGGTAGCGAGCCGTGTTCCGCACCCGCAGAGAAGCCAAGACGCGCTGGACCGAGTGCGAAGTGGATGTTGCATGCACAGATCTCCGGTTCCAGAAGGCGCTTGCGTGAGAACATCGTTGCTGGATTTCAACTGTTCCAAACTGTTGTTTATAGCGCTAAAGAAACACCCTGTGGACCAATAATGTATATGATCACTATCGATTATTGTCTTCGGACCACTTTGTTTATAGGACATTATTACAGATTATTATTTATAAGGTTGGACTACAAGAAGATGTCCGGACGCAGCAAGTAAGTTATCGTAGCGAATTTTTAAAAAGCTTTAACATTTTTATATTTCAATTTACCGGTAACCTATAAGCTTTAACATTAGTATACAGGTTGTTCCATTGAGAACGAGCTGGCAGCCATAACTGCCAGGAAAAGATTTGCTCGAAAAAACCTAAAACACATCAAGTTTGCCTCTGAGGGGAAAACTTTTGACGCAAAAAGTATAGGCCAAAATTTACCCTCCTAAGCGGGAGTGTCGTCCCTCAAATTTTCTCAAATAGGAATAGGGGTGATGTGATAGCTCGTTGAAAAGAGCTTTGTTTCCCTACATATTGCTTTTTTATTTTTTAAATTCGGTTTTTGGAATATGACTAAATCATTTCCCGAGAAGTTTTTCCGTTATCACAATAAATGTCTTGCTAAGGTTTTTTTGGAGCACCTTAATCTAAATGACTTTTTACTACCTTTCACTACCTACCCAAACCTTTAACAACATTTTTATCTTGTAATGGACGCTGCTGTGGCCTAACTCAAGATTTAAGAATTTATCGGGAAATCCATTAGTGATATTTCAAAAATCCATATTTTCTGAATGAATAGATCGAACATAAAAAAGCAGTGTATGGGCAACTAAGAGCTATTCGCAAAGAGCTATCACATGACTCCTATTATCGCTTGAAAAAAATGGAGGGATGACACCCTCGCTTAGGAGGCTGAAGTTTGGGCTACACTTTTGCGTCCCGCTCATAAGCAAACTTGACGTGTTTCAGGTTTTCCTCGACAAAATCTTTTCCTGGTAGTCATGGCTGCCAACTAGTTTTCAATGAGACACCTGCATACTAATGTTACAGTTTATAGGTTAATGGTAAATTGAAATCTAAAAATGTTGAAGTTTTTTTAATGAATTTTCTTTAAAAAAAATACTAATGAGGAGATCCCGGCTTTTGAGTTTAAAAAAAATTTCTTCAGATGAGCGCACACTAGGACCCTTAGAACCTATATCCAAGGTCATTCTCAATTTGTATATGTTGATATATATATATATATATATATATATATATATATATATATATATATATATATATATATATATATATATATATATTTATGTGTGTGTGTATATAATATAGTGTGGGTTGTGAATAAGGTACGTGTATTTGTGGTCTCTGCTGTTTGTTGAAAATTTGATGGAAAAAGGAAAAAGCGCTGCAGAAATAGGGGAAATTTACACAGGGGAGGGGTGGGGGTGTAGACAACTTGCAACCAAAGGTAGTACCTTATAGTTTAAGATCCGGCTGCTAAATTAGTACATTAATAATGTAGATTATCAAGATTTAATTTTTAAGTATTTTTACAACTAGGAGAAGTCACTTTTCATCAGGTGCCAATTAAAAATTACCCGCCAGTATTATTAATTAAAATATAATTAATTTACTTTTAGAGAAACATTTCGTTAACATCTTACAGAAATAAAACCTACACAACTTCACAACAGTATATTTAAAATATCTGAAACGTCATAGTTGCTGCTGATTGCTTAACCGCTACCTCTACGCAGCCAGGTGTAAACATGTATAATTTTATTAAAACTTTTCGTTCTTAACGTACACTCATTTCATTTATACCACATTAAAGCTCATTTTTTTCTGTAGTTAATGATATAAAGGTGCCTCTATAAAAAAACCCGCAAATCAAAGTTTCCTACCCTAAAAGATGCTAGATATGAAAATTAAAGTGACAGAGAGTGATCGTGTGACGCTACTTGTTAGACAAGGATGCTCAATGCCAGCTGAACGTATTTTTTGAGCTATTGCGCATGCTCCGATAAGCATCTGAGCCCAGTCATTTTTTTTTTTGTGAATTTTCTTAAAAAAAATTCACTAATGAGGAGATCTCGATTTTTGAATTTTGAAAAAATTTCTTCAAATGAGCGCTAATTAGGCCCCCCAGAACACATATCTGGGGTCAGTTTCAATTTTTATATGTTTATATATATATATATATATATATATATATATATATATATATATATATATATATATATATATATATATATATATATATATATATATATATATATATATATATATATATATATATATATATATATATATATATATATATATATATATATATATGTGTGTGTGTATATGTATATGTATCACACCGATAACAAAAAATTATGGGCCGATTTTGATTAAATTTGGTGAGTACCTTCCTTTTACAAATGGCTTGGATAAGTTCGTTAGCCAGGAAAATCGGCCCAGGTTTTCCCGGAAAATTTTGAGTTTTCTTTCGAAAAAAATTTATATCTCCAAAATTAACAAAGTAAGGGCAACCAAATTTGGTGCGCGGGTTTATATCATTATACGTAAGCTACCTACCAAATTTAGCTCCGTAGATCAAAAGACAAAAAAGTTATAGGCATTTAAATAAAAAGTTATTGGGATTTTCCTCAAAATGTCAAAGTTGCGATTTAAAACGTCAAAAATTGGCAACATTTAGGCAAATAACTTAAATCTAGTACGGGCTGTGGAAAGAAAATGTCTCAAGAAGAATGTTTTACAAACCCTGAAGTCTTAGTTTCAACCGTCATTGTCCTTCATTTTACTAAAATATTTCCAGAAAATTCATTTAAAATAGACCCTTTCTCTGATGCTTGGCAGTAGCCTAAGCTATAGAGTTTATCGTTTAATGGTATATAATTTTTGTCGAATTTTCTTTAAAAAATCAATAAAGCTCAATATATCCGTTATTATACAAGATATGAAATTTTTTTATATATTACTTATAGGGTGTCTTGAGCTACATCTTAAAAAAATATTTCTACAATCATCGGGTGGCCCATAAGTCGTTGGTGATACAAATTTTCTTATTTTTTTAATCAAACACGCCTTATGTTGTTGCGTTTTTGCATTTACCATCGAAATATAATGCATGTTTGTAAGAAAAGAAATTCTGGATGCAGCAAGTGCGTTATGGTAGCGAATTTTAATCAAATGCTTCATATTTGAACAGCTCAATTTGCTATTAATCTATAAGGTTGACCAAGAAACGAGTTTTTTCGGGAACACTTTAAGTTTACTTTTGGAAATTTTTGTACATTTTCACACAATAAAGTTATTTTTATGAAACATGACACATTGTTTTTAGTGGAAGGTTATACTGGTAACCAAAATTGATGTCTGCTTTCTTAAATAAAAAGAAAACAGACATATTTGCAATAAAAATATATTTAAGAAAATTCACTACCATAACGCACTTGCTGCGTCCGGAGTTTTTATTACTACTTAGATCGTTGGTTGAGAACCCTATTTATCGGAGCATGCGCAATAGCTCAAAAAATACGTTCAGCTGGCATTGAGCATCCTTGTCTAACAAGTAGCGTCACACGATCACTCTCTGTCACTTTATTTTTCATACCTAGCATCTTTTAGGGTAGGAAACTTTGATTTGCGGGTTTTTTTATATAGGCACCTTTATATCATTAACTACAGAAAAAAATGAGCTTTAATGTGGTATAAATGAAATGAGTGTACGTTAAGAACGAAAAGTTTTAATAAAATTATACCTGTTTACACCTGGCTGCGTAGAGGTAGCGGTTAAGCAATCAGCAGCAACTATGACGTTTCAGATATTTTAAATACACTGTTGTGAAGTTGTGTAGGTTTTATTTCCGTAAGATGTCAACGAAATGTTACTCTAAAAGTAAATTAATTATATTTTAATTAATAATACTGGCGGGTAATTTTTAATTGGCACCTGATGAAAAGTGACTTCTCCTAGTTGTAAAAATACTTAAAAATTAAATCTTGATAATCTACATTATTAATGTACTAATTTAGCAGCCGGATCCCGTACTATTAGTAAACGTGGTAGAGATTAAACAGGAAGCAGGCAAAGCCGATTGATTGTGTGAACAAGCAAGTGAAGAAACAAATAACGCCGGTGACACTTAGGCCAGGAACCAACAGAGGAAAGTAGGAGCGAATACAGTTAAGAATCTGAACTAGTGTGGTTACCTTTAGCCGTGCGGACTTCTGTGAATCTTTAACATTTTTATAAGTAAGATTTTTATTTTGTGTTGATATATTGTATTTGGAAATATATTTGTGTAGCGAATGATGCTGGTTTTAGCGCGAATTGTTTATGTTCCAAATATGGCTTTACTCGTTAAGTTTTGAGTTTATAGCTGTTTGGTTTTGCACTACCTTTGATGGCTTTTTACCTTGTGATTTTGTTTATACGTCATATTGTGCATTGTTTAACTTATGCTTACATAATTAGTGATTTTAATATTGTACGTAATTGGATTTTAGTACTTTACACTGTCTGTTGGTGCTATATTTATAAGTTCTGTATATTGTGGATTTTGGAGTCCTTGTTACTGGTTCTGGCGCAGATTGTACCTGCTACAAATATTACTTTGCCTATTAGGTTATAGATTTATAACTGTGTGATTCTGTAATTGTTTTGGCCATTTTTTTGCCTTTATAGCTTCATTTATACATTATATTGTACATATGCTTTTATTTATACTCATATAATATTCATTTTAGGATTAGCTGTATCTTGGTTTTCCCAACCACCAACAGGTTTAATTAATAAGTTTTACATCTTGTGTCATTTTAGTGTCTTGTCCTCCTCATTAGGTTTTCTTTTATCTGTATTTGACATATTTGGCTAATGCTTTTATTTACACTTATGTAATATTCATTTTATGATTTTATATACTTTTGTTTAGTTCAGTAGCCAGTTCTTATTTTTCTGTTTGTATTTATTTTAACATTTTGATTGGTCTGTATGTGTCATAATTTTATCTTTTTAGATAGTTCTTTGTAATTTTGTGTTTGTTGGTGTCATTTTGTCTGTCCTTCTGTGGGTTTTGAGTGGAGCTTATCGTGTAATTAGATAATAATACAGTGGATATGAATCAATACCAGCACGATTTTTTGAACGCTATATATGACACAAAAACTCTTAGTTTGATAGAGTTTGGTGAACAGTGCAATGAGCGCTCTGGGGTGATTTTGTTGTTTTTCACAGCAACCTTAGAAGCATAGCAAAAAAATTTGATGAGCTTTTACTTTTACTGGGAAGTTTTCGTCAACCTTTCGACTGTATAGTTTGTCCAGAAACTTGGAGGGTTTAAGACGAAAAATATTTCCATATAAGTGGGTATAAAATGGTATATAACAATGGGGCGACTAACAGGTGTGATAGAGTTGCAGTATACTTTCGCGAGAGGTACAGCTCAATGTGGATAAAATTGATAAAGAAAGTTTTGGTTTTGTTAGAATTAGAGTTAGGACAGACAATAAAAAATCTAGTAATACATACAGTGTATAGGTCATGTTCAACCTGCGTGGATGAGTTCAAGGACATACTGCAGACGTACCTTCAAGAAAACTGCAATGACGATAACTATCATTTAATAGTGGGTGACACGAACATTGACATAATGTCTAACGATAGAACGAGTCAGGAATGTCTAAATAACACTGCTGAAGTCGGGTTTGTTTCGCTCATAAATGCATATACTAAAGTGGCTGGAGACTCTAAGAGCTGCTTGGATCATATTCTACTTAAAGCTCCTGAGACCATTGATTTTTAGGCATATGCCCTTGATTATATGATAACAGGTCACTATCTTGTCATTGCAAGTTTGAATATGCATAAAGAACTGAACATTGCAAGTGTAGAAAAATGGGATGACTTTTATGTATCTCATATCGAAGGAGGCTGCTGATTTCTTTGTAAGTGAAAGAACATGCTCTTCAAATCAAAACGACAGATTTATTCCATGTGTGTAAAAAAGCCGTGGCTTAAAACAGAGGTGTTGAGCTGTATATCCGAGAAGGATCGTTTACATAGAGTCTGTAAGACTTATCCTCATGATGGGCTTACTCGTGTTGAAGAATACAAGCGCTATAATAAAATTCTGGACGCAGCAAGTGCGTTATGGTAGTGAATTTTCATTAAAATGTTTTTAATAACAAATATGTGTGTTTTTTTAAGAAAGCAGGCATCAAATTTGGTTACCAGTATAATCTATATATTAGAAACAATGTGCCATGTTTCATCAAAATAACTTTATTGTGTGAAAATGTACAAAATTTTCCAAAAGTAAACTTAAAGTGTTCCCGAAAAAACACGTTTCTTGGTCAACCTTATAGGTTAATAGCAAATTGAGCTGTTCAAATATGAAACATTTGATCAAAATTCGCTACCATAACCCACTTGCTGCGTCTAGAATTTCTTTTCTTACAAACATGCATTATATCTCGATGGAAAATGCAATAACATAAGGCGTGTTTGATTAAAAAAAAAGGAAATTTGTATCACCAATGACTTATGGGCCACCCTGTGATTGTAGAAAGATTATTTTAAGATGTAGCTCAAGACACCCTATAATTAATATACACAATTTTTTTTCATATCTTATATAATAACGGATATATTGAGCTTTATTGATTTTTTACGAAAATTCGACAAAAATTATATACTATTAAACGATAAACTCTGTAGCTAAGGCTACTGCCAAGCATCAGAGAAAGGGTCTATTTGAAATGAATTTTCTGCAAATATTTTAGTAAAATGAAGGACAATGACGGTTGAAATTAAGACTTTAGGGTTTGTAAAACATTCTTCTTGAGACATTTTATTTCTATAGCCCGTATTAGATTCAAGTTATTTGCCTAAATGGTGCCAATTTTGACATTTTAAATCGCCACTTTGACGTTTTGAAGAAAACCCCAATTTATTTTTCTTAAAATGCCTATAACTTTTTTGTCTTTTGACCTACATAGCTAAATTTTGGTAGGTAACTTACCTATAAGGATGTAAACCTGCGTGCCAAATTTGGTTGCCCTTACTTTGTTAATTCCGAAAATATAAACTTTTTTCGAAAGAAAACACAAAATTTTCCGGGAAAACCTAGGCAGATTTTCCTGCTTAACGAACTCATCCAAGCCATTTGCAAAAGGAATTTTTTCACCAAATTTAATCAAAATCGGCCCATTATTTTTTGAGTTATCGGTGTGATACATATATATATAAATATATATATATATATATATATATATATATATATATATATATATATATATATATATATATATATATATATATATATATATATATATATATATATATATATATATATATATATATATATATATATATATATATATATATATATATATATAAACATATAAAAATTGAAACTGACCCCGGATATATTTTCTGGGGGGCCTAATTAGCGCTCATTTGAAGAAATTTTTTCAAAATTCAAAAGTCGGATCTCCTCATTAGTGAATTTTTTTTTAAGAAAATTCACTAATAAACTGACTGAAGTAATACGAAGAGCCAAGCAATGTTGTTTTTGTCGGAGTACTGAGTGGGATACTAGTTAGAAAACTATTTGGAGAACAATAAAGGGTCTGTCTGACACGTAGAAACACAAAACCGTTATGAGGGGTATTGATGTCAATGGAACTTCTGTGACTAGCATAGGACACAAACCTCACATTTTAATAAATATTTTGTCGAGGTCGGAAAATTGTTGGCTGGTAGGATACCTCCAGTGCAACAGTCGGTGACGCGAAGAAATATTGTAGGCCACTTTTCATGAGACCAACAAACGAGCAGGAAGTGAAGAAATATATTTTTGAACTGAAACCTGATAAATCACCAGGTCATGATAACATAACATCTGAAAATCTACAGTTAATGGCTGATTATATCGTTCGGCCACTTACAACTTAGTATTTTAGAAACTTATGTGTTTCCATCTACTTTCAAATTAACCATAATTAAGATTCTTTATAAATCCGAGAGCAAAGAAGATATAACAAACTATCGGCCTCCATCTATAATTTCTATTGTGGCCAATGTTGTAGAAAATATTGTTAAGAAAAGAACGACATATTACCTAAACAAATTTGAGTTACTTTCAAAACGACAATATGGTTCCCAGGAGGGTTTGTCAGCCAATGATGTGATCCTGGAATTGACTACAGATATAACTGGCAAACTTAATAGTGATAAGTGCGCACTTTGCATTTTCCTCTCCTCCTGGCTAAGGCGTTTGATACTGTGAGCCATGATCAGTTGCTGGGCATTTTGGAAGTGGAAGATATGGGTTTTAGGGGCACCTCTTTTAAAGTGTTCACAAGTTATCTAAATGACAGACTCCAAATTACATGGGTGGAGACAATTGATAGTGATCAACAGATTGTCCAGTGTGGGGTTCCTCAGGGCACGGTATTTGCTCCTATTTTATTAAGCATATATATTAATAGCCTGCTAGAATTACCGTCTCTGGGATAAGTGGTTTGCTTTGCTGACGATACAACTATATTCTATGAAGGCATATCTTGGAATCGCTTAAGATCTATATTGGAAGATGTTTTAAAGTTGATCAAAAAGTGGTTTTATGAGTAGCTATTAACCATAGACTTTTAAAAAAACTTTTTTTTTTGCGTTTTTGTCCAATGAATCAAGGGTTGTCCCATACCATACATTAAAAATGCACTTACAAGATTCTCCTTATGTGATGAGATCGGCAAAGTCCGTTAAATATTTGGGAGTCATAATTGATTCACACTTAAGATGGAATTCTCACATAATTGGTGCCGTTGGTAAGCTGCGTTATCTATCATGCAGACTGACTAAATTAAAAAAGATTCAGAATTGTCATCAATTAAGACTTGTGTATCATGCTTTAGGCGAGTCTGTGATTCTATATGGTGTGATTGGGTGGGGTGGCATAATGGCCACTAAACTAAAGCTATTGGAGATACTACAGAAGCGCTTTATAAAGTTTATAATGAATATGCCAAACACTTATCCGAGTGGTATCAAGAAAGTGGTTTTTTTGACATGAGACAGATCTATGCTAAGAGCGTTCTGGTAGAGAGACATAAGAATTAAGACACTCTTGAGAGCATCGGGCACACCCACGATACGCGATATAAAAGGATGCTGAATATGGTGTGATAAAGTGTACTAAGACCGTTGGGCAAAGGCGTTCCAGATTTATTGGACCTCGACTCTACACAAGGATCCCAGCCCCACTGAGACAGATTACAAATACTAACCTCTTCAAGCAGAATGGATAAGTCAGATTCATATACTTGACTTGGAGGAGTATATGGGTTTAAGAAATATTTTGCATTTGATTCTAACTTCCCAGCAGCGAAGTATGTGTGTGAGTGTGTGTGATTTGTGCGTCGTTGATAGTACGGATGTGTGTGTGTGTGTGTGTGTGTGTGCAACAGTTGTTACAACACTTAATATAATGCCCTACAGGTTTCTCATTCAGATCCCGGATGTTATGGTGTGTACTTACTTTCGATTAGTTGTTTCTAAAACATATTATAGCTTAATTATAGATCTTAATATTAAAAGGTGGCTCACGTACAAGTCTGTGACTTCAGTGAGCATTAGGTTATCTCTCATCATCACCATTGTCATTCTTCTATAGTTACTGTGTGCATTTGTGTTCTTTTATTACATCTATAGTGATGAATAAAATTATATGTCTATATATATATATATATATATATATATATATATATATATATATATATATATATATAAATTTATATTATAAATTATACACCATGTTATACAAAAAGAGAGTGCTTTTGCTTGTACATATCACGAGTTGGGTTTTAAATATCTCCAAATATAAGTAGATGCCAAACCATTTTGATATATCACTCCCTAATTTTATAGGTTCTTGCAGTTTCATCTAGCATATTATATATATATATATATATATATATATATATATATATATATATATATATATATATATATATATATATATATATATATATATATATGAGTGAGATTGGATTTTTTGGCCTCTGTGTTTTTAGCATTAGCATAACCTTTCCCCGATTTAACCAACCACCCATCCCTTAGGGTTTACGAGGTCCCCATGCTTGAGCTCACAAACGGGCACCATCTGATCCTGAAATCTCCTGAGTTTTTAGGATGTCTTATTTTCGCCATATCTTTTTCACTAGTATTCGTACCAAGATAGGCTTTCCACCTTCTTGAGATACTTTTTAATTGACTTATGAGGATTTTTTTAAATTAAAATCTTAGAAGCAAGTTTTGGTTCTTTAGGTACACCTTCAACTTCATTTTTTATGGGAACTAAACGAAATTCTTATTTTGTAGGGACCTATTTTTCTAATTGCAACTTCCACCACATGATGTGTTCAATTAATAAACTTTTAAGAAAGTTGAAAAAGTATAGCACACAGCATATTTGGGATAATAATCACCATGTAGATAAAGAAAATCTCAAGTAAATAAAAAACGTCAGGCAATCGTTAAAGGTAGACGCATGCGGTAGTATATAGCGTTGGAAATTTAATAAAAATGTTTCAAAGAACAGAGCAGGTCCAGTCCTGTGCACTCCATCGTTCGAATTGTTTTCTTAATAATCAGTGTCTCTTGCTTAGAAGGAATATTTAAGTGGCTGTACAAAAGCAGGTTGTGGAATCTTAATAATAATGATAATAATACCAATAATAACATGCTTTTATTGACAACTAAGCTACATGTCGAACGGCAGGGTTCAAAAATATTTCTGTTTTTCCACTCAACCGATCCTTAATATAACACAATTAAATGGTGGTAGTGACCATTTACAAACTCATTAAATAAACAAACAGAAGAGAAAAAAAAAGGAGAAAAACATAACAAAAAGAAGAAGTAACCTAACTAATATTAACAAATAAAAATAAATACGTGTTTATAACTATAATTAGCAGGAAAAAGTAAGAAGACTAAGAGAAAAGAAAAAAGAAAAAAAATGAAAAAACATTGGTAGGTAGGTACACATATATTATGTCTATACTACAAACAGCAGACTTCCAGGCAACATACAGACTCCGCAGCCACAGAAAATCATAAGCTTTTCTCCAGAATCAGCCCCTTCAACCTTCGTTTAAAAGCAACAGCTGATAGTGACTTGTAACAATCGGGAACCTTGTTATAAAGATTCGCTATATTATAAGAAAAAGATCTTTTGAACAGCTCGGTTCTATGCTGTGGAATTGTCAGCGTTCCCTTACTTCGGATGTTGAGACTATGGATGTCGGTCCTAAATTTAATTTTATCATAAAGATATTGGGGGGTCCGATCTTGTATTACCTTGTGATAAAGACACATATAATTTAGTTCTCCGCTTTTGGAGTGACAAAATGTTCAAGTCTTTAAAGCTACTAGATATATGCTGAAACTTGCGCAATCCGCACACCAACCTCGCACAGGAATTCTGAACGCGCTACAGCCTAGTTGAATCTACCATTCTCAAGCATGCATCGTACAACACATCACCATAATTTAAGTGAGATAAGACTAGTGCCTCACACAAAGTCAGTCTAACAGCCCTGCTAAGATACTCCCTGTACCTATACAGCAATTTTAAGTTAGCCTAAGCTCGGCGTGTAATCATACTGACGTGATGGGAAAATCTTAGTTCACTATCTGTTGTTATCCCCAATATGTCAACACATTCTTCCGGTTCTAATTCTACGCCACAGATTCCAAATTTAGCCAAATGTTTATGATGTTTAACTGTAGCTTCCGAAAAGAATTGACTTTGATTTAGAGGGATTTACAGTAAGACTGTATTGGTTTGAAAAGTCATTTAATCTGCCGAAGTCCCTGTTAATGATATCACAGGATTCCGAAATTGCTGAAGGTTCAAACGAATAATATATCAGTGTATCATCTGCGTAAAAGTGATACTGACAATCACGAAGATGGGTAGGTAGCTTTGATGTATACATGCTGAATAACAGAGGCCCTAGTATGGAGCCTTGAGGGACACCAGATGTGACAGGAAGGAAGTCTGAAGTCTGATCACCCAGCCTTACTCGCTGCATTCTTCCAGATAGGTAATTATCTAACATTGAAACAGCGATTTTCGACTAAACAGTTGGGGTGTGTATGTCTACCTATATAGAGGAAGTTGTTCGCAATCACTTGTCAACTAACATATAAATGGGAATTAAAATTTTTAATCGCCTCGTTTCTTCATCCCTCTGATAACGCTCATTTTGCGCGAAACGATCGTCGAGTCTTAAAACTGTATTGCGATGAATTGAGTTCTCGAAATTCTACTTATTTGCTTAATGTTTTTGTTTATTTAGGCACACACTATATATATATATATATATATATATATATATATATATATATATATATATATATATATATATATATATATATATATATATATATATATATATATATATATATATATATATATATATATATGTATATATATAGAAATAACTATTATTAAACTATTTTTGTTTTATTTATGAGAATCAGTGACTGCTGCACCACATTTTGGTTTTTTCTGTAACAAAATTTCAAATCGTAGCATAAATATCACTTTATAGCTGTGCGTATTTTACATCTGTTCTTAATAGGCTGTAAGTGACTATCGCCTCGCGCGGTTATCACCCAACGTTATCTCTAGCACTTGACGATACTTTAATGTCGCAAACAAATTATTTTCACGATCGCTGGGTAATATGGATATACTGAGTGGTTACTTAATTTCAGTAAATTCCAGTCACTTTCCGTTTAATCACTCTACTAACACATTGCCCATTTATTTTTAGTAAATGCAATAAAAAATCATAATTATCACAGTCCTGTAAAAGATGTAAGTCGGGCTTTAGTGAACTTTTATTTAATAATGTATGATATAGCATGTTTTGTATAAGAACTAAGTGGACTGTATCTATTTCTTAAGAAAAGTAAAATGCTAGATTATATATGTCACAATACAGCAGTGCTTACCCTCCTGCTCTTCCTGTAATATGTTGGCGTGACGGTAAGGGTAATAATTAAGGGAAAAGGGGTGCAAACCGTTTTTAAATCTTGCATGTGTAGGAATAAGCATCACTGCGTTGCGGCAGTTTAATTGCGTCAATTTATCCTAGTTATTATTTGGGATACTGCACTATATATTTTCTCAATATTATTCATTTACTACGAGGTGGGTTGACTACTACTGTTCTATAGAAGCGGGCTTCTACTACTACTATTAACCTCTACGTGAAAAATTCGACAGATTTTTAATATCAAAAATATTCAGTGATAAGCAACATGAGCAGAAATGTCATACATACAATATGGCCTCTCTGCTTCGATATTGTAAATACAAATAAATATTCAGGAAAAT
Organism: Tillus elongatus; assembly: GCA_964006375.1. NCBI lineage: Eukaryota > Metazoa > Arthropoda > Insecta > Coleoptera > Cleridae > Tillus > Tillus elongatus. Next base: position 187,259,631 of record OZ023262.1, on the reverse strand, counting down.
CACTATTACCCAAAAGGTATCCGGCGAAAAGAGACTGAGTGAGCATCCCGCCTCTGCAAAAAAATAATTTCAGAACCCAGTATTAAGGAAATAAATGCTATATCTATTTCACTATCCCAAAACTAAACTTAATTTATAATTCTTACAACTAGAGACTAGTTAAACAAGGTGTTCGTTATTGAGTCGGCAGCGGTCGTCGTCGACAGGACAAACGTTTTGAGACCAACAATGAAATATTTGGGCTAAGATCTGATACCAATGCGAAAGATATGGCTTTAGTAGCTAAGCAAATAAAAATGCATATGTACGCCTTTGAGTTTTTAAACCTCTACGATGACTAATTGAAATTTGCATCGGTCAACCATAATCTGTTCCTGTATGAACGAATCGTTTGCTTTCTGCACAATGTATGCAGGTACATCGGTCATGAGTGAAAAGGTGGGTTACGCTCGGAATTTAAAGCACGTATTGCGGGATCGAATGTACTTACTCAGTCTCAGAAGAGCGAAAACTAGACTAATATCCGTATCAATATTCGTTACCTGAGTATAGTGGATAAAAAGTTCTACTAAAGTGATCGTTTTGGAAGCAGCAAACGGTGCTGCTGATTATATTCAAAATTTGAGTTAGATAATTTACCACCTACCCTCAGCAACTTGTTATGTAAAAAAGGTCTAAGCCTACGCAAGTTCGTAGGGCAGATGATCTTCTTCTTGTGCCTGTGAATATTCTCCTCACTTACTTGAACATTTGTTTATTGGACCATTATATTTTTCTCTGATCTCTGGACTCCCTACTGGATCTTCTTGGGTGACCTCTGGTATTTCTACTGAACTGTCGTCTTCTTGTATAATCTCTGTAATCTCTGGACACTCTACTGAACATCGTATTTTTCTGATCTCTGCTACCTCTGTTAGACTATCATTTTCTTGAATAATCTTTAGCCTTTCAACTGGTACATCGTATTATCCCTTAACTTCTGTACTTCCTATATTCATACTTGTTTCCTTTAGATCTCCTAACTCTCTCAACATGCTTGAAGTTTATTGTGTTGAGTTTGGATCTCTTAGTTGTTTTGCCTCATACGGTTTCTACTCTTCAGAATTTACCAAGGTTTCCAATTAGATGAAGCTAGTTCTGCTAAATCTATCCTTTTAATAAATAATGATTGGGACCTGTAATGAGCACCAGTTCCTAAAATTTTGAGAACTTAATTCATCACAATATAGCTTTTAGACCCGAATGAACTGGTTTATTGATCCCCGTGAAGACGTTAACTTTTTTAGCGAAGCGATCGTCCAGTCTGAAAACTCTATTGCGATGAATTGAGTTCTCTAAATTATACCTATTATTAATTCTCTTAATTGGTCTAACTAAGGTGGAACTTGCTTTGCCATCTCTCCTAACTTCTTTAGAATGCATGACATGTCCTCATTTATTAATCTGTATATGTTCTGACTGAACTTCCTAGTAATAAATGTAGGACTGTCCGTAACCCACTCTAAACAGTTGGTTTGTTGGCTTACAAGATTACCATGGTGCCAACTGGATTCTATGTGATACTGAATCCAGGATGTTTATTTATTTTTCCTTTAACTGATCAAACTTTTATGCAAAGTGGATCTGTGGGTAATCGAGTATCACTGATATATAATTCCGCCTCACTATTCTTCAACCGTCTTCCAATTCTCTTTAGAGATTCTTATGCCTGCAAACATCGTTATCTTTGTCTATACCTGCTTCTGCCTCTTATCTCCAGCAATTATTCTACATACATTTGGTACCTTTCTATACTCCAATTGAGATCCATTTTTGTTGCTTGTGTAACAAGACCTCTCTATTTCCAAAATTACAAAAGGACTTGATTGCACCTTTAGTTACCTTGGCTCCTGCCTATCTATGAACGCTTTCGTCCCAGATATTTTGCTTCAATTGGACCCTGTGACGCTTGAGTTTGTATATATATATATATATATATATATATATATATATATATATATATATATATATATATATATATATATATATATATATATATATATATACTTTTCCCTTGTTTTTCTGTTCTTTATTGGCATAGAATTTGAATTAAGGTGCTAAACCTCTGCAGTTCTTAGTAGATTGTAATTTCTACCATTGTCTCTTGTGTTGAGCCTTAAGCTTGTGTATTTTTGTTTTCCCAGTTTCTAAAGTTGAAGGAACCTAATTGCGGACTCCTCTGTCTTAAATTTACTTTAATATATTCTATATTGATCCTTGTTGGACCTATGGCACTGGGTGTTTAGATATGCGGACTTGTCTGTACTGGATATATATCCCTCAATGGCCCCTGTATTGATCATTGAGTTTTTAGATTCTGGTTTTTGTTTAACTTGTAAGGTTAAACAACCAAATTGTAGACTGTTCATTGCATTGCTGAAAATTCAATGCAGAAAAATAGAGTTAGTGCTATCGAGATGCGGCCTTGCATCTCTACTGATTGTGGCATCGATCATTGCACTGGTTTAGGACCCCCGAACGTTCATGTTTAAAAATATGGATCATGCTTAAGGAACGAAACATGTGAATAATGGGTACTATGGAATACACTGTGTGTCGCACATGATACCGGAAAATGTCCATTTTGAAGAAGTGATGATAAATTTAGCTACATACTGAACAATGATAAGCGAATGTCTTATTCTAATTGTTTAGCTAATAATTTTAATCTCTAACAAATTATATACAAAACTTTCTAAAGGTCAAATCACATTACACATATAAATAAATACAATTGTTCGTGAAATATGGATCATGTTTGAGGAACGAAAGATGTTAATTATGGGTACTATGTAACACACCGTGTATAATACCGGTCGCACGTGATACAGAAAGATGTTCATTTAAGCGAAAGGGTGATAAATTAGACTACATTCTAAATGATAATAAGCGAATGTCTTACTCTAATTGATAGTTCATAATTCTAGTCACTACAAATTAATTCGACTGTATACAAAACCTTCTAAAGGTTAAATTACATTACGCATCTAAATACTAACAATTGTTCTTGAAATATGGCATAGATCATAAACATAGAGATATAAAAAATAAATAAGATTGCTCTTGAAACTTGCAGATCTACCAAACATTGAGAATGTTCTTAAAACTTGCATATATAGGAATATATTTGTATCCACACACTAAACTGCATTGTCATAGACCTTGCCTTAATACTTATAGATATTTTTCACTATACTTAGGTCATTTATGTTCATAATTTAATACTTTCAAAATACTGTTAGAATAGCCTTTTAGGCCTTTTGTTCTTGAACTTACTACAGAGTCAAAGAAGGCGACCCGCTTGTTCTTGAACATATTGCCGAGTTAAATATGTTAGACTATCCCGTAGTATTGTCTTCGGTCAGTCAACCATTTTACAGTCGGCTGAGCTGTTCCTTGCCTCGTACGAAAATTCCTCTTCAGCCGGACAATATCATAATGCTGCTTCCCACGTACATTGTGCAATGGGAAGCTTATATCCCATGAATGACCTGTAATCTTGTTCCGGTGCTCTCTGTAATGTTGTATCCTTTCTGCTCTGTAGCTGTGAACTTGGCTTGGCCCCTTATTCTGCCTTGATTAAACTGACCTTACTCGAGTTCCTCTTCGTTTGCCTTGCACACTTCATCAAGTACTTTCCATCCTGAATTGTCACTGCTTCTGCTTAAACATTTCTTTATTGAGTTTTCTGGACCTTTATCTTCTTCTGTGGCCTCTGGACTCTCTACTGAATCCTCTTCGGGTCTCTGTAGTATCCTTGTTAAACTGCCATATTCTTGTATAATCTCTGGACACTCTCCTGGATCATCGTCTTCTTTTCTGACTCTGGTATATCTGCTGGACTGCCATTTTCTGGTATAATATATAGGCACTCTATTGAACCATTGTCTTCTCCTTTAATCCCTAGACTCTCTATATCCAGACTTGTTACCTTTACCTCTCCTAACTTTCAACATGCTGAGATCAAATCTCTTGGTTGTTTTGACGCACATCTTTAGAATATAATTCTCTTAATGATTCCGAATTATATTAAGCTGTTGATTCTAAAGCTCTTAATGAATAATTGTTGGAACCTGTGATATGCACTGAGAAGTAAAATTAAAAAACTCAGTTCATCACAATATAGGTTTCAGACTTGATCTTTTCATTTAAGCTAAGTTTTCTCATCTCTCTGATGACCCTAACTTTGTTAGAGAATCAATCGTCATGTTGGACAACTGTATTGTGATGAATTCAGTTCTTCAAATTGTACCTATTATTAATTCTCTTAATTGGTTTAACTCACGTGGAAGTTGTCTTGTAATCTCTATCAACTGATTTAGTATGCACGACATGTCCTCATTTATCAATCTGTATATGTTCTGGCTGCACTTCCAAGTAATAAATGTTGGACAGTCCGTAAGCCTCTTTAAACAATAGGTTGTTGACTTACAGAATTGGTACATTGCCAACCAAATTCTATGTGCTACTATATCCACGATGATTCTGTATTTCTCTTTTAATTGGTCGAAACTTTCTGTGGAGTCAACCTATAGGCAATCAATATTCATTAATATTTGATTCTGCCTAACCACTTCCCAATCAACTTACAATTATTCTCCTTTGAGCTCCTCATACCTCGCTATGTTTGTTTGTCTATTTCTGCTTCTGTCTCTTTAAACGTTGCTATCAATTCTTCTACATATATTTAGTATTTTCCTATACCCAAACTGAAATCCATTTTTGTTGCTAGAGTCTTCTGTCTCAAAAATTGCACCTTTAGCAGTTTATATATATATATATATATATATATATATATATATATATATATATATATATATATATATATATATATATATATATATATATATATATATATATATATATATTGATAATGATAGGGTTACTTACCCACAATTGGGTGACAATTTATAATACAGAAATGGTTAAGCTTAGGATTTTATCTATGATTATTATTGGGTATATAGAACTACTTGATATGGTGACTGGTTTACGTATAGGTTTATATACGCATATATATTTAATGTTTTATGTGAAGTAAGTTTCTAAGTGTATTCTATTTTGTAAGTTTTATCTACCTGTAACGTAGAGTGAAATGTGTTGTAAATATGTGTGCTCACCAAAGGTTTGTGTGTAAATTACACCTTGGTGTACTCAACGCCTTTTTTTATTGCAATATGCCACTAAAATATGGACTGATGAAACGTATAAACTTACTCTCAACTCAGAGTGCTTTTTTAAACAAGTGGGTCCAGGTTCTATGAAGTTAATATTATTTCCAAAAGTATGATTAAATTTTAAATTTTGAAATATATTGCCCTATGATCTTTGCTTGAAATACTTATATATATTTTATCTAAATTTTCAAACTATTTCTTTTACTACCAAAAATTCCCATCTAATAATTTAATGAAAAATTTTCCATCCATTTATTATTTTTCTTCCTATCGCGACGGTTACCTAGTTAACTCCGTCATTCGCCCTCTTTTAAAAATCTTTTATCAAAACAAAAAATCTACAATCATCCTCCTGTACATTATTTCCCGGGATACCTAACTCTCATTGTCGTAGGTGCTTTGACAGATTAGTTAACCTACATTTTACATTTTCTGTCAGTTTGACATGGGGTTCTTATCTGTTAACCTATACTGTAATTTTGGGTGTCAGTTTGACATTTGTCCTAAATAAAAACAGCTGGTCTTATCTCTAGGTTATGTGACATTTCTTAAAGTTACATACAACACTCTTACATGACTTACATCTTAATATCCTTAAAAACTATCAAACAATATTCTTAAAGCTAAAAAACAATAACATTTTGAACTACCTAAAAACTACTTATATAGTTCGTACTGTTCAAATATTCGGTTTTTCATTACTTTATAGTCTTTATAGCTTGTCATATTACTGATTTTACCCCACACTCAGTCTAATCACTTTTATAGTCTATTTTGACCTGGATCTTATTTCACTTAGATCCTTCACTTCTTATATCTAATTACACCATTGCCTCATTTTCTCTGACACATATATATCTGTAAAAATTTTAGTTTCTCCCTGCTATACAGTGCATAAACATTGCATACACCAAAAGTAAGTGAAATGTGTTTGTTTTAGGCTTTGTATGGGGTGTTTTAAAGAGTGTGTTGTTGGCTTGTATATATATATATATATATATATATATATATATATATATATATATATATATATATGTATATATATATATATATATATATATATATATATATATATATATATATATATATATATATATATATACATATATATATATATATATATATATATATATATATATATATATATATATATATATATATATATATATATATATATATATATATAATTATAATTTCCACCTCCTGTTCTTTGATTCGGATATTAATATCAGTTTTTCTTGATTATTATTATTGGTAAATGATTTCAATTACCTTGCTAAACCTATGTAGCCCATAGCTTGTAGACTGTAATTTCTTCCAATGTCTCCTACATTGACCCTTAAGCTCGTTATTTTGATTTGTCCAGTTTTTAAGGTGGAACAAACCTAATTGTCTACACTTCTGTCCTATATTTATTTCAATGGGTCCTGTATTGGCCCTTGTTGGACCTGTGGCCATAGGTTTTTGAATATGCGGATTCGTCTATCCTGTATACCCTTCAGTGTCCCCTACATTGACCCTGGAGCATTTATGTGTTGGTTTGTTTAATTCGTACGGCTGAACAACTAAATTCTCGACTCTCCTGGCCAGTATTTGCACAATGAACTCTGTAGTTGCCCTTGATTTCTTTTTGCGGGCGCTTCTGTCTTCTTTATGTCAAGTTTGCATATTTTAGATTGATGTTTCTTTATATCAACTCGATTTTAATTTTAATACATTTTTAATTTTTTTTAATATAGTTTTTCCCCAGTTTAGGCTGGAATCTCACTTTATGTAAAAATTCTCAAAGCCCTGCAATATAATATCGAGTTTTATTTTGTGACTGACGGCTAACCAACATTTTTTTAAAATCGATAAATAAATAAAGTGTGTGTGTGTTTTGTTTCTTTAACGTCGGCCTATTTCCGCGACTATGGCCAATCACCGACGCCAGGGAGCAGTTTCACCTCACTATCCTGGAAAATTTGCCGAACCCCTGCCTTTCTGTAAGGAGGGTATGGATCTTTAACGTGCCCAACATCGCATGGACACGGTACCGCTGGCTTTACGCCTTCTCTGAAGGGCGGAACGTGCAGACATTCAACTTGCTCGAATACAATGCCAGAACCTCAGTTGATGTTAATGTTGCAGTTTGTACTGAAAAAGTGAAAGCGGAATCCTGGGATCGAACCCAGTACCCTTCGGTTCAAAGGCACACGTTCTTACCTCTGAACCACCCGGGCTCAAAATAATTAAATAAATAAAATTTTATATATATCCATATACAGGGTGTCCGGAAATGAAGAGCAAAAATTCAGTGAGTTGTGCCACTCACAAAATTAGGGTCAAAGGTTTCTATAGCATTTTTGTGGAAACTGAAAAATACCGGAGTTACAGGGTGTCAAAAAAATCATTATTATTATTAATCTTATTTTATAATTAATCTGAACTATTTCACAAGTAAAATTACAACCAGCTATTATCTATCACATGTGCTCACATTATCTTGTTTACCGAGAATGTTTTCAAAGCACACTCCATTAATATTGAAATGAGATTAGGTGATTCAATCAATACCAGAAAATCTTTGAGAACATTTTTTTCGAAAACGGTTAGTTTTGTCGGGATGCGACAGAATGACTTTTTTTGGAGATTTTATGGTTCTCTTCACTCATGTATTGTCAGATTTTAGAGAGAGATTCAAGAAAAAATATGCGTCATTATGTGTTGGTAAATAGCAGTTTCGGCCTTTAGATTCCAAGGGATCAAATTTGCAGTATAAATACAAAATTATATACGAATACACCAAACTTGAAGAGAATCGATTCACGACAAAAAAGATTGTCAACAACAATTTAAAAAAAAAACAGAATTTTTCAGACCCTTTAACTCCGTTATTTTTGCGTTTTATAAAAATGCTATAGGAACCTGTGGTACTAATTTTTTCATCATTTCCGGACACCTGTATATATATATATATATATATATATATATATATATATATATATATATATATATATATATATATATATATATATATATATATATATATATATAAATCGCAAAAGACAGTATATTAAATGTTTTATAAATTTATGAAAAAGAAGAACTAAATAGCCATTAACCACAGAAGACATATTTCAGCATAAAAACGGTCTTACACAACAGCCCGCAAAACATGTGTAATATCAAAGCCATATTTCATCCTGTTTATCTCTGGAATTGTTTTGAGTCCAGAGAAAAGATTTTCTGCTAACTCTTTGCGTCTGACCTTAATCCGATCTACTGTATGTTGAACTTCGCTTCTAAAATTAAGTGATTTATTCAAACGTAATAAATATTATACATGGTACAGAGTAAATATCTGGTATGACAGCTATTAAGCCTACGCAAAACATTCATTTTCTGTTGGTATTACTTTTCCCCACGTAATTTTGTAACCAATTTCTATTTATTCTGATGCTTGTCTTGTTAGCCCTTTATAACAACATATATCTAGATTACCATACTCTTTGGTTAAAAAAGGGACGAAACTCGATTTTGAACTGACCAAGCAACAAGAACATAAATTGGTTAGACATTTATTCTTTTTTTATTAACGTAAACACTGTTGAACTCTACTGAAAAACCACTCATACATAGTTAGCTCAAATACTTCATACCCTTATTTATGTGGTTTTCAAAGATCGTGTAATAAAGCTAATAATTTTAGATTGCTTACCCGTATATCACATTGTTTGCTAGCTGGTCTATGAGCTTTTAAGGCAAGTAAGATAGCTTTCTATAAATAAATATACCCTTACTAAATACAGACTGGGAGACTACTTTTCTGGCTTCACTATTGGTTTTCTTTTTGTAAATAAAGGACGTAGCCAGCGCGTAAGCTAACTGGAGCTAGCGGCCCTTCTGAATTCTAGATGTTCTTCAACGTTTCTGTGACCGGTCTAGTTGCTTGACAGCATCTACTGAATTTTTTCTTTTGTCTGAGGATGCTGTCAAGCAGCAAAACCGGTCACAGAAATGTTTTTTTAAATAAATAATAAATAAGACCATGAGTAGCGGAGGGAGCTTACACACACACACATATATACAAGGAACACCACCTATAACTCATCAGAAGCCGGCCTTTCCAGATTCGAGTGAAAAGACCGGCTGTCTGAATACGAGACTCGACCCCACAAAGAACGTTAAAGAACCTCTAGAACATCTATAATTTCTAAGGACCACTTGCTCCAGTTGGCATACGCGCTGGCAACGTGCTTTATTTACAGAAAATAACATCAATAGTAAACCCAGAGAAATAGCCTCTATTTATAGTCTGTATTTAGCATGGAACAGTTTCAATAAGCAAGGGCAACAACAGTCAAGTAGATATGCCCTTGCTGCTCTTATAGACTAGGAAAAATCATTTGAGCAAGTAATTTGCAAAATATTGCTTAGAGCCAGATTGGATTGAAGAGATAATTTCATTCTATTTGAGAACATATAACAGAAATTGCAGCTAAATAGAGAGCCTATGGTACGGAGGCCAATCAATTTATTTGTGAAAAATATATTAACAAATGATCAAAAAAAAGTCGAAGACGCAGCAAATGCGTTATGGTAGTGAATTTTCATAAAAATGATCTGGCACAAAATATTTTATTATAACTTTTTTTTTCTTGTAACATCGAAATCTAAATGTTGGTGTATAGTTTACTTTTTATATCGTAAACCTACCTACCAAATTTGGTTATCATAGAATTTTTATTTTTTAAGATAAAAATTTTTTCAAATGGAAACTCAAAAATGTTCCAGAAAACCTCGTCCGATTTTTCTGATTAACGAACTTATCAAATACATTTACAAAAGGAAGGTACAAGCCAAATTTTATCAAAATCGGCCCATTATTCTTTGAGATAAAATTTTTTTTTGAATGAAAACTCAAAATTTTCCCGGAAAACCTCGTCCTATTTTCCTGGCTAACAAACTTATCAAGGCCATTTACAAAAGGAAGGTACATGCCAAATTTTATTAAAATTGGCTTATTACTTTTTGAGATATGAATTTTTTTCTAATGGAAACTCAAAATTTTCCCGGAAAACCTCATCCGATCTTCCTGACTAACGAACTTATCCAAGATATTTACAAAAGAAATGTACATGCCAAATTTTATCAAAATCGGCCCATTATTTTTTGAGTTATCGGTGTGATACACACACACATATATATATATATATATATATATATATATATATATATATATATATATATATATATATATATATATATATATATATATATATATATATATATATATATATATATATATATATATATATATATATATATATATATATATATATATATATATAAACATATAAAAATTGAAACTAACCCCGGATATGGGTTCTAGGGGTCCTAGTTCGCGCTCATTTGCAAAAATTTTTTCAAAATTCAAAAGTCGGGATCTCCCCATTAGTGAATTTTTTCTACGAAAATTCACTAAAATCGGGCCGAAGCAAGTGCGTTATAGTAGTGAATTTTTATAAGAATTGTACATTACTATTACGGCATATTACTCAAATTCATAATTTAAATTTAAACATGCCTTAAAAATCGGCTTTAGCTAATATGTGCTTATTTAAAGATTTACCATCGCTATATCTTTATTATCCAAAAAATATCTTAATCTTGTGTTCTAGTTCCTTTTTGAGAAAAATCCCTAAAACTTAATTTTTCATAAAACTAGAAAATTTAAATTTGGTATATCTACGTATTTCAAGCATCTTAAAAAAAACTTGTATTACAAATTGCATTAAAGTTAAAAGCTCTCCAGATGGAAACTTAATTCTTATTTAGAAAAGGAAAGTATCTGCCAAATTATAAACGTGGCAGGTATTTTTCGCTATTAATGCCCTGGCAGGTTTCGTTTTAGTCAACTCAATCTTACTAGTTTTTCCAAGAACAAATAAAGTATTTTAAAAACAAATTCTCTATTAGTCAATTCTTTCATACAAATTCACCGATATCACCAATATAAAATGTCTGCTGAAAAATATAGTTGCGGGCATAAAGGTGACAAAGTTATTTAGACGTTTTAGGGAAAAATCTGGACACTATTGCTTCTACCAAATAATAAATATTAAACTGAACCAAAAGAAAATGTTACACGAATTTTGCGGAAATCGAACTCGGGCCACGCACAGGCGAACATTCTACCACTAAACCACCGTTGCTAGCTAGTAATTTGTTTCTTTACATGGTACTTAGACAGACGGCAACTTGCTGCCTCAGAAAATTTTATATTGTATCCTAGAAGTACATTAAGTAGACAACTAATTACACAATTAGTTGAATTGTGAGTTGAAACTGATTCCACAACTGTGTTAATCTTAAATGACGTCTTATTTTTAAGCTTAAAGATAAAAGAACAAGCTGTTCTAGAATCAAGCCCGCTTTATTCGAATTTTCTGCTCATATTTCCTTTTTACTACCTACCCCGCTCAGCTTCCCTACTCACTCCTGGTCCCGTAACTTCCTTGGGGTTGTAAACAAGAATTTTTTGGGGTTTGTGGATCCAGGGGGGGGGTCTAGGATAGGCAGGTCTCTAAAAACTCTATTTTGAAAAACGTTCGGGAGCTAAACTGCAAATTTACCGAAAATTCGCTACCAAAACGCACTTACTGCGTCCAGATTTTTTTCTTACAAACGCATCATATTTCGACAAAAAATTAAAAAATGCATTAACGAATTTGATCTACGAAATTTAGCTTAAAAAAATTATGCACCCCTACTCACTCCTGGTTCCGTAACTTCCTTGGGGGGTGTGAAAAAGAATTTTTTCTTGGGTTTTGTGGATCCAGGGGGGGGGTCTAGGCAGGTTTCTGAAAACAGTTTTTTTTTAAAGCGTTGGGGAGCTAATCTGCAAATTTACCGAAAATTCGCTACCAAAACGCACTTACTACGTCCAGATTTTTTTCTTATAAACGCATCATATTTCGATAAAAAATGCAAAAATGCATTAACAAATTTGTTCTACGAAAATTAGCTAAAAAAATTATAGACCGTTAAACCATAAACTTCACTAAACCTACAAATAAATATCCAAAAAGGCACCAACTTAACTAAACTGACAGCCAAAGCATCAAAGAAAGGGTCTATTTCAAATGGATATTTTGTAAATACTTTAGTAAAATGAAGGGCAATGACGAATGAATCTGACACTTAAGGGTTTGCAGAACACTTATCTTGTATCATTTTCTTTACACAATCGGTATTTGTTTCACATTCTTTGCCTAAAAATTGCCAATTTTGACGTTTAAAATTGCGAGTTTGACGTTTTGACAAAAACTCCAAAATTTGTTTCTTTAACTGCCCATAACTTCGGTGTCTTTAAAGCTAGAGACCTAAACTTTGGTACAGAGTTCACTATTTATAATACAAACACGCGCACCAAATTTGGTTGCCCTTACTTTGTTGTTTACGGAGAAATGAATTTTTTAGAAAGAAAACACAAAATTTTCCAGGAAAACCTAGTCCGATTTTCCTGGCTAAGGAACTTATCCAATCCACTTGCAAAAGGAAGGTACTTACAAAATTTTATCAAGATCGGTCGATTATTTTTTGAGTTATCGGTCGGATATATATATATATATATATATATATATATATATATATATATATATATATATATATATATATATATATATATATATATATATATAAACACAGATCTCCTCATTAGCGAATTCAAAAAAAAAAATTCGGTAATAACATGAGCTTCACGGATAACTACAAATTTGTTATGAAAAACCTTTCTTGTTGTTTACTGTTTGCAAAACCTGGATGGGTTGACTAAAACAAAATCATCCAAGCAATTAATAGGGAAAAATACTGGCCATGTTTATAATTTGACAGGTACATTCCCTTTGTAGATAATTAATTTTTTTCTAAAAAATTGTTGTAACTTTAATGAAATTTGTAACACCATTTTTTTTTAAAAAACACTTGCAGTACTTAAATATTATAGCTAAGATCAAATTTTAACTTTTCAGTTCTATATAAAACATAATTTTTTTCAAATAATCGCTAACTGGGACTCTAAAATCAATCTCCAAGTCCATTTAAATTTAAAAATTAATTTTGGTAGTATATCTTACTAATAGTGTACAATTATTAAGAAAATTCACTACTATAACGCACTTACTGCGTCCTGAAATTTTTAAATATAATTACTATCGTGCCATATTCCCATTCTTCATGCATTTCTTCACTCCTCCATATTTTTACTATGAATTTGTATATTTCTTCATATATCTGTTTTTATATTACGTTATTTTAAAGTAAGTGATAGAGTGCGCCTATTCAAGAAATTACATCTTACCCGTTTCCAAATTTTGCGGAGATATCAAGGAGAATATAACAGGTAAAATTTCACAGCTAAAACAACTTATGGGAGTTACAATTAGTGATATATATTTATTATATAGTCTATTCAGTTAAATTGTTATATTTTTAGATTGGTAATTTCATATCTGAGGGCAAAGTAAATATTTATTCTCAACAAGAGTAGATGGTTCTAAAGGCGACAATCTCTCGTACGTTTATTTTTCCAGCAGCCGTATCCTTTCTCATATCGAAGTTAAACAAAACGTTCAGTATTACAAACACACAAGAATCCCTCTCGAGTTAAATTCCACGAGCTGCACAATCTGATTTCACATTATTCCTTTTCCTGAAATAAATTATTGAACCACCTATTTTCTTTTGCATAGTGGATGTAGGGTCTTATTCAATCACACCGTTCGGAACATATGTCTGTGTACACAGAATTCTCTGTTACCAATGTTTACTGGACCCAGAGGGGATATTTATTCTCTCTATTACGTGCCAATGTGACTCCAAGTCCCCAATAAACTAGTTTTCCCAGCGATTTTCCACACTGTTCTTGAATCATATGCATTGACCTGAATATTGATGCAATATTGTCACAGCCGAAATAAAAGTAACTTAGGTACAATGTATCACATATCCAAATAGAAGCTTATTTACTTAGACCACTCAGGGGACACATATCTATTGAGTTCTTGAGATTTTATTTTCCAGTCGACTTTGAAATCTTTTTGGATGCTATCTCGTTATAACCACTGCAATTCTTACAATCTTCTATCAAAATTATTAAGTGTTTAGCCTAAAAAGTAATTATTTTAATTACGGTCTCAATATTTTTCTGAGTAATATTTTATACACACATTTTTTATTATATAGTTTATAGAAGTCGACTTCCATGTGTCTTAAAGACCTTCGAAACTTGATTGTTGGGAATTCGAATGATATTGGGGTCAATTAGCTACTTGGATTATATATATATATATATATATATATATATATATATATATATATATATATATATATATATATATATATATATATATAGAGTGATTCATAAGTGGTGACCAAAAATGAAATCCCATGTTCTTTGAACCATTTTAGAGAGGGTATGTCCTATAAAAAAATGTCCTATAATGCTTCATTAAAAATATACAGAGTGTTGAAGTTAAATTTCAAAAAATAAAATTTCCCAATTTTTTAAAAAGTAGTACATATCTTTTGCTGAAACTTCGCATGTGTAGGCTGTTATGGAAGTTAATGGCGCGCGTACCCACATGTCATTGGTTATCCCTCAAGAAAAAAACGGGTACGCCATATATATATATATATATATATATATATATATATATATATATATATATATATATATATATATATATATATATATATATATATATATATATATATGTATGTATTAACAGCAACGTTTTTGCGCAACTATAGTCAACCACCGACGTCGGCAGTTTCATCTTATTTTTCAGGAAATTATTTTTCCAAACCTTTGCCTTGCTGTAAGGCTAGTAAAGATTTAAGGTGCCCAACATCGCTGGCTTTAAGCCTTCTCCAAAGGCTAGAACGTGGAAATCCAACTTGCTAAAATACAATGCCACAACAATGGTTAGTTTTGTAGTATATACTGAAAAAGTGAAATGATCCCATACTGAAAGTCAAACGCAGGACCATTGGGTTCAGAGGCCAGCGTTACCACTGGACCACAGACACTGCAACTTGCTTGATATAATGTCGCTGATGGAGGAACCAGCAAATATAATTCTGGAGAGAACGACGATTATAATATCAAGCTAAGCGGCATCCTGCTATTCTTCTGTGATCAGGAGTCGTTAGATTGATAGTTATTACTAAATGTCTTATCAGCAAACAGTGTATTTCTAAATCGAATCTACGAAAAACAAAATGGTAGAGAAGCACCACAGACAAAAGATCAATGCTGCATCCGAACAAGTCTTACCCTGGGATATGTGTCCAACACATGGAGAGAAATAGAGGTTACATATATATTCACAAGCTTACAAAGGGGTCCTATCCCCAGGTTAAATTTTTCAGGTCACTAAGCCTAAGATATTTCCTCCTCAAATTATTTTAGAGACATAATTAAACGCATATAAGCGATAAAATGCTGAGCTCATATATTCACAGCACCAAGTAGTACGCCTACCAAACAAGCAAAATATGCAAATTATAAAATAGTTAGCAAGAAAAAAGATTCAGCGTACAAAGAGTACACTCGGTATTTTTCTTGTTGTAATGGGGGCTTTTGATAACACCTCTTTGTCATCCATTAAAATATCAATGGAAATCAGTTATTTATCAGTAAATTTCTAATATGCTGGAACACAGGAATATATATGCTTCGCTCAATGAAGATACCGTAGGCGTGCGGACGGCCTGGGAATGCTCGCAGAAGGATGTACTTTCTCCTTTGTTCTGCAACCTAATAGTGGACTGGTTGCTGCGGAATTCAAACGTAGCAGGTTACATAACTGTAGGTTGCGCAGATCAGATAGCCATTGCAACATTAATTAAGTTTTGAGACACTGTGGTGGAAACAACGTCTAGCAATAAATCCGTCGAAAAGATCTCTTGTTCAGTTGAAGCGAAAAAGAAAACAGTTAGGGCTTAAACAGATGTGTTTATATGATACACGAGTATTTAGTGATAAACCTCAGCTTCTTCACATTTACATCACACTTGAGTAAAATAACAAAAGGCTATGTGGACTTGTCAGTTAATGCTTCTGCAAAGATCAAGTCTATCTCCACGTATAACCCATTGATTATACGCGATGATGGCTTTACCCTCCATAGCGTATGCATTCTTAATGTGGTGGACAAGAGGCAACACACAGGATGGTAAGCAACAACTGGGAAAGTTACTATTATCCTGCCTAAGTATCACTGAGGCGATGTCAGCGGCGCCCATGGAAGCCATGTTGAAGATCCCGCCGCTGCATTTAGTCATAAAGAAGGAACTTCACGGGCTTATTGACTGAAGATCGACTCACGGAAGCTTCATTATATCAGGATAGCGGGATGCAAAGTCGCTGTTAGCCTTGGTCGATATGCAACTGTATTCCAAGCAGAAACACTGGCTGTTATGATGTATGTTCAGATGCTGTTGGGGATTATTTACAGAGATAAAAAGTCCCAATAGCTACAGATATCCGAGCTGTCTTAATAGGACTGGGAGTACAGGAGGCGATGTTAATTAATCATAAAACATTAAGCAGTTAAACATACCAACGGGAAAAGTGGAGCAATACCCAGGAAGCAAGCAATAAAAGGGAAGATAATTTTGAATTTCCACATGTGTTGCTTACTGGAATAAAATTAAGGCGTCACATGATGATTTACGCAGTGTTTTCAATAAGTGAATTTTGCAATATTTTGTAATATATGGTCTAAAGCCCACGTTTTTCCTTCATTAAAGAACAAAATGTTCGAAAAATCCATGTCTTTTGTCAGTAAAACGGTAAACAGACAAACTATGTAGTAGAGGTTCGGATGCAGCATGTATGTTATGGTAGCGCATATATGTTTTTTACTTTAACGTCGGCCCATTTACGCGACTATAGCCAATCGCCCACACCAGGGAGCAGTTTCGCCTCACTATCCTAGGAATTTTGCCAAACCCCTGCCTTTCTGTATAGAGGTTAGGGATCTTTAACGTGCCCAACAACTCACGGAAGGCTTTACGCCCCTCGGTTGATGTTAATTTATTACAGTTTGTACTGAAAAAATGAAAGGAAAACCTGGGAATCGAACTCAATACCCTTAAGTTCAGAGGCACACGTTCTTACCCTTTGGCCTTCGAGACTCATGTAGCGCATATTCATATGCATGTTTTTCAAATTTGATAACTTAATTTTCCTATAACCTATAAGATTCTAATTTGGTCTGTAATACAATATTTATAAGAATTATAGGCACTTTTTAGTAAACCAAAATTATTATTATAGGAGATTTTTCTTGTTATGGCAGATTTTTATGAAAATTCCCTACCATAATGCACCTGCTGCCACCATTTTCTTTTACTTAATGTATACATTGCATTGAACTTTTAATTTTTGCTAGTAAACGCTTATAAATCATATATGCTCTTTCAAAACTTTAGGTTTATCCTTAATATAAGAGTCTGGGTGGTTCAGTGGTAAGAATGTGTGCATCTAGACCTAAGGGTACTGTGTTCGATACCCAGGGTTCCCTGTCATTTTTTTAGTACATACTGTAACATTAACATCAACCGACATTGTGGCATTGTGTTTGAGCAACTTGAATGTCTGCACGTTCCGCCCTTCGAATGGGCCGTAAAGCCATCGGTTGTACCATGTTATGTTATGTTTCATACAGAAAGGCGGGGGTTTGGCAAAATTTCCAGAATAGTGAGGTGAAACTACTCCCTGGCGTCGGTGATTGACAACATCAAAGAAAAAGATTACTAAAAATTCATTGTCAAAAATTTGTATAGTTTATCATTTCCGTTCAATTTTCTACACGCGTAAAAAGTTAAATTTTGGTTAGTAAGGCCTTTACCAGTGCAATATACCTGCCAAATTTCATTTAAATGAGTTTAGTATCTTTTAAGTTATTGCTTGGATACATACAAATATATATATATATATATATATATATATATATATATATATATATATATATATATATATATATATATATATATATATATATATGTATATATATATATATATACATATATATATATATATATATATATATATATATATATATATATATATATATATATATATATATATATATATATATATATATATATATATATATATATATATATATATATATATATATACATATACATATACGGTGGCTGGTCAATAGGTCCGTGAGTTTTTAAGTTTCCCGTCTCTTCATAAGAACGGCAACACTGCTCCTGTCAACAAGCATCTGTCAGTGGACTGCTGGCAAATTTCGCACAAGCTGCGTCATTTAGTTTGTGTTAGATAGCCATTGAAAGCAGACAACCTCTTGAGGTATAACGAAAATTGAAAAAAGTGAATTTCGTGTGCTTGTCAAACATTATTTTTTGCGG
This sequence comes from Tillus elongatus, assembly GCA_964006375.1. Taxonomy (NCBI): domain Eukaryota; kingdom Metazoa; phylum Arthropoda; class Insecta; order Coleoptera; family Cleridae; genus Tillus; species Tillus elongatus. The sequence goes on along the minus strand of OZ023262.1, from coordinate 187,240,981 downwards.
AAAAAAACATCACTCAAACCAGGGCTAAACTTGATAAATACTATGGGGACTCTGCACCATCAATATCCATGGTAAAAAGTGGTTTACTGAATTTCGTTGCGGCCGTATAAGCAAAAATGATGCCGAACGTTCTGGACGCCCAGTTGAGGTCGCTACAACCGAAACAATTGAAAAAATTAGCGATAGAGTGTTGGCCGATCGGAGATTGAAAGTGCTAGAGATTGTGGAAGTCACAGGCATATCACATGGCTCAGTGGTTTCCATTTTGCATGGTCACTTGCGTATGAGAAAGTTATCCGCAAGATGGGTTGCTCACATTCGACCACAAACGCAATCGTGTGACAACGTCGAAGGAGTGTTTGGCGTTGTTCAACCGCAGTAGGAACGAATTTTTGCGCTGTTTTGTAACCGTGGACGAAACCTAGATTCACCGCAACACGCCAGAGACCAAGCAGCAGTCAAAGCAGTGGGTTTCTCTCTGCGAATCGGCGCCGCAGAAGGCCAAGGTGGGTTTGTCAGCCAATAAAGTCATGGCGACCGTTTTTTGCATGCACGCGGTATAATCCACATTGATTACCTACAAAATGGAAGAACAATCAATGGCGAATATTATACCAACTTATTGAACCGATTCAATGACGATTTGAAGAAAAAACGACCGCATTTGGCCAATAAAAAAGTTATTTTCCACCAAGACAATGCAAGAGTGCACATATGTATAGTCTTCATGGCGAAATGGCATAAATTGGGTTACGAATTACTCCCTTATCCGCCCTATTCTCCGGATTTAGCCCCGTGTATACAAATCTTATTTTTTGGAAGGGATAAAAAAATTAGAGGAACGTTGAACAAAGTGTATAGAGCTCAAAGGAGACTATGTTGAGAAATAAAATGATTTTTTGTCAAAACACCTCTGTTTCATTCAAAAAGTCACGGACTTATTGACCCGCCCTCGTATATACTTATAACAATTTTAAAGGACCTTTGTTTCGGGTTCTAGGCGGCCAATTTGGTGCTTATTTAAAAAAATGCAAAAACTCACCGTAAGTACGTCTCTGGTAGCGATGTTTTTAAAATAATAAATCGCCAAAAGAGAAATTTCTTTCATAAAATTAATTTTCATAACACTGTCGTTAATGGACTGTTTTCATCATAAAAGGCAAACATCTCATTACATTAAGTTAGCATATACGTGTGAAGATCAAACCGTCGCACTTCAGAACTCAATCCAAATATATACAAGGTTTATGATTAATATTGCAATATGTTACTTAGCTCACCACCACAGTGGGTATTGGTGTAAACTCCCACTTCACAGAAATAATTAATGGATATCATCGGTAGGCATTTTAATGATAATTGGCTGTCGACCCGAACACTGCGGTTTACTGGTTTTAAGCATATTAGGATAGGGACTCCACAATCTAACCAATAATATCTGGAGAGCCTGTTTTCCCTGAACACAGAATGAAATGTAAGGTAGCATCTGGCCCTTGGCATGTTTTATAATTTACTGCGTTACTTAGGTGAGAATATGGAAGAATTTAATTTAGGTCGAAAATTTAGTGGATAAGTATTGAAAGTGACGTAACATTACCAGAAACACTGACCTTGTGGTCAGAATTTAATTATGAGTCCGTATATTTAGGAGGTCAGTCTGGATTGTGAACAGCTAGCAGTGATATTTAGTGTTTGCCTTATTTGGAAGTAAATCAATTGAAAATTAACTGAAGCTTTAAATCTGTAATGATAGCTGATAAATATAGGGTATTCCAAAATAGTAATTAATTGTCATTGAGTATACATAAGTCATTAATTTTTGTTATGAAGTTACAGGGTGAAATTCATAATTTGTTATTGATCTTGAAAAAATAAGGGTTCTTTAAAAAAGGCGTGGAGTAAAGGTCGCCAACACACCCACCTAATGCAATGTTTATCTCTGGTGGATGTATATTTATATTTGTGTAGTAAAAGCTTGCAGTTACTAGTAGTGCTGCAGCTAGTGTATAATATAAAAGTTCCGGACGCAGAAAGTGCATTATGTAGTGAGTTTTCATAGAAACGATCTACACTTTTTAGTATATATATATATATATATATATATATATATATATATATATATATATATATATATATATATATATATATATATATATATATATATATATATATAGTACGAGTAGTTATTTAGATTTACTGTGGAATTTTTTTGTAACTTTGAAAATAACAAAGCTATTTGTTAGAATAAATTTGATACACGCATTGCCCTTATAGAGGCTATTATATCATAAGCCAAATTTTAAGTTTTAGCTGTATGGAAAACTGAGATCAGGCATTTGCTTTTTCTTCGGTCATATAGTTTTTTCATGTCCCAGAGACTTAGATTTCAGATCAACGATTCCCATTACAGTAGCTGCTTCATAGAAGCATTGAGCAACCCATTAATCTTACGCATTTGTTGAGCCTAGACAAAACAATATTAAACAGTTCTTTGGTAATTTTTGTTAAGCAAATTCATTTACACCTATAAAATCAAACATTGTAATGCGTCTTGTTACATTGCATTTTAGAATCAGAATTAGTAATAACAATTGACTAGTACAAAGAAAATTATTGTAAAATAATTAGTTAGCCTATTGTTTTTCCTCGTGTATACCCGTTCTAAGTGTTGCTAACTGTTCTAACTGTTTAGTGTGTTTTTTAGTGAATTTCCTTACTAATGAGGAGATCCCAACTTTTAAATTTTGAAACAAAATTCTTTAAATGAACGCTAATTAGGCCCCCTAGATATCCGGGGTCAGTTTCAATTTATATATATATATATATATATATATATATATATATATATATATATATATATATATATATAAACATATAAAAATTGAAACTGACCTCGGATATTGGTTCTACGGGTCCTAATTCGCGCTCATTTGAAAAAATGTTTGTAAAGTCTCACCATAGATACCTCTCTATTACTGATTTTTTTTAAATAAAAATTCACTAATGAGGAGATTTGTGTCTATATATATATATATATATATATATATATATATATATATATATATATATATATATATATATATAAATATCATACCTGCAACTCAAAAAAGAATGGGCCGATTTTAATGAAATTTGGCAGGTGCCTTCCTTTTCTAAGTCGCTTGGACAAGTTTGTTAGACAGGAAAATTGGACTCGTTTTTCCGGGAAACTTTTGGTATTTCTTTGCGAAAATTTTTGTACCTCCGAAAGTAACAAACATATCACAACCAAATTTGGCACATACGTTTCTACTATCAAACTCACCCTACATGCCGAAATTCAGATCTCTATGTTGAAAGAAAAAAAGTTATAGACATTTAAAGAAAAATGTTTTGGGTGCCACTGGTGATCAAAGGAAAGCACAAGAACAAAATAATTTGTATGGTTAACAAAACCAATTGAATATTACATACAACGGTTAAGATTTATTGACGCGAAAAGACCAAGAAGTAGCAGAAAAAATGTTTTGAAAATTTTATAATTTTTCTTCTTAAAACGTCAAAGTTGCAAAGTGAAACGTCAAAATTTGCAATTTTCAGACAAATACTCTGAAACAAATATGGATCGTGCAGAAGACATGCCGTAATATGTGTGTTTTACAAAGCCCTAGGTTTCAGCTTCAACCATCACTGTCGTTCATTTTACTAAAAAGTTATCGGAAAATCCATTTCAAATAGACCCCTTTCTGATGCTTTGGCAGTAGTTTCAGCTATAGAGTTTAGTTTATGGTTAAATGGTCTATGTTTTTGTAAATTTTCGTAGACTTATGAATTTTGAGAAGATTTCTTCAAATAATGGCAAACTAGAACCCCTAAGGCCCATATACGGGGTAAGTTTCAGTTTTTGTCTGTTTACACATATACCGTGTGACGCATTTCTACTGTAAAACTCAATATTTTTGTTTATATACGAGCAATTAATTACAGGGTGTTTTGAGGTGCATCTTATAAAATTATTTTGTTAATCACAGGATGGCCCATAAGTCGTTGGTGATACACACTCTTTTTTTAATAGAAGACTGCTTATGTATTTGCATGTTTGCATTTTCCATTAAATTGTGATGCATGTTTGTAAGGAAAAAATTGATATCGTTTACCGTTTTTGAGTTATTTCAGTTACTTTGCAACTTATCACGTTTTTGGCACATCGCACAAACACTTATTACAAATTGTAAAACGGCGTTTGTCCCAATAGAGACCGGAGCCCCATGGAAACGACGCATTCAGAGACTTTTTGTTTGTATTACTCGTCTAAGAAATCGAGCTTCCGTATAAAGGCACTCTTAAATAGTGGCCAAATTCGAAAAGTTTTCGCAGAAATTTTTTTAGTGTTTCCGCAGAAATCATTGTTTTTTACATTTTTGTGAAATATCGGGAATTAATAATAAACCATTAGTAAGTTATTGTAAATAAAAGTTGTCGAATTTTTGTGAAAAATATAATATAGAGTAGCATTAGCGGAGGCAATTTCGGCCAAAAAAGTGGTGAAATTGGTAAAAGAAATTTTTCACAAATGCATAAAAAAAATCGACCTGGGTCATAAAGCGGTTTGTCGATAATTATATTCTGGCAGGTGTGTAAATAACTTGAAGAGGTGCGTTGGACAGGAAAATCAGACCAGTTTTTTCTGGAACTCCTGAAGTTTATTTTCGGAAAATGTTTGTACTTTTTGAAACAACAGAGCTATTTAAATGAAATGTGGTACATTGTTACTATATATAGGTTATACTGACAACCAAATGACGTTTTAAAAACAATACATATTTGACATTAAAAACATTTTTACGAAAATTCGCTACCATAACGCACTTGCTGCGTCAAGACTTTTTTTACAATTATTCTTTTTACAACGCTTTTATTTTTGCTGAAAACTTGTAAAAATGTAACTAAATGTATTTAATTTTTTTTTCAGGTATGATGTATGCAAAGTTATAAGATTAAAAATTGTACAATAATCATAGGAGCAGATAATATAAACAATATTCCCGTAAGTACAGTAGCGGTGCTAGATAAAAAAATTCGTCAGAAATCGCAAATTGTCGTTCGGAATGCAAGTTGTTGTACCTGTAGGTATTCATAATACGGAACACGAAATGGGAAATAAACAAAGTAGCTATACATAATACAGGCATGATCAGATATACGGGTACATCTACTACTCTACTAGTATCGCGACTTAACTTTACGATTAAGACGTTTGAATTTTAAAAACAATTTATTTACTACTTTAAACAATCAATACTTAATATATAAAGGAATAATATAAATTAACAATAAAAGTAACGAACAACATACATGTGATCTAAAGTCTAGCACGCGATGTGCAGAGTCTAACTACTCGGAACAAGAATGAACGGTCGTATCCTTGTGAGCAGTCTACTTATACACTACACTCCAGGCGTGGCACTATTGTCTCTGGGTGTAACAAAGGATCTGCTGATGTAGATTCTCACGAGTGATATTCCGTCCAAGTTGCTAATCTGAGCCTGCATACTTACGGGATCCTCCAAGTCGACTGCTGACTCGACGGTCCTGACTGTGGGAAGGCAACTTTCTATTATAAAGGCCCATTGTTGGAGCTCCAATTATCTCGCAAGCGGGGTATTATTAATACTAAATGCATGTAAACAAGTAAATACTAAGTAACGATTGCTTCTAAACGAGTATTTGTTACTTCAGGTATTCCAAAGTACCGTACACAAAGTATTCGTTACTGTATTTCCCCCGCATGACTGGTCAGTAGGTACTAGTTTCAATAAAGACAACTTGTGTATAGAATTTTATTAAAATATTTTTTTGTATTTGAATATACGAAAAATGCTGTGTAGAAAATGTGAAATTTTCTGAAATAACTGGATAACTAACGTATCCAAGTTGTGTGTGTATGTATACAGTGTGTCCCAAACTATATGGGAATGTATTGCCATCTCCGTTATTATTAGAGATAGGGAGACGGTTAACTTAGCAATGCAACGTAGCAATTTCATTCTCGTTCCAAATATGACTTGTAATTCCCCCTACTTCTTTTCGTTTTAGAGTTATTTATATAAAAAAATTGTCGATTTCTTATTTCTTCAATATCTAAGTAGGCGTTGATCTAACATGTCTAAGGCTTGCACATTATCAAGATCCTTTTTATAGAGTAATCTTTTTGTGCTATTCACAACTTTGGATTGTCATATGTTTTTGAGCTACAGATATCAACGTTTGTTTTTATTATGGCAGCCATATTGGATTTTTTGTTAATTTGATAGCCTGTAAAAAGAGCTTTCCAATGATGTACAACATGCTTGAGAAATCTGCACTGATAATTTTGAGAAAAACCGTAATGAGGACAGCAGGCTATGAAATCCAATACCAGAAAACAAATGACAAAAAAAGTGTTCAAAAAGGAGTAGGAGGTCATAGAGTCGAACAATAGATATCAACTTTTAACATGATTTTCCGTAATGATTCACGATTAAAAAAATAGAAACTTTGAGCACACCAATGAATCGGTACATTATTACAAATGATATTTTACATTACATTATCCTAAAAAATTGTTATAATTTAACTAAATAGGTAAATAACTAAATTTACTAACAGAACTCAATAAAAATCAGATTAATGATTTACGAAAAGGCCTTTGAAAATTGTTTGATTTTTAACGTAAGTCAACTGAAAAAGAACAGAAGAAAGTTTGTTATGGATATAACACTATCGCGACCATTTAGAATTTTGTCATTCTTAATTATCTGAACAATTTGCTTAAAATTTTGTACTAAATTGTTTCCTGTTTATTTTAAATATTATTCAACAATATGTTCAGTAATGAAGAATATTTTGACATGCTGGAATGTTATATGCGTTCTAACCGAATTACTGAGGCAGCTGCAAATTCATATCAAAACAACTACCCAGGCAGACGACAACCAAACACCAAAATATTTCGCAGGATAGTGAGCAATCTATTGAACGACGGTACCTACCAGGCAAAGAAACTACCAGTGCCTAGAAATGAAAAAAGAAATAATGCCGTCTTACAGGTTTCAAACGAAAACCCTCCGCAATCTGTTCGATTTTATGGTGAACAAATTGACGTTCCAAAAAGTACGGTACACCGTGTATTAAAACAAGCTCATTACCGTCCATACAAACCTACAATCGTACAAGGCTTAAATTTTGACGATTACCCTAAGCGACTTCAATTCTGCAGATGATATCAAGGACAATGTCAGCAAGAAGAAAAAATTCATTTGAAAAGAATATAGACTGATGAATCCAGATTTACAAATTGTAGTGTGAATAATCGCCATAGTAGGCATTATTGGGCAAATAAAAATCCCCATCTAAAGGAAGAAAGACGATTGCAAAACAGATTTGGTATTAATGTTTGGTGCGGCTTATTAGGTAAAAACTTTTATTTTTATTTGTAGATTAGACGGTAAATTTTTTTTAAATTCAGGTAACGCCATTATTGGTCCGTTCTTTTTTTGAAAATAATTTAATTGAGGAAAGGTATGTTAATCTATTGAGAAATGATATCTTACCAACAATTGGAAGAGTTCATGATAATTTAGACGAGATTTGGTGCCAACAAGACAATTGTTTATCTCACAACGCTAGGATCGTCAAAAGAATTTTTGTACGAAAATTTTAATAATCGTGTCATTTGTAACAATGGGCCGGTTCATTGGTGAGCTCGAAGTTCTGATACAACACCCATGGATTTTTATTTTTGGGGTACTCTGAAGATTGATGTGTATAAATTCTATCAACCACAAAATATCAATGAATTACGAAACAGAATCACGGAAGCTATAAATCATATTAACCAAAACACCCTCACCAGAGTTTGCAGGCATGTTTCAAAAGGTGCATAAAGTGCATTGAACAAAACGGTGGCCATATTGAACAATTTTCTATTTAGTGCATTTTTAAGTTTCTATTTTATTGTTTGTTGAGTTCCGTTTCTAATTGTGTTGTTTTGTGGAGTTTATATTTCTACTTTTTATTGCCGGTTTTCGTTATTAAACTGTTTCACATAATACCTAGCATCACAATATTTTTTTATCGTGAATCATTACGGAAAATGATGTTAAAAGTAGAAGTCTGTTGTTGGACTCCATGGCCTACTGCTTTTTGAACACTTTTTTTTTGTCATTTGTTTTCTGGTATTGTATTTTATAGCCTACTATCCTAAAAACGGTTTTTCTCAAAATTGTCAGTGCAATTGCAAGATTTCTCAAGCATGTTGTACATCACTGGAAACCTCTTTCCACAGGCTATCACATGAACAAAAAATCCAATAAGGCCGCCATAATAAAAACAAACGTCGATACCTGTAGCAAAACAAATGGCACTCCAAAGACGAGAATATCACAAAAAGATTACTCTGTAAAAAGTGTCCTGATAATGTGCAAGTCTTAGACATGTCAGATCAACGCCTACTTAGATATTGAAGAAGAAAAAAATCGACAAATTTTCTTTTTTTCCATAATAACTCGAAAACGAATATAGCCAGCGAAAAATACGAGCCATATTTGGAACGAGCATGAAATTCTATAACCATTTCTAGTTTAACTGTCTCCCTAACTCTAATAATAACGGAGATAGCAATACATTCCCATCCAGTTTGTGACACACTATATATATATATATATATATATATATATATATATATATATATATATATATATATATATATATATATATATATTTGTGTGTGTGTGTGTGTGTATTTGTGTATTGTGTCGCGATGATTTGAAATTGATTCTTTATCAAACACAGACTTTTATCCATCTGTGTCTGTGTGAATTTGCGCGTCATCCTTGCGCAGGGACCATGCTAATATGCTCTGTATCGTTCCAGTTTTGTAGATGTTACTTTGTTTTATTGTACTCATATGATAAATGTATTTTTTCCTTTTTTACTCTATTTTTTTCTCCACTTTTTTTTGTATTGCTCCAAATATAGGACGCTTTACGAATTTGCGTGTCACCCTTGCGAAGGGTCCATGATAATATTCTCTCCATCGTTTCAATTTCAGTATATGTACTGCCGAAGAGAGCACACTTATCAAAGCTATTGACAAAAGAGTATACCTGTCAAATTTATAAGTTTTTCAAACCAAATTGTCTGAAGAAAGAAGAGTTTCCTTAAAACAAGCTTGTCTCGGAAGCTAATTAAGTTATTGTTAATAAAATTGTTGTGCGCGGTTCTTTTATAGAGGATTTACTATACGCAGTGATTCTAGATTCATGGGAAAATGGGTTGAAAAATGTAAAAGTGTTTCTTAATTCGCTAATATAAGACCCTTCCTGCGTCCAGACTTTTATTTTGATATGAGTACAGTTTGAGGTAAAACGTCAATTGTTTAACCCAAAATGACTCTTACTGTGCATAAAATATAAAAATAAATAAGCTATTAGAGACGTAGTACAAAAAATCAATTAAAAACGTTCAATATTCAATTTCTGAGTTTTCACTGGAAATGACTAAGTAAAACGTTTATTTGCCTTCCAAATCCTGGTCTTGTGTACGCTTATTTAAGAAAATAAAAGGGACTCCGGCAACCGTAAAATGTAAAATATATTTGCAAACATGAATAAGCTTTAGACCATTTAAAAAGTTATAAAAAGTAAAAGCTCCAGAATCGTTATGTTCAAAACAAGGCGAATGAATGTTGAATAAACGAAACGTTCTCCTATTAAAGATACAAGCATTTACCGAGAGATCCGAAAGGCAACGGATCGTTAGTTTTTGTCTGAACAAACTCCGGCAATTCATAATTGGAAAGGCTATCCAATCCTGAAATTGACACAGTTAACTGTGTTATTTATTGGATTTCCGGAAATAATATTCAATAATCACGTATAAGATTCGACCAAATGGAAAGAAAGTATCGTTTTTCCTTATTACATGTGTCACATTTATTTCCATTATTGATCAGTTCCATAAATACTGAAACATAATCGGGAGTAGAAGTAGAAGCATGTGCTTTGGCTTTGATACCCTGCACAAAATAAATTGTTGAGAGTTAAGAGATATTCTTTGAAATAGATGTAGGGTTGCCTGCAATATTAATTTACTAGATGGCTTCTGCGAGTCCTTTCTGATGAATCGACTTCATAATATTCATGCTGTATCAGTGGAAAGTCAATAAATATGATATAAAAGACTACTCCCTTAAAACCCGACTAAAAGGTATTATATACTTCGTGGCTGATTATTTGTATGCAATATTTTTTTTCTGTTTTACTAGAGATTGCTGTAAACAAAAAGTGAATGATACCTATAAAAAAATTGTCTAGGGTAAGGTTCGAGGACGCTTTATATTGGTTGGTAAACAAACAAAAAATATCTACGAGTAGAGCATGTTAGACTGGGGGATTGTAAAATGTAAATAAAAACTGCAATTTTTTTTCCGAAAATGAACACTCATTCCTTACTAGACACGCAAACGCATATTCAATGCCAACTAATTTTCCAGTCTTTCAGCTAAAAGATATAAAAACCAATATTGAGAAGAGCAACCAATAAGTGACAACATTTTGAGTTAAATGTGTGGAAGTTATATGCTACAAAATGAACTCAGTTTTTAAATAATATTTGAATTTTCAACCTCATAGCAATAGTTCAAATGTGCGAAGCTTATGACAATGTGAAAATTGTTTTTGAATAGGTTATCATCTCGCTTGTTTCAAAGTAATTTTTGCACAACAATTTATTATTTTTGTTTTGGGTTTCAGTGTTCACATTTCCATCGCCACAAAGTAATTTTATTTAAAAGTTCTTGGAATCAGCACTAAATTCTTTAGAGCATTTTACAGAACTTGTTACAAGGATAAGTACACTTGGAGAACCCAAATCACCACAACACATTTTAAAAGACCTGACGATCGTTTTACTAACCAAGTTAGCGTCATCAGAGGATGAAACATTCTGTACTTATCAGTCCCTATCACAGGTTCCAATCTTCACTTAGTGAATTATGGCTCCCAGGTCAACGGAACTAAATCTATACCGTAAGTTAAGTTGCAAAATTAGATTAATAGGTACAGATATTGCTTTTTTAAAATCTTGCAAAAAAAATTGGTTGTTCCAAATTTTATTAACTTCAATTTAAAAATGTCTTATAACACAAAAGTAGGGCAAAATGTAGAAAATTTCGCTAAACAAAAATGGCTGGATCTAGAAATGCAATATCTGTACTCGAAGCGTAATATGTTATAAATAGAGGCATATAGTTTGTTTAAAAAATTAACCTTTACGTTAGACAACTTAGAATATGAAGAATGGTGCAATTTTCAGAGGAAAATGTTTGTAGTCATTCAGAATGTTTCATCCTCTGATGACGCTAACTTGGTTAGTGAAACGAACGTGGTGATTTGGGTTCTCCGAGTGTACTTATCAGTGCTCATCACAGGTTCCAATCTTCACTTAGTTGTTACAAGGAATTTGTAAAATATACTAATAATGCCAATCACAATACCAAATCAGACAGATAAATTTCCAATTTTGATAAACGAGCATTTAATCAACAAGAGGAGACGATGAGAAAAAAAGTCTGGACGCAGCAAGTGCGTTATGGTAGCGAGTTTTGATAAAAACGTTTTTTAATGGGAAATATATATTTTCGTGAATTTAAAAAAAAACTCACTAGTAAGGAGATCGCTACCAGGACCCCTAGAACCTATATCCGGGGTTAATTTTAATGTTTGTATGTTATATATATATATATATATATATATATATATATATATATATATATATATATATATATATATATATATATATATATATATATATATATATATATAGTATTTAGTTTTTAGTTTTTGTGACGGTAATGGTGTTATTCACTTAAGCAATTGTGGGAAAGCCGTCAGTTGCAAAATAAAACTTTTAAATGCCGAGCTTTCGAAAAAGTTTATTCTATTCTCAAGGCTACAGCATGGAAAGAAAAAAGTTTACAATTCACATAGGAAAAATATAAAAGTTTAAAATACTTACATATAACGCGAGTTTTACTATAACCAATTATGGGATAACAAACATGAAAAAGACCTTTCTGTAAATTTGACTGAAGTCGAAAAGTGCCAAACTAACATATGAAGCCAACTATTGTGTATTTGGATTAGTTTTTTGTTTTTGCGTAGGAACTATAAAAAGGGGTAGTGATTTCTAAATTTATTATCTTTGTTCAAGTTTATTAAATTGTCGTTAAAAGTAATTTCAAATTCTTCTAAACACATTCTAGTTTACGCTGTGAAACCTTAAATAATAAAAGAATATATTTAGAAGAATTTTAAATTACTTTTAACGACAATTTAATAAACTTGAAGAAATGTGAGTACCTTCCTTTTGCAAATGGCTTGGATAAGTTCGTTAGCGAAGCAAATCGGCCCAGTTTATCCTGGGAATTTTGTGTTTTCTTTCGGAAATTTTTTATATCTCCAGAAATAACAAAGTTATGGGAAGCAAATTCGGTACGCAAGTTTACACTGTGTAGTACCAAAAAGTTAAATCTGTAAGTTATAAGAAAAAAAGTTATAAGCACTTAAGCAAAAAATTTGGATACCACTGATAACTACAAAAAAAGCACAAAAACAAAATATGTTGTGTGGATAATAAAAAGTATTGTGTATTAGAGACATAGCTAACTTTGAAGCGTCAAAATTGGCAACTTTTAGGCAAAGAACCTAAAGAGAATACGGCTTTGGTAGAGAAAATCTCATTGTCCTTCATTCTACTGAAATATTTCCAGAAAATTCATTTTAAATATAAACTTCCTTTAATGCTTTGGTAGTAGTTTTAGTTATAGAGTTTATGGTTTAATGCTCTATAATTTTTAACGGATTTTCGTAGAAAAGATTAGCTATTGAGGAGATAGCGATTTTTTTGAAAAGGAGCGTGAATTAGGACCTCTAGAACCCATATGTGATGTTAGTTTAAGTTTTTGTCTGTTTACATATATACAGGGTAACGCATTTCTACGGTAAAGCTCAATATTGCCGTTATTATACAAGACACTAGAAAAAATTGTATTTGTTCATTTTAGGGTGTCTTGAGCTAAATCTTATAAAATTATTTCGGCAATCACTGGCTGGCCCATAAGTCGTTGGTGATACAGTTTTTGCTTAAATTGAACGCCTCTTATATTATTGCATTTTCGCATTTTCTATAAAATAATCATGCCTGTTTGTAAAAAAAAATACAGCATTAATTGTTTTCGTAATTTCAATTGTTTCGCCTTTTTGGCACATTTCAAAAATTATGAGACGGCGTTTTGACCAACATAGAGCATAGTCTCATGAAAATCACGCATTCAGAGAGGTTTTCGTTTACATTATTGAAAAAAATCGAGGTGCCGTATACATTTTTTTTGGTTTCCATAGAAATCATTGTCTGTCAAATGTATGAAATTTTGCTAATTGGTAATAAATGTTTAATAAGTTATTGTAAAAAAACTTTACAAGGCGCGTGCATAGTGTACAAGTGACCCTATCTACCAAGTTTGAACACAATGAGTTTAGCTGATCTTGAGTTATAACTAAATGAAAAACAATAATATACTATATAACCTGAAATTACCTCTAATAGAGGCCTATAATGTTAGACAAGGTCAGACCTAAAATCAGGATTCCGCTGCCATTGCAAACAAAATCTCCAAATTAAGTTTCAAACGGACAGGCTACGAAAATATGTCATAATAAACAATCGGCGGGGTTGCCATTTACGACAACCCTAATCTGTAGATATCAGAAAAATGTAAATAATTAAAAATTTTAATGAAAGTGATTCAATTTGTTTAAAACAAATCTATAACTACGTTTTTTTATGTATAAATATTAAGCTTCCTATTTTCACGGCATTTAAAAGCCATCTCTATCTCTCTAGTTTAATCTGACAACGCCACTATTTGTCATCTGTTAGCTGGCAGTAGTCATGAGAGAAACGTTTACTTTCTGCGCATAACCTCTAATGAGACTCCGCGTATACCTTAGAATCTCAGAATATAAAAGACTAACTATATTCAACGGTTAATACAAATAGTAGGTAAATAATAACCCAACTTTTAATTTTGGCATAAATTTAACAAATGCGTCCGAGCGTCGACTGTATCTGTAGAATATTATGATTGTAACATCCAATCAAATAAATAAGAAAGTGGTTGTGTACATCAGATTCAAGTTCCTAATCAATGCATGTAGGTACTGAAACATAATTATTTCAAGAAGAAATATACCTAACTCAAACTAATATAACTATAATTCCTAGGGTACTTAGGTACTTTGCTCTTAGCTTTTACTCTTTGTGGAACATTCGAAGTAAATGAAACTACATAATATCATAACGCAGTTTAAATTACATATATAATCAGATGTACAGTGTAAATTATTAAATTATAATTTCAAAAAGTATAGATACAGTAATCGTAAATAAGTGTTGAGAAGAGTTTAGGTGCAGCAAGTGCGTTATGGTAGCGAATTTTTGTAAAAATATTGCAAATAGTGATAACTCAATTCCCCATTAAACTAGAAGCGTCAGTCTTCATACATAGTAAAACCCCTATAAAGTCAGCGTGCGTACTAGATTTGAAAAATAACTACAATTTTTTTATAAAAAACCTTTTTTTATATTTGCTTTGCGGAAACTGGTTCAATTGCGTTGACTAAAATAGGTCATTTGTTAACTGACAAGAGAGAAACATGTATGTTCTGCGCATAACCTCGAAATCGACTCTGCTAATACCTTAGAATCCCAGAATATAAAACAACAACCTATATTCTAAGGTTAATGAAAATATTAGGTAAATAATAAACTTGTAATTTCAACATAGCTTTAACAAATGCCTTTGGCCGTCCACTGTGACTGTAGTATATCATGATTCTAACATCCAATCAAACAAATAAGAAAATGATTATGTACATCAGATTCTCGTTCTTAATCAATACATGTAGGTATTGTATTACAAAAGTTAAACAAAATGATTTTGAGAAGAAATATACCTACCGCAAACTAATATAAGTATAATACATATGGTACTCAGGTACTTATGGTTTTCTTTATTCTTAGCTTTTACACTTTATGGAACATCTGAAGCAAATTAAACTACATAATGCCATAAAACAGCTTATTTTAGATATATAATCAGACGTACAGTGTAAATTATTAAAATTTTATATTAAAAGTTTTGTATTGTTTATATTTATTTCATGTTTAAAAAGTATGGATACAGTAATAGTAAATAAGTGTTGAAAAGAGTTTATGTGCAGCAAGTGCGTTATGGTAGCGAATTTTTGCAAAAATATTTCAGATAGTAATAACTCAATTTCCCATTAAACTAGAATCTTCAGTTTTGATACATATAAAGGCAGAGTGGGTACTATATTTGGAAAATAACTACAAATTTCTAAAAAAATACCTCTTTTTTTAATTTTGTTTGCAGAAACTGGTTCGATTTAGTTGACTAAAATGGATCATCCAAGCCATTAATAAGGAAACATACCCGCCACGTTTATAATAATTAGACAGGTACATTCCTTTTGGAAATTAAAATTAAATTTTCGTTAAATTTTCAGTTTAGCACACGGGGGTCTTTTAGAAAAAAATCAGAGTCATGCTTAGAACTCTTTATGGAATCCATATACCACAGGAAAAGTTTGTTGCAAACGGCCACTAAGCAAGTTACAGGACCAGGAGTGAATAGGGTTGCTGGGCGGAGAAGAAGATAAAAAGGAAATGTGAGCGGAAATTTCGAAAAAAACTAGCTTAGTTGGACCTCTATACGCTACCTCTTACCCATTTTGCAGCTATACTTCCTTAAAATCCTGTTTACTTATCCCAGAACCCTTATTCACCGCAGGTCCCTGAACTTTCTTGGGGGTTGTTCGGAAGAAATTTTTCTTGTTTATATTGTTCTTGTTTATGCATTGAGTGGTTACAGTCATAAAGAAGGGAAAGGAGAACCCACGTGACGAAGCCTAGAACCAAGATTTTTTATTTACGTTTAAATTGTTACCTCATCTCATTTGTTTAAAATATTTTTCCAAAAATGAATTTGAGGTTGCCTTGTTTGTCAGTCTCACATAGAGAGCTACAATATTTTATCATTAAAAAGTACGGATACTGCAAGAGTAAATAAGCGATAAGGAGGGTCTGGGTGCAGCAAGTACGTTGTGGTAGAGAATTCTCGTAAAGAGATTTCAAATCCAATAACTCAATTTCCCATTAGGCTATAATCTTCAATCTTGAGCCATAGTAAAACATATGTACAATACCTTTTTGGTTATTTTGTTTGCAAAAACTAGTTCGATTGGGTTTACTAAAACAAAACCATCCAAGCAATTAGTAAGGAAAAATACCTGCCATATTGATAATTTGGCAGGTACATTCGGTTTGTAAATAATTAATTTTTTTCTGGAAAACTTTTGTAACTTTAATGAAATTTGTAACACAATTTTTTATCGACTTGCACTATTTGCATGTATGTACCAAATTTTAATTATATAGCTCCATAGAAAATAGACATTTCTTCAAGCAATCGCTTGGGAATCACTGGGACCACTAGAACCAATCTCCAAGATTCATTTAAATTTAAAGAATTAGTTTTAAAAATATACCGTACTAATAGTATACAATTCTTATGAAAATTCTCTACAAGAAGGCACTTGCTGCGTCCCGAAATTTTGTATTTCCAGAAATACAAAGCTACGACAATAAAATTTGGTACGCAGTGTACCATGTGCCAAAATCTTATGGAGTTATAGTCTTTTGAAAAAAAATCGGTGCTACTGATGATTAAGAAATGATTCAAAATATTTTTATTTGTTTAGCGAAATCTACTGAATATTGCAGACAAACGTATTGCGAATCTGTTTAACATCCACTATTTCAACCCGTAAATCAGATTCATGGAAGATACCTGGTTGAAGAACTTGTTTTGAAAATCCCAGTATTCGCCCAATCGAATTATTTCACATCTAATGGTGTTCGGATTAGGTCTCAGAATCAAAGCTAGATGCTTTTGTTCGCGTGTTGCTGGAGCACCAACAAGCTCATTTTTAAGCAAGTTTTCCAAATGTGTTATTTCATATGCACCAGTGGGTATAGTCCTCCAAGTAGCTCCTTCTTTTATATAAAATTTGTTCTTACCTTCATATATGTTAGGTATGTTGTTGTATGTGTAAAGGCCTATCAAACAGCAGCATAACTACCATCCGGATCCAATTCAATTGGTGGATCGTAGTCTCTTGGCAGATGGGAGCTGTGATCTTTCAACGCGAAGGTTTGCGACATGTCTGAAACACAGAGGCTACTGTTTGAGTCTTTTATTTAAAAATTCTAAACATAACTGACCACAATTATAAGTATTATATTTCTGATACACATCATGATTATATAATATAGAACAGTCTCTAAGGTAACGTTGCAACTCGACTGGTGGCTTCAAGTTTCCATACAAATCAAAGTACTCGGCGGTGTCACCACGTTTCTTAACTGAAACCCAAGAACTACCAGGCTCCTTGTTTGTTTGTAAATTGATGATGAATGTGTCACACCGATAACTCAAAAAAGAATAAGCTGTAAATAAACTTGGTACGTACCTTGCTTTTATATGTGGCTTGGATAAGCTCGTTATCCAGGAAAATTTGACGAGAAATCTTTTAGGTTTTCTTACGGAAAATGTTTGTATCCCCGAAAATAACAAATTTTGTACCCATGTTTCTGTTATAAAAGTTATATTATGTGCAAAAGTTTATTAAATAAGTTAAATCAAAAAAAGTTATTTTCATTTAGTCAACATACAGAGCACTGGACAATACCAAAATATTGTGTATGGTAAGCAAAATGTATTCAAAATTACAGGCAAATTTTAATTTTTTTGGCGCTTATATAATTTTCGCAAAGAAATTGCGTAGATATGTTCTATGAAAATTTACTACCATAACACACTTGTTGCGTCCGGATTTTTTATTATTTACGTTTCCCACAATACCAGAAGGTAGGGTTTTATCACTTACCAATTGATGACTCATTTTTCAGGTGGCCGGGAACACCCATATTTCTTGACATACATAACATACCTGCCTAATACATTAATTTGTTCAAATAAATGTAATAATTTTTAAAACAGGAAAAAGATTTTATAGAGAAGCTGTTAAAATAACTTTATCATTGACTTTCTTGTCCCTAATTTACTATTAATTTCCTAAAATATCACACTTTTTCAAGAAAATTTAATTACCGTACAAATTATCGCTCTCTATTCTGTCGAATTTACACGGAACATTCTCTTAGAAATAACTTGAACAGTGAGTGGTGTACCATCAGTTGTCTGCTTAACTCTGCGTGTTAGGATACATTCTCTGCGCTTCCTTAAAAATTCTTCCTCTAAAATTAACTAAAAGCGGAGACACCGCTAGTGATCCACTTATAGTTATACAAAATAACGCATAAAATGTTGTGATTAGTCTTGTACTAAAAGATATACATTTCTTGTTCAATGAAAGCCATTTTTCACAAATTAAAATGTTTGGTATACTTACAAAAAATAGCCCTGCGTAGTTCTAGATCGTGATAGTTTTATAAAAAAGCGACAACATTAAATGCCTGCGATGTATGAATAGCCTAACACGTAAAGTATATAGATGAAACACCGAATGCGTTGTTAGATTGATGGATCGATCGATCCAAAAGTTTCTCATAATAGGTTTGTTAGGCTCATCTGTCAAAGTAAGTTCTGAAAGAACCCTCTATGTGTGTTTGAACACAGTAATAGAATGATTATTATTGATTTACGAATTTACGACGTAACTTCTTAGCGAATTTTTCGTACAAAAAAATTTGCGAAGGAGGAGATAGTCCTTATATATATATATATATATATATATATATATATATATATATATATATATATATATATATATATATATATATATATATATATATATATATCACAACAATGACTAAAAAAATAATGGGTCGATTTTGATAGAATTAGATAGGTGCCTTTCTTTTGTAAGTCGCTTGGATAAGTTTGTTATCTATTTTATCGGAATTTTTTTGTATCTCCCAAAATAACAAAGCTATGACGACCAAATTTGGTGTGCCGGTTTATATTATAAAAAGGAAGCTATGTACTGAGACTTAGATGTCTACAGTAAAACAAAGTTGTAAGCATTTAAATAACAAACAGTGCTACAAATTGAGCCATCACTTCCACATAGCTATGATAATCTACTCTTCTCCGAAAGATATTCTCATGAAATGAATTTAGGGTCCATGGCTTAACCACAAAGAAATTATTCGTACTCCTGTACCCATTAATTTTTAAAACTTTATATTACTCGAGTTTTAACGAAAAAACGTAAATTTTCACTAATCACCTCTGATTTATCACCTACAACATGAAGCGACCTTACCGAAAAAAATAAGTGATAATTGGATACGAAATTTGAAGATGATATCTCAATTCGTTCGAAAGTTATTGCGTCTAGTAACAGGCAAACGTAAAGGCCGACAGACAAAAAAAGTTTCGTTCTAGAGTCAATTTTAGTGAATTTTCTTTAAAAAAATTAACTAATGAGAACATCCCGACTTTTAAATTTTAAAAAAATATCTTTAAATGAGCGCAAACTAGGACCCCTAAAATTAATATCCGGGGTCAGTTTCAACTTTTATATGTTCTTTATCCAGGAAAATCGGCCCAGGTTTTCTCGGCAAATTTTGTGTTTTCTTTCGGAAAAATTATATCTCCGGGGATCACAAAGTAAGGACAACCAAATTTGGTGCGCGTGTTTGTATTATAAATAGTGACCCACCTAACAAAATTTAGGTCTGTAAGTTGAGGGACAAAAAAATTATAGGCATTTAAAAAAACAGGGGTTTTCCTCAAAACGTCAAAGTGCGATTTGAAACGTCAAAATTCTCAACATTTAGGCAAAGAGCCTGAAACAAATACGCATTATGTAAGGAAAATATCGCAAGAAGAGTGTTCTGCAAACCCTTAAGTTTCGGCTTCAATCGCCATTGTCTTTCATTTTACTCAATTATTTACAGAAAATTCGTTTCAAATAGAACATTTCTCTGATGCTTTGGCTGTAGGTTTAGTTAACTTGATGCTTTTGCTGTAGGTTTAGTTAAGTTTATGGTTTAACGGTCTATAATTTTTAGCTAATTTGCGTAGAAAAAAAATCGTTAATGAGGAGACCGCTACTTTTCAATTTTAAAAGATATCTTCAAATGAGCGCAAACTAGCCCCCCTAGAATCCATATCCGGGTTTACTTTCAATTTTTAACTGTTTGCGTATATACAGGATGACGCATTTCTACGGTAAAGCTCGATATAATTGTTATTATAAAAGATACGAGAAACAATTGTATACCATGATTATAGGGTGTCTTAAACTGCATCCTATAAAAATATTTTGACAATCACAGGCTGGTCCATAAGTCGCTGGTGATTCCTAGAATTGGTGTTTCTTCAAACACCCTTATATTATTGCATTTTTGCATTTTTTATCGAACTATGATGCATGTTTGTAAGAAAAAAACCGAGACGTAGTAAGTGCGTTTTGGTAGCGAATTATCATTAAATCCTTCAACTTGCAATAATTCAATTTGCTATTAACCGAAAGTTTGTTGGCTAGGAAACCGGTTTTCCCGGAACCATTTTAAGCTAATTTTCCGAAAATGTTTGTACATTTTCAAACAATAAGTAGTTTTGGTAAAATCTGGTACATTGTTTCTACTATATAGGCTATATTAAAAACATTTAAATGAAAATTCACTTCCATGACTCATTTGCTGCGTCCAGACTTTTTATTCATCTGGCTAACGTGATAAATTTAATTTTCAACTTAATATTTAATTTGTTTATTTTATATTTCTATATGTTTTGAGACTTTTTACGCCGTTTTAGCACAAAAAAGGAATTCGAAATTTCTGTCACCGATATTCCACCCCAAACATTCAACTCTTAATTTTAGTGAATTTTCTAATAGGGAGATTCCAACTTTTGAATTTTGAAAAAATTTCTTCAAGTAAGCGCGAACTAGGACCCCTATAACGCATATCTGGGATCAGTTTTTATATATATATATATATATATATATATATATATATATATATATATATATATATATATATATATATATATATATATATATATATATATATATATATATATATATATATATATATATATATATATATATATATATATATATATATATATATATATATATATATATATATATATATATATATATATATATATATATATTTATGTATATGTATGTATGTATGTATAGGGTATGAAAACATCTGAATATCTCACAAACGGAAAACGATAAAAACAAGATTTTGACACACGTTGCAAGGTTGCCGTAGGTGTATATTTTCACGTTGCGACAAAACATACAGGGTGGACCTGAAAAGCGTAGTGGTTACAAGGATTGATTTTTTAACTATATATTATATCATTTTATAAATCTTTTTGAACTCTAGGAAACAATTGTTATAAAATACCCACTCACTAAATTCTATGGTATGTATTGATAAAAGTAATAGATAAAAATATAAATCTTATGCACGGAAAACAACAAATAAAAATCTTTTCACATGTATTGTAGGGTTGCCACGGAAATATTAAATACACGAGGTGGTAATGAAAAGCGTAGTCAGTAAGCCTCAAAATGTTTATTCTAGTATTACAACTTGAATCCTCTTAATAAAAATAATCAACATTTAAATAAATAAAGAAAATTAACCAAACAATTTCGAAACTAAATGCTCAAAATGCAAACCATTTACGATTTGACAGTATTTTACAAAATTGTGTAAATAGAGGAAGCACCATCTTGTTGATACCATATGTCATCAGACGGTAACATGGGATTGTTAGGATTTGGAAATATGGCTGCTATAGCTGGCAGAATATATTTCTTAACAGGTCCAGTTATCTATCACCATCTATATTACCTTCTTTAAAAAGGGTGTGATTATGTGATTATTAATACTCCCCGCCCAAACATTTATTTTCTGCGGCCACTGGGTGTGTCTCTCCCTCATCCCACGGGTATTGCGTCTAGACCAAATACGGCAATTATGTCTATTTACTTCTCCGTTGAAGCCAAACGTTGCCTCATCAGAAAAAAAAATTTTTTTTCAAAATTTACATCAACCTTCCTTTTTCTTCAACTATTTCACAAAACTGCAATCTGCGGTCTGGGTCATCCCTGTAAGTTCTTTAATGTAGTGAATTTTATAAGGTTTAATTTTTTCTGACTTCAAAATTCTTATTACAGACGTCTGAGGGATATCGTTGTCTAGCACCAACTGGTTTGAATGTATTTGAGGATTTTCCTCAACTTGGAGTAGCACATATAGTTTTGTTTCATCCTCTGTAGCAGTTTTCGTCCTGCCAGGTTTAGGACAATTTTTAACATTTCCAGTCTCTCTATATCTCTTGACAGTTTTAAATACGGTTGATCTGTTAATAACGTGTTAAGGATTCAATTCATTAAATATGCGTGTAACTTCTTCACTCGTTCTTTCCTTTCCGCCAACGCCTCGTAAAATTAGGATTTGTTTGCGTTCTCTATCACTAAGATATGCCATGTTATAAAGTGATTGACATTAACTAAGTTTGACAGTTCACTAATATTTACAAGGCATAGCCAGCTTTGTGAGAATAAGTTCTTATTATGTAATTGTCGATATCTGCGTAACCCTAGAATTTGGGCATAGGGTACCTTATAATAAAGTTAATCTAGAGTTCGAAAAGATTCATAAAATAATATAACATAGAGGGTGTTCCATTTAAAAAATCAATCATTGGAACCACAACGCTTTTCAGGACCACCCTGTATATTTTGGGTAACCTTGAAAAGGCGCTGCTACGGCAATCCTACAATGCTTGTGAAACGATTTTTATTTGTTGTTTTCCGTGCATAATATATTTATGTGTTACTCTTAGTTTTATCAATACATATAATGCAATAATTAAAGTGCCGATATCTGCGTAACCATAAAAATTGGCCATAGGGTACCTTATAACCAAGTTAACCTAGAGTTCGAAAATATTCACACCACCCTGTATGTTTTTTCGTAACGTGAAAATATGCACCTATGGCAACCTTGCAACACGTGTTAAAATTTTCAGTTTCAGTTTGTGAGATATTCAGATGTTTCCAAACTAACCCTATATATATATATATATATATATATATATATATATATATATATATATATATATATATATATATATATATATATATATATATATAGTAATAGTTTATTGTGACAATAATAGTACAAAGCGCCTTACAAATAAGTATTCTACTTGTGCTTGCAAACAGCGCAATTTAGTCAGTTTACATCCAAACGTTGATATTCCAAATTTCTTGACAATGACACTTTTCTAATTTGGCAGACTTCAAATTTTGATCAATAGGCAATAATTTATTTTAAAACATTCCTCCTTTCTGTCTTCAACTAAAACCAATCCATTTCCAGCACTCTCTATTACACCGTTACTCTTTCCAAAACTTAAATGTTCTATTTTATCCAAATATTGAGTTAAAATTGTATGTTTTGTTCCAGACAAAATTGACACGCCTAGCTACTATTTACATTCATTTCTAATCAAAAGCTAATAAAGTTATCTATCTATCTATATATATATATATATATATATATATATATATATATATATATATATATATATATATATATATATATATATATATATATAGATAGATAGATAGATAAATAGATAGATAGATAACTTTATTAGCTTTTGATCAAGTACATACATACTACAGGCACGTCAAAGTATTAGAAAAACATAAAAGGTCAGTCTTAAATAATTACAAAAACAGAAGTCAAAAAATAACAACACCACTTTACATACAGAACCAACTACAAAAATCGGTGGTTTTATGGCAAAAGGTACTATGTGAGTATTTTCACCAAAATGCAATTTTCACGGTAAATTAAAGGTGGCAAAACGGTATATGTTATAGAATAAAGATTATAGCTCTGTTTGCCACGGTGTGGTTGTAATCTAGAAATGTCACATTATGCTGTGTTTCAAGCTATGAAACGGTTTCATGGCAAAATGAGATTAAATTGCCACATCTTCATTAGCCATACAATATATACATAAGTTATAGAGCTTCACACATTTCAAGGCAAAAGGTGCTTGCTTACGATATCCCGTTCTGCCATAAAATATTTTAGAGTAAATGCAATAAGTTAGTCATGTCAAAAGGTTCCCTAAAAGCGTATATCACTTTATGCCATAACAGGCATTCCAAAATGTAAACATGCCTGCGCATGTCTAAACGTTCTTATACAGGCAGTGTTCCGTTTTGCCATAACACGTTGTTTGTTTTGTGAGTTGGCTTCATGTTGTTTGTACTAGTGATTGTGAATGTTTGCGGACATTTTCTCGATTATAATATTGTTAAAAAGCAATTTAAATGAATCAGTTTAAAACAAGAGGGCAAAAAATTGTCCAATTAGCGCTTTTAAAACCACCTGTAGTGATAAATACAGAAGTCCTAAGAGATCAAGAGAATTATTATAGTGTTAGTGAATCTGTAGACCACAGCATTGTTTCTGTAACTGACACAAAAATACTTGAAAATGGTATTATTATTTACATATTCTATGTCAATATACAAGTAAACTCTTGTGTTGAGTTGCAGTTTGAAGAAATATAACAGTGTAATGCTGAAAATAGTGATCACTTTGTTTTTGAAATAGCTAATAATGAAACTTTTGATAAACTGCAAAATGACTCTGGAGATGAAGCAGCAATGCAGTACAATCGTTTTGATTACACACTAAGTAGTACGGAGTTTAAAAAAATAATCAAAGCCTTGCATATTATAAAGGTGAGTATTATCAGTATCAAAATATTAATTTGATTCTGATGCAGGCCTTAACGTTATTTATTTATTTTATTCTTTGTTGGTATTAACATTGACCTGTGATTTTAGAATGCACACTTTGCCAATATATATATATATATATATATATATATATATATATATATATATATATATATATATATATATATATATATATATATATATCATAGCCTACACCATAATTTTTTTGGTCAGGATTGAGAGAAGCATGTCCAAGTTTGATATTATGATTATAATATTATATACTTTTCAGTGGTGGATTCAAATAATGCTTATACTAGTTGTATGAAAAATGTTAATAATTTCCCTATAGAAGATACTGAGTTAAACAATCATGCTATTGGCATAAGTACTGTTTCCATAGATGTGGATAATGATCAGATTATAGACGAAAATTACAATAATTGTGACAAGGACAAGGTATACATGCATATATTGTAAGTTTATAAATAATAGAATAATGTAATGTAACTTTTCGGTGATACTACATTTTCTTCTGACTGTGAAATAGCCGATGTAATTTGTATTAAAAGACGTCGTACTAATGTAGAAGAAAATGTCATAATGGAAAATAAAGAAAATGGAAACAACTATGATGTAAAAGAAATCTTGCGAAACATTATAGAAGACTTGCTGGAAAGCGTTTTCACAAAATTGTTTAGAAAAGCTTCTACAGTGAAACTGAGGTTGAAGAACAAACAAAAAATGGATATAGGGGAAGAATATGTGGACAGAAAGGGATGCATTAGGGTTGCTCGTCAGATGAAAGAAAAATGTAGTGGTTGTCGATTTAAATGCAACAGTAAAAGTGAATTGGACAGAAAACATCATTTTCAAGAATTCTGAAAGATTGGGAATCACAATGTACAGTCTCAGTATATCAGATCTTTAATAGAGAAAAAACAAGTAGAGATTGGTGATAAAAAGCACCAAAAAAAAAACCCTAAACAAACCTGTTTTTTCTACAAAGTAACAACAAATGGTGCAGGGTTTGCAAAGATACTTGCCTCGCAACAGAAATAGGTAAGCGATACGTGGATGTACTTACAAAAAATGCAATTTAGTCAGGCACCAGCATTTCCGATAAGCGTGGAAAAACAAGACCAGAAAATAAAAGCTGCAATAGAGACGTAAAAAAATAGATGATCCTATTTCAAAAGTTTCCAGTCTTTGAGAGTCACTATAGTAGAAGAAATTCGAAAAAGAACTACATCTCGATTTGAATATTAAAAAAAGTACTCTCTTTAGACAGAGAAATGTACCGCAGAAAATAGGCAGCCTCTTTGTTATAGCAGTTATTATAAGTCTTTTAAGATAAAGAACTTGTCATTCAAAATACTCTATAATGACACGTGCCGGGTATGTGACAAATTAAGAATAAAGCATAGAAACAAAAATTTAACGGGAACTGACAGACATAAGTTTGCGCTAGAAAAAGAGGATCATTTGAAGAAAGTAGATGCAGCATATAAAGCGAAAGCTGCTGATAAGTTGAAGGCCAAAGCAAGTGGAGGAAAAATTGTTGTCAAAGCGTTTGACTTACAAAAAGTACTAGAAACTCCATCACTGACAACAGGTGCATCATTTTATAAAAGACAACTCAACACTTACAACCTAACAACGCATGACTTGTCTACTAATCAGGCATCAAGCTACTTGTGGTATGAAATTATCAGTGGTCGTGGCTCAGATGAAGTAGCATCAATACTGTATAAAGATATTCAAAATATTAATGAAGATGTCGAACATTTAATATATTATTCAGACAACTGTACAGGACAGAATCACAATTTCACTTTGCCAGTTATGTATAATATATCTATAACGTCCAAGCCAAACCTAAGAACAATATATCGAACACAAATTTCTAGTGGTAGGTCACACTCACATAAAGTGTGACTGGCCATTCAAGAATAGAAAGAGCTAAACCAAATGACATGAAAATATGTATACCCAGAGACTGGTACAATATGATAAAATTAATCAAAGACAGACGTGCGAAAGCATTTTTTAGTGTCCACGAAATGACACTTGAAAATTTTTATGATTTAAAGTCCTTGTACAATTCAAAAACTTCCACTTATATTAAAAAACAACAATTTTGTAACGATGACTCAGTTCAGTGGTCTAAAACCAGGTGGATTAAGGTCCAGAATGATAAGCCAGGAATATTTAGCTTATCCCAGCGGATTGACAGTCCAATATTCAAAGAGTTGCTTGTCCTAAGAAATACAAACGACGCTCAAAAAGAAATAGAATTAAAAATCAAAAATAAAAGTAAATTACCAATACCAAGTAAAAAATACAAAAATGTAATGGAATTGTTGGAGCTCATACCAGAAGAGTATCACCAGTTTTATAAAAGTCTTCCTCATAGCAGTAAAATGTTGGATTCCCATGCCGATATTGAAGACTAGTGTGAACTTGAGTGAACTATGTTATTATAATGATGATCTACTGTTTATGGCAAAACGATCTAAATGTGTTATGTTAAGAAAAAAGTATTATTATTGAAGCTAAACTTTAATTTTTCGTATATCCAAGAATTCTTTTTTATTTAAAAATGTTGAAGGGTACTTTTTGTTCATTACAGTTTGAAATATCAAAACGATTGTTTTTTATGTCGTCCTAAAACTTTCTTTTAGCTCTCCTGTAAAATTGTGTTTTGATTACATAGCATGTTTTGCCGTAAAACCACCGAAATATACAACCAGTTTACATTAAACCTAAATTTACAGTTACAAAGGTGGTATTTTTACAGCCATTACTATAATTCTCTCCGTTGCTCAGGGCCTGTACACCTTTCAGTAAATTCACTGATATGATAAAAAGAATTGTCAACCAAAAATGATTTCAACCTAGGTTTAAAGCAGCTCAATGTATCCGCAGCCTTAATCTCCTGAAGAAGCATATTAAAATAAAAACAGCCAGCATATATATATATATATATATATATATATATATATATATATATATATATATATATATATATATATATATATATATATATATATATATATATATATATATATATATATGTATGTATGTATATATGTATGTATCACACCGATAACTCAACAAATAATAATCCGATTTTGAAAAAATTTGGCATTACCTTGTTTTTGTAAGTGGCTTGGATAAGTTCGTTGGCCAGGAAAAGCGAACCAAGTTTCCCGGAAAAATTTTGGGTTTTCTGTCGGAAAAAGTTTTTATCTCAAAAAATAGAAAAGCTATGGTACCCAATTTTGTATATTTACGATATTAAAAGGAAACTATATACCAAAATTTATATTTCTATGTTACAAGTAAAAAAAGTTATAAAGAAATATTTGAAGGTTTTCTAATAAACAGACACTAAAACGTTTTATTACTCGAGTTTTAAAGAAGAAATGTCAATTTTCACCAAATCATCCCCCATTCATCTCACACCCCCTGCACCGACTTTACTCAAAACAATCAGAACCGTTCGTTTGTCGGGTGCTAGCTGTATACCTGATTTAAAGACGATACCTTCATTCGTTCTAAAGTTATCGTGGCTATAAACAGACAGGCATACACACACAAAAACTGTCGTTCCCAAATCATGTTTTCTATACTTTTTGACATTTTTATGACGTTTAACCAAAAAAAAAGTAGATGTAGAGGTAAAATTTCTGTCACAACGCACAAAACGAAAAGACTTTCGGAGACTAACGAAATTTATTAATATTACAAGCGTTAGGTTTTCTTTACCTAAAAATGTGAAAAAGGACCAGAAAATATACTTTTATAGTTTTTCTTCTTAAAATGTCAAAGTCCTGATTTGAAACTTCAAAACTGGCCTTTTTAGACAAAGAGCCTGAAACGAATACGGGCTGACTGTACTAACTGTACTAATTTATTCAAATGAGGATTGCGCATTTCTACGGTAAAGCTCACTAGGTATATCCGTCATTATACAAGATACAAAAAATTATATACGTGAAATAAAGTGTATTTTGAGCTACATCTTATAAAATTATTTTAATAATCATAGGGTGGTTGGTGATAAAAAAAATTATGGAACCCCTTACATTATTGCATTTTTACATTTTCCATCTAATTATTATAATGCATATTTGTAGGGAAAAAATTGATATCGTTTATCGTTTTTGAGTTATTTCAATTGTTTTGCAACTTTTCACGTTTTAGACACATATCACAAATTGCAACACGGCGTTTTTAGCAAAAGATAGCGGAATCCCATGAAAATGTCGCTTTGAGGGAAGTTTTCGATTATATTATTCGTCTAAAAAATCTAAATGCCACATATAGAATTTGGAAATATTCAAACCGCAGTAATTTAATTTTACTAGATCTCTCTGAGGCCTAGGGTTGAACACACTGAGACCTCACAGACGATCTCCGGCTAGATTTGGGGAGTAGGCCCCGTAATCGAGCTACAACAACCCAACCCACCCTTGTCCACCGCTCTAAGGAGTGGGTAGATTGAGGCCATATAGTATCCTTACATATTTCCTTTACCTCTTGAAACCAACCCAACCGACCTTTGTCCACCGCTCTAAGAAGTAGGCAGATTGAGGCCTTAGAGTGTCTTTACATATTTCCTTTACCTCTTGAAACCAACCCAACACACCTTTGTCCACCGCTCTAAGGAGTAGGCAGATTGAGGCCTTAGAGTATCCTTACATATTTCCTTTACCTCTTGAAACTAACCCAACCCACCTTTGTCCACCGCTCTAAGGAGTAGGCGGATTAAGGCCTTAGAGTGTCTTTACATATTTCCTTTACCTCTTGAAACTAACCCAACCCACCTTTGTCCACCGCTCTAAGGAGTAGGCAGATTGAGGCCTTAGAGTGTCTTTACATATTTCCTTTACCTCTTGAAACTAACCTAACCCACCTTTGTCCACCGCTCTAAGGAGTAGGCAGATTGAGGCCTTAGAGTGTCTTTACATATTTCCTTTACCTCTTGAAACCAACCCAACACACCTTCGTCCACCGCTCTAAGGAGTAGGCAGATTGAGACTTTAGAGTGTCCTTACATATTTCCTTTACCTCTTGAAAATGGCTCCAAAACAGGAGCCGAACTGTCGAGTTTTCATAAATTCTGGACACGGTTCAACCCGAAAACCAAGTATGTCTCATATATATATATATATATATATATATATATATATATATATATATATATATATATATATATATATATATATATAAATCGAAATTGACCCCGAACATGTGTTCTAGGCTCCCAGTTTGCACTCGTTCGAAGAAATTTCTTTTAAATTCAAAAGTCGCGCTCTCCTCATTAGTGAATTTTTTAAAAGAAAATTCACTAATGTGGTTAAATACTTTTAAAGGGTTAAAAGGCTAATGAGATTGCTCTTTTGTTTCTGTAACAGACGGTGGTCTGCAATATTATGATTGATTCTGACAGTATTTACGTTTTGAGCTATATTAAATAAGCCAGAACATTTTAAAGTTAGAATGTAGATTTAACTACATAAAAGCATTTACTAAGCGGAGTAGCTAGAAAGTAAACAAAAGGTGCGTTATGGAAGTGAATTTTCATAAAAATGTTTTTAATATGTCGCTTTAATGCAAGCCGGCATTAATGTGGTTACCGGTGTAGCCTATATAGTAGAAACAATGTACCATATTTTATCAAAATAACTAATTGTTAAAAAATGTACAAAAATTTTCCGAAAATAAACTTAAAATGTTTCCGATAAAACTGGTTTCCTAACCAACAAACCTTAGGTTAATAACAACTGAGTTATTGAAATTTTTAGCATTTAATGAAAATTCGCTACCAAAACGCACTATCAAACATGCATCATATTTCATAAAAAATGCAAAAATGCAATAATATAAGGGTGTTTGAAAAAAAATTGTAGGTATCACCAGCGACTTATAGGCCATCCTGTGCTTATCATTTTATAAGATGCAGCTCAATACACCTTAGAATTAGCGTTTACAATTTTTTCTCGTATCTTGTATAATAACAATTATATTGAGCTTTACCGTGGAAATACGTCAATCTGTATATATGTAAACAGATAAGAACTGACACTAAACCCCCACTAATTAGATAAAATCCACATACCTAGCTACAAATCAAACGTAGCTATACACATTCACAACACAAAACAACAAAAACCAGGTATCACTCAATTACAATTAATGAAACATATTAAAGACCACAAAAAAAATTATGGAAATCTGGGAACAATACTACATTTAACAAACAAACAATAAGAAACAGTTAATGCCAGGACAAATTCAAGTACAAACATTCAAACAAAACTTAATAAAGGCCATACAAACAGACAAATTATCAAACCATAATGATCAAGACAGGAGACCGATACACACGACACAGTCCGAAGGCACAACCAATCAGAGAACAGTAAACCGACCAGTAGATGCTCAACGCGGAGACGCCACGTACAATCTCAGACGTAGACCACACAGTAGCGATCACAGTCAGTAGCGTGCTGATGATGAACCGGGACGGTTCGAAACTGCAGTCCACGTAAACCAATAAAGAATCACAAAGAGTACAGCAAGCAAATAGAGTAAATATATATATATATATATATATATATATATATATATATATATATATATATATATATATATATATATATATATATATATATATATGTGTGTGTGTGTGTGTTTGTGTGTGTATGTATGTGTGTGTGTGTGTAAGCACATGAACCCTAAGGCCTCAATCTGCCTACTACCAAAATCGCGCCGGAGATCGTCGCTAAGGTCTCAGTGTGTTCAACTCTAAGCCTAAGAGAGATCTGACAGTTTATTGCAAGTCTTATATTGTATGTACCGTTTCGTCTACCTGCTTTGGTATTAGTGAAATGAGTCGGATCACGGCCAATTAAGTCAGGGGCTTTCGTCACAGTACTTAAAGGATTAAGAAGAGTGCAGGTATTTGTTGAGTCATAGACTTTCGTCACGGTAATTAAGAATTAAAAGTTGGCTGATTTTGTCGGCGACACCTTTAATGTATGGTAAAAACGCTGTGTGGACTCTGCCTGTTCTTATTGTGGTGCAGCTAATGTTTCGTAGTATGTGATTGTTGTCGTATCCGTTTTCTAGCAATGTCTGTCTTAAAAAGTATAATTCTGTGTATTGTTGTTGTCTGTTAGTCTGACGGATCGTGTTGCTAGTGTTAGAACCACGAAATTTACTTGCGGTGGGTGATGGTGAGATGGGGCCTTAGGATAGGGATTAGTGTGGGTTAGTTTTCGGTACACAGTGTAAGAAAATCCTCTGACTGGGTTATTAGTGATGCATACAAATAAGAAAGGCAACGAAAAAAATTTTTCTATTTCCTTGGTGAACTGGATTTGGAGGTTGATGTCATTTAGGTAAGAAAAGGATTCGCCTAGAGATTCCTTACCGTGTGGTCAGACAGCGAAAATGTCTACAACGTATCTTAACCGGTAGGTTGGTTCAAGTTGGGATGAATTGAGGGCTTGTGTCTCGAAGTTTTCCATGAAAATGTTAGCCAATGCAGGAGAGAGTGTGGAACCCACTGGAGCACCTCAAACTTGTTTGTAAAATTTGTTTTGGAAAACAAATAAGTGTTAGATGTGCGGTGTACTAGAATAGCTAAGGTATCGTATGAAATATTGTGTTTATTTTTGAGAATGTCAAGGCTTTTAGATACAGATATATTAGTGAATAAGGAAACTATATCAAAGCTAACTAGGATGTCGTTTTGAGAAATGGTGTTGTTTTGAAGAAGGTCAATGAAATGGGTGAAGTTTTTGACATAGGATGTAGCGTTGTCTACTAATGGTTTAAAAGTTTTGGCTGGATGTTTTGCAAATTTTTGTGTGGGTGAACGGTGGCCGAAGGGAAATATCGGGCTTATGGATTTTCGGGAGGCCATATTTTCTAGGGATGCGAGATGATTTTTCGTGGGGTTTTGTTCTTGTTTGAGGTCAGCACTGAGTGAGGAGTTGTTGATTATAGTTTTGGTTTTCTTTTCAAGATAAGTTGAAGGGTCGTTAGGGATTTGTTTGTAATCTGTTCTGTTTAGTATATTTTCCATCTTTTGTTTATAGTCTGGTTTGTCGAGTATGACTATAGCGTTGCCTCTGTCGGCTGGTAGGATTATAATTTCTGTGTTTCGGTTTAGGTCTTTGATTGACTGTCGTTGGTGAGAAGAAAGGTTGGAGGGTGGAGGTTTGGCAGAACGTAAAATCCGGGCAATGTCCTGTCTCGTAATTTCAGCGTCGTCAGTCGGTAGATGTGTTATAGCATCTTCTTATTGAGAAATTATCTTTTCTATTGGGATGACTTTAGAGGTTGGTGCAAAATAAAAACCTTTGAATAGAACTTTGATGGCGACGTCACTTATGTTGGAATTTGAAAGGTTGTCAACTACTGTAGTAGAATTGGCATTGTGTGGGTGTTGTTTGAAATTTTTGTTGCCTAGAAGATGATTTTCTTCTCTGTGCGTCCGTCAGTAATTGACCGTGACCCGACTAATTACACTGATAACGAAGCAGGTAGGCGATATATCTCTTAAGCCTAGAATTGAACACACTGAGACCTTAGAGACGATCTCCGGCGATATTTGGGGAATAGGCAGATTGACGCTCCGTAATCATGTTACAACAACCCAACACATTTTGGCGACCGCTCTAAGAAGTAGGCAAGTTGAGGCCTTAGGGTGCATGTCCTTACATATTTCCTTTACCTCTTGAAAATGGCTCCAAAACAGTAGCCGAAACGTCGAGTTTTAATAAATTCTGGAAGCGGGTCAGCCGGAGACCCAGGTATGTCTCACATTAAAGACCGCAGAAATCTTTCCGACCACACAGATATATATATATATATATATATATATATATATATATATATATATATATATATATATATATATATATATATATATATATATATATATATATATATATATATATATAATGGGTCTAGTTCGCGCTCATCTGATGATATTTTGTCAAAATGCAAGTCGGAATGCATTAGTTTTTTTTTCAGAAAATTCACTAAAAGAAATCAAATTAAATCTGTGATTAAACGCAGCAGCTATAATTAGTAAATAACAAAATTCTCTGACGGGTATACCAAACAGAACACAAATGACTGTTATTACATAGTTCACTTCTAAATCACTGTTCGATATCAACTACCGAGCGTCAAATTTCCAGCGGAATTCTGATAAAAACTTTAATGAGAGGCAAGCCGGCAAAAATATTCATTTTCCTGGATTAGGAGTGCGTCCTTTACAACCTCGGTTATTGATTTGCATTCCAATGTTCAATGTGATGAAAATTTCAAAACGCGAATGTTCCAATATTAATGAATACGTAGTTATAATGAACGTAAGGAGTTATGCTCTTGAATTTTAATAACCTCGTAACCAGTAATACATACTTAATGTATTTTTTATATGGTTCTGCTCTTCTTAACCTATTAAATAAATTATTTTTTCAATGTAGCATCTGTGCGTCTTTCATTAAAATATAAGGGTCTAAACTAAATTCGCTTTTCGAGAAGTAACAATATTCTAATTTACAGAAAAAATTATTCAATTGAGCCCGAATTGTAGCTGTTGGAACACATAGATATCTCAGGTCAGTTTCAGTCTTCATATATTTGAATAGAGAATATATATATATATATATATATATATATATATATATATATATATATATATATATATATATATATATATATATAGGGTGGCGCATTGAACACGAAACAGACCGATTTACGTCCAGAGAATTATTGTTTTTTAAGAAACGCTGAAACACGTCAATTTTAATATTAAGGACATGTTTTGACATAAAACTCGACTTTGTCACATCAACCCCTTAAGGGTGTTGATAACAACCCTTATATTTTAAATAGGGAATATTGGTCAAGTGTTTAATCATTTGAAAGCTCTTTCTTTTCTGAATTCAGCACATAAATTTTTTTGGAAGTTTTATTAACTCGTTTAAAAATTATTCGCAGGTGAAGCTGCAAAAACGCAGTTCACTCATTCCGATAAGAAATGTGCTGATAGTAAATGTTTTGTGGGTTCGTAAACAAAAAATTGACTATCAGAACATTTCTTATCGTAATGAGAGAAATGCGGTTTATTATTTCAGTTTATCGGTCGGTTTGATACTTGATAGTGCTACCGAAAATTAATTCCACAATGGTGTATTCTGTAGAAGAAAGACATTAAATAATTACTCTTTTTTTCAAAAACGATGACTGTGCCAACCGTACCGCAAATTTGTTTAGTGAACGACATCCGAACAGACATGTTAACAGAAAATACATTTTGGAGTTAGTTGCAAAGTTTCGACAAAGTGGTTCAGTAGCCAACAAAAAACGGGATCCTGAATGTGAATTTGCGGTTAGAAATGATACTACTGAGATTGAAGTTTTATGACAAATTGCTGCAGACCCAACTTTGAGCACGAGAAAATTGGCCACTGTTTCAAACATCACAAGAAGAACTATTCAGCGAATATTGAAGCATCATAAATTTCATCCGTATAAAATTCATCTTGTACAACAACTGAATGAAGATGATTTTGATCGGCGACTGGAGTTTTGTGAAGTTATGACTGCACGAATAGCTGGTAACGGGAACTTTCTGTTCAATATCTGTTTTTCAGACGAGTGTACGTTTTTATTAAACTCTACAGTCAATCGTCATAATTGTCGTTATTGGGCAGATAATAATCCAAAAAATTTTCACGAAGTCCACACTCAAACTCCATAGAAATTGAATGTCTGGACTGGCATTTTTGGAGACCGTTTAATCGGACCAATTTTTCTTGATGGCAATTTGAGTGGCGAAACGTATTTGTAGTTACTAGAAGATATCGTTTACCCTCTACTAATTGACATTGTTGAAAATGATGATCGCTATCAAGAAAACCAATTAGTGTTTCAACAAGATGGAACTCCTCCGCATTTTACAACGTGCTAGGGAGTTTTTGAACGGGGAGTTTCCAGGACAATGGATTGGGCGTAGAGGTGCTATTGACTGGCTCCCTAGATCACCGGATTTAACTCCTTTGGACTTCTTTCTATGGGGCCATTTAAAGAGTAGAATTTCCGCAACAGAACCAGAGTCTCTGGAAGAATTACAACGACGCATTGTTGAAGAATGCCATCTAATAACTTCACAAATGCTTCAGAATGTCAGAACTCGTTTTGAACAAAATTTGTACTTTTGTATGGAAGCTAGTGGTCAACAATTTGAACACCTACTGAGTAAACATTTTTGAACGTTTGGTTTTGTTTTTTAGTTTTTTTAACAAAAAATTGACTAATTAGTGCATTCCTTATCACAATTAATGAAATATGTTCTTGCAACTCTAACTGAATAATTTTTAAACGAGTTGATAAAACTTCCAAAAAAATTTGTGTGCCGAATTCAGAAAAGAAGGAGCTTTCAAATGATGTAACACCCTACCCATGTTTCCTATTTAAAATATAAGGGTTGTTATCACCACCCTTAAGGGGTTGATGTGACAAAGTTGAGTTTCATTTCAAAACATGTCCCCTCAATATTAAAATTGACGTGTTTCAGCGTTTCTTAAAAAAAATTCTCTGGGCGCAAATCGGTCTGTTTCGTTTTCAATGCACCACCCTGTATATATATATATATATATATATATATATATATATATATATATATATATATATATATATATATATAGGGTTGCGCATAAATAACGCATCAGGGCCAAAACTTTTAAACCGAGGAAGGCATCGGGCTCAAAATTTGCATTGTTGCGTGACAGATCACCTACGACTATTTAGTAGCATTATCGATTATTTTTAAAGCACTCCCTTTCTAGAGGGTCACAACCCTTTAAATTTAATAACAACATGCGTCATGTGATACATTTTTGGGAAGCTTATTCAGCGTGCTTTTTAATGGTATTAACTAACTTTAAGATACCTTTGGCAAGAACGAAATAAATCGGCCTTTAATGAAAATAAATGAAGTCAAATATAGACTATTCAAGTAATTTCATTTCTGTCCAAAGAAGCCTGGAATTTATTTAAGCGATAATACAGGCTTCATTTTAGTAATTTCAATCAGTTTTGTCAAAATTATTAGCCTGGTATTCCACAGTGGCAAGCATTTTCGTTTGTAAATTGTTTTTGTTTTGTGTGTGTTTTGTTTCTTTTCGAATTTAATGAACAAACAATTCAGATTATCCAACAAAATCGAGAATTTTTCAACTTCTTTGTTTTCGCAAATTGTATGGAAGAAATTCATAACCAGTATCCCCAAAAACCGAACGTATGAACCGAAATTGTTAGTCGTAATATAATTGGGCCCTTCTTCTTCGAAGAGATTTTAACAGGTCCACGCTCTCTAAGATAATTTCAAAGGGATATTGTGCTTGTATCCGAGACCTGCTTCAAAACAATTTCCCCAATGTCTACTTCCACTAAGATGGTTCCCCACCTCATTTCAGTCCAGAAGTGACGGCATACCTTAATGTTACATTTCCTAACCGATAGATAGGCAAAGGGGTACTTATTGAGTGGCCAGCTAGGCCTCCAGATTTGTGTTCTCTTGATTTTTTTCTAGGGTCATTTAAAAAGTGTTGTTTACAACAATCGACTTGCGAATTTTGAACAGTTGCGAGACCTAATTGTGATTGTCTTTCAACAAGTGCCTAACGGCTCACTGCAAAACTCGATCCATCAGTTTAAAAAGAAGTTTTACCTTGTCAAAATGTTCAAGGCAGGCCCCAGTTTAAGCATCTTCTTCAATAAAGTAAGATGTTACCATTTTCATTAAAAAAATGTTATGAATAGCCGATTCTTTTCGTTCTTGTAACTTAAAAATAATCAATATCATCAAAAAGTACGTTGAATACGCTTTCTCCAAAAATGTGTTGCGCGGCCCGTCTTTAAGAAATTAAATGGTTGTCACCCTCCAAAAAGGTGGTGCTACAAAAAATGTCGAGAATGTCACCAAATAGTCACAAATAATCTGTTATGGAACCCTACATAGTTTAAGTCTGATGCCTTTTTCGGTTTAAAAGGTATGACCTTGTTGCGATACTTATGCACAGCCGTATATATATATATATATATATATATATATATATATATATATATTATATATATATATATATATATATATATATATATATATATATATATATATATATATATATATATATATATATATATATATAATACAATGAATGTTTCCAATCACATAAACTAGTAAAGAGTGGTTCTGAATCTAACATTAGTGTTACTTGTAAATTAAAATTGTTTAAGGTGCGGTTTCCAATCGAACTTCATACCTACTCGAAGTCGATGTCTAGCTGAGTGGACGATACCAGATTAGATCGTGGTAATTATATTATAGCACTCGACTATTAGGTGACGTAATTATATATATATATATATATATATATATATATATATATATATATATATATATATATATATATATATATATATATATATATATCCAGTCAGCTAGACATCGACTTCGAGTAGGTATGAAGTTTAATTGGAAACCGTACCGTAAACAATTTTAATTTACAAGTAACACTAATGTTAGATTCAGAACCACTATTTACTAGTTCATGTGATTGGAAACATTCATTGTTCGCTAATATCTACTTGTAATTAATCATTTATTATTTTATATACTTTTGGTTTTAAATGAATATTTATTTATTTATTTGGCGCTGTGAACAAGATCCAGTAACGACATTCTGGAAACAGTTAAAAGTTAACATCATTTTCGGGAGTTTTTGAACGTTTGTGCTGGAACAAAAAAACTGAAATTCAAGAAACAAGATCAAAGTTTTAGAAGAAAAGCTGGTACAGATGACCAACAAGGAATTTTCCCCCTGTAAGTCAATCTATTCTCTTTCATTTTCGAATGCAATTGTGTCTTTTATGTATTTACAAAATTTATTTTTCTTAAATGTAAAATAATTTATTAATAGTATTCACACATTTTTTCGTCCATATTTTATAACTTAAAAAGTATATCGCCGCATTTTACAAAATTTATTTTTCGTGAATTCAATTTATAAGTTATTTTTCTTTCGTAGTACTTATATCTAAAAATCATTTTACTGTGTTTCTGAAAGTTATTCTTTCGAAAATACACGAAAAACTAAGCAAAAGACTTCTAAATATTTTTTAGAATCAATAAATGAGTTAACAACATCCTTGGTGTTCTGAAGTCATCCAATTTCATAAAGACTAAACGTTTTATTTAATTTATGGAAATTTGCTAAAAATAAGTCAATATCGTGGACATAATTATTCACCAGCGTATTTTAATAAAATTGAACAAGAGACTTTTTCTACTTAACTGCCGTACGAAAGTTAAAAGAACGTAAAAAATTTTTGATTAAGAAACTGAAGTAAAAATTTGTATCCAAAAAATTATAAAGATTTTAATTGTTCTACTAATTTTAGATTTTGTATGTTATTATGTTAATTTTGGCTGTTTTTTTTTTGTAGGTACAGCTATTAATATTGCTTCCACCTAAGTTTTGGTGATGTTCTTGTAAACTTTGCACTTAGGTAGTTTTTACGGCATGTGTTTGCACTATTGATTATTCACGTATATACCTTATGGAAATGGTATTGAGGGATGCTAAAATATATCGAGTTTTAGCACAAAGTGACTTTCTTTAAGTTTTAAGCCCGTGGGGTTGGTCGTAATTGTCCTTAAGATGAAGACTGGGGTCCTCAAATTAATCAAAAAGGTCCTATAAATACCTGTCTTAGACTCTGTTGTTTCCGAGATACACAGTGTTGAAGATTTGAAAAAAAAATTGATCACTTTTTATGTTTTGTCATGAAATTGGGACAGACAAGCCCAATTTGGTACACGACATCCATTCAAAGGATGCCATATTTGAAAAATATTGGCCGACACGTTCACCGGATTTAGATCATTGACTCTTTCACCTCTAGGGTCACCTACAAAGCATACTTTATTTTTCACCACTTGAAAGCATAAGAGATGGGTGTCAAGTAATCCAGCAGTCTCCTGGGAGAGTCAGAGCATCAGTGATCAGGCGATTACAGACCTGTATTCAGGTTCGATGTGGCCACATCAAGCATTTTAATATAATAATAATAATAATAATAACACCACAGTAGACAAACTCTGCACCCAGAAGTCTTTGACTTGTGCGGGAGGGGCTTACGTATACATATATATTACTTTAACGTCAGTCATATGTTTTGTTTATGTTAAATGAAATTAATATCAAAAACTTAAAACCATATAATTTATAATATCCTATTTTTTTCACCACACTATATCCTAAAAACAACAGGATTTTGGACCTCTGTTTATAGGACCTTTTGTGATTATTTTCAGATCCACCATTACCTTGCGACGTATGTTCCACATATTTTAAAAATTTTCTACAGGGACGTAAGAACCTTTTTTGCATCTTATCTCTAACCCCTTTTTTAGACAAAACCAAGACAAATATGAAAATAAGTGAGGAAATACGTTTTGTAACAAATTAAATTTTCCGTTCAAAATTTGCAACAAAAGATTTCTGCAAGGCCGTACTAACATTTTTACGTAACTGAATTATAAGGAATGTATATATGTAACTCCGCTAGTGGTGGCTTCAGATTCATGCATGTGTGAAGTATGATTCTACTGATTTACTTACGGTCGTATTGTGAGACCTATTAACATTATTTTTATAATTAATTACCACAAAACTTATTCTAAAACATAAATACTCTGGCATTGCCATGACTTTGACTCAACCTACACATACACAATTTTTAGTCTTTTATTAATATACAAAATGCTTCCTTTTATAACCAAATTTAGGTAAAATAACCTGTATGTGTCTAAGTAAGGTTTGTATAACCTGGATTTACTTGACTTTATTCTTTTATTTACTTTGCACAATTTATCCAGACATTTTAAGTTAACTGCTGTCTCTTCTGCTAGTTAATCTAGTTTACATTGAAAGTGTACCTTTTATCTGATTTTGATTAATTTTGTTTTCTTTTGTTACATATATATATATATATATATATATATATATATATATATATATATATATATATATATATATATATATATATATACTGAACTTTCCCAAGTTTACCTGGTTTAGAAACATGCAGCTATGTGCTACTTGGAATTCCCTTATGGTTATTGAAAAATATGAACTATTTCTATTTAGTGCAAAACACTACCTTTTGATTAGTACAATATCCAACGTAATATATCTTAAGGCACGTTTCATTTGTCTTAAATGACAATATTAAATTAGGTTTGCTTCCGGAAATTTTATCAATTGTTGTAATCTCCCATTTCAACATTTTTGAAATGAGTGTGAATGTTTTATGTAGTGTATAATTCTCCTTTTTGCCATTATATATATATATATATATATATATATATATATATATATATATATATATATATATATATATATATAGTAATACATAACATTTTAAATCAAAGTGATTCAATTTGTGTAAAGACAATCTAGAACTACGTTTTATTATGCATAAATATTAAGCTTCCCATTCTTCGCGGTATTTAAAAGCCATCTCCCTCGCCTAGTTTAATCTGACAACACCAGTTAGCTATTTGTCATTTGTTATTTTGCCAACTAACAGCAAGAACGAAGTCGAATTCAAGGTTATCTTTATCTTCTTTGCTTACAGACGTCATAAACAAAGAAGAATAAAATAACCTCGAAATCGACTACGCTAATCCGCCAATACCTTGGAATAAGGTACTTATTGTAGTTTTAATTTTTATTTACTCTTCATGTAGTGTATGGAAAATTCGAGGTAAATGAAGCTACATAATATCATACAGTAATTTAAATTATACCTATAAACAGATGTTCAGTGTAAATGATTAAAATTTTAAATTTAAATTTTGTACTGTTTATATTTATTTATTTCATTTTCGAAAAGTATGGATACAGCAATAGTAAATAAGCGTTGAAACGAGTTTAGGTACAGCAAGTGCGTTATGTTAGCTGATTGTCGTAAAAACATTTCAAATGATGATAATTCAATGTGCCATTGTAAAAATCTTCAATTTTGATACATACTAAAACCTATATAAAAGCACCGTGGGTACTAAATTAAAAAAATAGCGCAATGAGCTTCACAGGCAACGACAAACTTGTAATAAAAAACCATTTTTGTCATTTTGTTTGCAGAAACTGGTTCGATTCAGCTGACTAAAAGGGATCATCCAAGCGACTAACAAGGAAAAAAACCTGCCACGTTTATAATTTGGCTGATATGTTCCTTTTGTAAATAAAATTTTAATTTTCGGTAAATTTTCAGATTATCACACGGGTGCTTTTTAGAAAGAAAATTCAGAAACATGCTTAGATCTCCTTCTGAATTCACAAACCACAAGAATTTTTTTTTGAAAACAGCCCCCAAGAAAATTATGGGACCAGGAGTAAATGGGGGTGTTGGGCGGGGAAGAAGAAAACATGAAATGTGAGCGGAAAGTGCAAAAAACAGCTTAGTTGGACTTCTATAAGCTGCTTTTATCCCATTTTGCAGCTATACCTCCTCAAAATTCGGTTTACCACGCCCAGAACCCCTATATTCACTGCAGGTCCCGCAACTTTCTTGGGGGTTGTCCTCAAGAAAATTTTCCTGTTTACATTGTTCTTGTTTGTGCAGTGAGAGTGGTTGTAGGCATACAGAATGGGAAGGAGCGCCCCTGCAACAAAGCAGCGAACCAAGATGTTCACTTTATGTATAAATTGTTACCTGATTTCATTTGTTTATAATATTTTTCCAAAAATGAAAGTGAGGTTGCCTTGTTTGTGAGTCTCACATAGAGAACTACAATATTTCATTAGTCTCAAAAAGTGTGGATACAGCAACAGTAAATAAGTGTTGGAAAGG
Source organism: Tillus elongatus (assembly GCA_964006375.1). Taxonomy (NCBI): domain Eukaryota; kingdom Metazoa; phylum Arthropoda; class Insecta; order Coleoptera; family Cleridae; genus Tillus; species Tillus elongatus. Next base: position 187,198,097 of record OZ023262.1, on the reverse strand, counting down.
GTCTGAGTGCAGCAATTACGTTATGGTAGATAATTTTTGTAAAATATTTGAAATCCGATAACTCAATTTCCTATTAAGCCAGAATCTTAAATCTTAAATCGTAGTAACACCTATGTAAACGCAGCGTAGGTACTAAATTGAAGAAAAATTACATAATGAGGTTTGCGGATAATTACAGATTGGTTTTAAAAAAGCTTTTTGGTGGTTTGTTTGCAATAGTTAGTTCGATTGGGTCGACTGAAACAAAACCATCCAAGCAATTAATAAGGAATAATACCTGCCATATTTATAGTTTGGCAGGTACATTGATTCCCTTTATAAATAATAAATTATTTTCTGAAAAACTTTTGTAGCTTTAATGAAATTTGCAACACATTTTTTAAAGACACTTGCAGTAGTTACATATATCGACCAAATTATCGTTTCCTAGCTCCATATAAAATATAATTTTCTTCAAATAATCGCTAACTGGGACCTCTAAAACCGATCTCCAAGGTCAATTTAAATTTAAAGAATAACTTTTAATAATATACCTTACTAATAGTGTATAATTCTTATGAAAATTCACTGCTTTAATGCACCTGCTGCGTCCCGAACACTTTAACAACCGATCAGATCACGGAATTATTTAGCGAATTTTCAGAGAAAAATATTTAAATATTTAAATATTTAAATTAACTTTGATACAAAAAAGGTAAGAAATAATGAATTTGATAAGATAATCTAGGCTTACATTTTCATAATAGTATTGATAAATTGTTGTCAAACTTATATAATGTTCCTATTTCTGACAGCTTCCGACCTGAACATAATGAGCATTTTTCTGCTTATATTTTTCTATACTTCTACTGGGACAAATTTCCGTGAAAAGTTTCAAAACAGTTTTTTGCATTTCCTTTTTAGTGAATTTTCATTAAGCAAATTCACTAATAGAGAGGTATCGATGGGCGCGAAATAGGGCTGCTAGACCCCAAACCCAAGGTCAGTTTAAATGTTTATATATATATATATATATATATATATATATATATATATATATATATATATATATATATATATATATATATATATATATATATATATATATATATATATATATATATATATATATATATATATATATATATATATATATATATATATATATATATATATATATATATATATATATATGTGTGTGTGTGTGTGTGTGTGTGTGTGTGTGTGTGTGTGTGTGTGTATCCAACCGATAACTCAAAAAATACTTTACCAATCGAAACGAAATTTGACGGTTGCCTTCATTTTGTTAATAGCTTGGATGGGTTCGTTAGACTGTTTTAACAATCAAATACTTTTAGAAAAAAATGCGGAAAACTGTTTAAAAGAGCAATATCTCTTAAATTACTAAAAGCATGAAACTAAAACCTTACGCACACGTAAATATCGTACAAGTGGTTCTCTCTACCCAATTTTAACTTAATCGCTTTAGTGAATTTTGAGTTATAACTACATAAATAAAAAATAAATAATTTGCCATATCACCTGAAATTACCTCTGAATGAGTGCCTATAATGTTAGACAAGGTCAGACAGATATATCAGGGTCACCTTGGTATTTCAAACAAAAGCTCCAAATCAAACTTCAAACGAACAGGCTACAAAAATATCTCGCAATAAACAAACTTCGGGGTTACCATTTGCCGAAACTCTCATCTGAATCTGAAGATATCAGAAAAATATATAGTAAGAAATAAAAACTTTAAAGTAATTGAATTTGTTTAAAATCAATCTAGAACTGCGGTTTATTATGGATAAATATTATGCTTCCCATGATTCACGGTATTTAAAAGCCATCTCCCTCTCCTAGTCCAATTTGACAACACCACTTAGCTATTTGTCATTTGTTATTTTTCCAACTAACAGCAGGGGCGGTGTCGAATTAGAGCTTGTCTTCTTCTTCTTTGTTTACAGCCGTCATAAACAATGAAGAAGAAGATAACCTCGAAATCGACTTCGCTAATCCGCTAATACCTTAGAGTAAGGTACTTATTGTTTACTTTTAGTTTTTATTTACTCTTTATGTACTGTATGGAAAATTTGAGTAAAATGTAGTTTAAATTATACCTATAAGCAGATGTTCGATGCAAATTATTAAAATTTCAATTTCAAAATTTTGTACGGTTTATATTGATTTATTTCATTTTCAAAAAGTATGGATACCGCAATAGTAGATAAGTGTTGAAAAAAGTTTAATTGCAGCAAGTAAGGTATGGTAGTCAATTGTCGTAAAAATACTTCAACTGGTGATAATTCAATTTCCCATTGTACTAAAATCTTTAGTTTTGATACATACTAAAACTTGTGTAACAGCAGCGTGGGTATTAAATTTAAAAAAAAACACACAATGAGCTTCACAGGCCACGACACATTTGTATTATAAAACCATTTTTGTTATTTTGTTTGCAAAAACTGTTTCGATTGAGTTGATTAAAATCGATCATCCAAGCGACTAATAAGGAAAAATACCTGAAACAAAAATCAGAAACATGCTTAGATTTCCTTCTGGATGCACAAACCACAAGATGTCTTGCAAACAGTCCCCAAGAAAGGTCCGGGACCAGGAGTGAATAGGGGTGTTGGGCGAAAAAAAAGATAAAAAAATATGTAAGCGGAAAGTGCAAAAAACCTGGTTATTTGGACCTCTAAAAGCGCGTTTGTCCCATTTTGCAGCTGCACCCCCTTCAAATTTTGTTTATCCCGTCCAGAACCTCTATATTCAGGTAACATTCTTAGGAGTTGTTCCCAAAAATGTTTTTTTTGCATTGCTCTTGTTTAAGCAACGAGGGTAGGTTGTGGGTGGGCGGAAGGGGAACCCCTGGGACAAAGCAGTGAACCAAAATTTTCAATTTATGTTTACATTGTTGCCTTATTTCATTTGTTTAAAATCTTTTTCAAAAAATGAAATTGAGGTTGCCTAGTTTGCCAGTCTTTTCGCAGTCTTTTTGCAGATATCATCTTTTGTCAAATTTTTTTGAGATGTTAGTAATTAATATTGTAGGTTTAATAGGCTATTGTAAACAAAGTTTCTATGGAAATTCACTACCATAACGCACTTTCTGCGTCCAGACTTTTTGTAATTAGCTTCGATTTTTCTTCAATAAAATATTTTCTGGATATATTTTCTATTCCCTCATTTCTTATTTTTATACTGACAGTGTGCAATTTATTATTATGGCGTTTGTGTATTGTTTAAAATTTAAAGAATACCTTCAGCATACGATAAAGTGTTGTCCTCGTTAATACAGTTCTAATTTGATGAGTCGCAAGCTGGAAATTTAGTTACCCTGCTAAAGTCATGGCGGAGAGACCTTGGCTACATTCTGTATATGATAAACGTACACGAAATAGGCTGGAGTCGTAAATTGTGGAAATATTTCATCCGCGCTCAACCCCAAATTATTGTGACTTTTCTAACTCAATAGATGCTAGATAAACTAATTACCAAAACTTTAGTTAAGGAACAGGAGAATTCGTGACTGTTTCTCAGTGGAATAAGTTTGGATTTAGTATCTTGCGGCTTTGTTAAATCATAATTTTTGATGTTTCTAAATTAGTATATATTGTCGTCACATTTTCGATCATTTTAGTTGTGACATCTAATTATTCATTTATTCTTAACAGGATTCACAGTCTGATAACAAGGTTTCGATATTGAAATATTAACATATTTCACGTGCTTGATATATATGGACAGATTAAATAAACTAGTATGTAGATAAGGTACTTAAAACAGTCATTAATTATAAGGTAATATAATACTAAGTGAGTGGTGGACGTGCCGCCACCTAGTTGCGGAACCAAGTAGTATGTTGTCACGCCAGCTCCAAATAACACAAAGTGTTAAAAAAAAGAGACTGTATACAACTAACTAACAATTCAGAAAATTGTCAGCCCTGGCCCATTTCTACCCCAATATAGGGACAAAGTATGTAAGACTAGATGCATGCTCGCAACAATTAGAACCGTAGACCTGTTTCGCTCTCATTAGAGCTCTTCAGTACGGCATACTAATTGCAGCAAAAATGCACCAAAAGTAATACGGCTATAGAGAATGCATCTAGTCTTACATACTTTGTCCCTATATTGGGGTAGAAATGGGCCAGGGCTGACAATTTTCTAAATTGTTAGTTAGTTGTATACAGTCTCTATTTTTTTTAACACTTTGTGTTATTTGGAGCTGGAGTGAGAACATACTACTTGGTTCCGCAACTAGGTGGCGGCACGTCCACCACTCGCTTAGTATTTTAAGGCTGGCTGTACTATAGTCGTATTACTTTTGGTGCATTTTTGCTGCAATTAGTATGCCGTACTGAAGAGCTCTAATGAGAGCGCAACCGGTCTATGGTTCTAATTGTTGCGGGAATGCATCTAGTCTTACAAGGTAATATAAGTAAAGAGTTAAAACGCATTATAAATACATCATAATTGATAAAAGACGATACGACATATGACAAAGCAGAAACTATGACTTATCATAGGGAATAGTGCTAAAAATAATAGACTATTAAACCACAAAGTCTATAACTAAAATAGAACCTCGGTGGTTCAGTAGTAAGAACGTATGCTTCTGAACCGAAGGTTACTGGGTTCCATTTTTAGGGTCCCCCTTTCACTTTTTCAGTACAAACTGTAAAAATTAACATCAACAAATGTGGCATTGTGTTTAAGAAAGTTGAATGGCTGCACGTTCCGCCCTGTCTAAAATGGTCTATCTGAAATGAATTTTCTGCCAATACTTTAGTAAAATATAGGACAAGGGCGGTGCAAGCTAAAACGTAGGGATTTGTAAATTTCACTTACTGCAATATCTTCTTTACGTAATCCGTACTTGTTTCAGAGTCTTTGTCTGAAGATTGGCAATTTTGACGTTTTAGATCGCGACTTTGATGTTTTAAGAAGAAAACTTATAAAGATAAGTTTTTTTTTTGTTACTTCTAGATCTTAATGCGCCAAGAAAACTTAATTGTTGTCTGTAATATTACATAGATTTTGTTAACCACACAAGATATTTAGGTTTTTTGCGTCTCTCTGAATTTTTTTTCTTGAGATTCATAATATGTTTTTTCTTTTAACTTATAGGCCTGAATGTTGGTATGTAGTACGCGTTTTTAAGTTGGTTCACTCAGCTTTGTTATTTTTACAGATACAAAAATTATCCGAAAGAAAAACCAAAACTTTCCCTGAAAGACTGGTCCAATGTTTCTGGCTAACGAACTTATTTGAGTCACTTACACAAGGAAGGTACCTGCATACCAAATTGTTTTAAAACCGGCTAGTTATTTCTGGAGTTATAGGTGTCCTCAGAGACACCGAAAAATATTTTCTCTAAATTCCTATAATTTGTTATCAACTGAGAGATCTAAATCTTGATATATACTTTATATATATATATATATATATATATATATATATATATATATATATATATATATATATATAAACATATATAAATTGAAGCTTACCAGGGATATGTGTGTGTTCTAGGGGGCCTAGTTCTCATTCATTTGAAGAACTTTTTTCAACGTTAAAAAGGCGAGATATCCTCATCAGTGAATTTTTGAAATGTCTTGACGCTGCAAGTGCCTTATAGTAGTGGATTTTCATAGAGATGATCGACGCAACTCTTTTACGAAAATTATTTCGGCACGATATATATACATATATATATATATATATATATATATATATATATATATATATATATATATATATATATATATATATATATATATATATATATACTTGGTTATCGGGTTGAACCGTGTCCAGAATTTATTAAGACTCGACGTTTAGGCTCCTGTTTTGAAGCCATTTTCAAGAGGCAAAGGAAATATGTAAGGACATGAACTCTAGGACCTCAATCTGCCTACTCCTTAGAGCGGTCGACAAAGGTGGTTGGGTTGTTGTATCTCAATTACGGGGCATCAATCTGCCTACTCCCCAAATCTCGTCGGAGACCGTCTCTAAGGTCTCAGTGTGTTCAACCCTAGGCCTAAGAGAGATCTGGCAGTTCGTTGCAAGTCTTGTATTGTATGTATCGTTTCGTCTACCTGCTTCGATATTAATCGGATCACGGTCAATTAAATCAGAAGCTTTTGTCATGGTATTTAAGAGATTAAGAGGATTGCAGGTATTTGTTGAGTCGGGGGCTTTCGTCAGGGTACTTAAAGGATTAAGAAGATTGCAGGTATTTGTTTAGTCAGGTAATGGGGCAATCAAATTGTCTATTGCATTTATTGCCTTGTTATGTGTTTGTAATGAAGATATAATAGGTTTCCAAGTAATCGGAAGACGAAGACCATCATCTCTCTTATTTAAACAATCGGAACGTTTTTCGATCTCGATCGCTTCGCGTTTTGAAGTAAACCGAGCCTATTGTTTTGACATTGTCAAAGTCTATTTTGTGTCCTGTGTTAATATGATGCATGGCCAGCGTCGATGAGGGGTCGGATTTTCTAACTGCGAGGGTGTGTTCATATAGTCCATCGTAGATGAGTCTATTTTTTTGTCACTACCAATTTTGTTAAAACTGCAACTACTTCAGGACGCTCCTACTTCACAAATACTTCCATTGACTTTGGTTCTACGGCTTTTATTTTTGCACACTTCTCTTCACCTGCAGTTTATTCTTACAAAACTTGTAAAAATTGCTAGTATAACACACTTGCTGCCTCCCGACTTTTAAATTTTGTAACATTTTTTTATGCGCGCGGACGAGAACCCCTAGACCACATATCCGCAGTTATATATATATATATATATATATATATATATATATATATATATATATATATATATATATATATATATATATATATATATATATAGTTGGACCTCACCAAAATATATTGCAAGATAAAAATGTTCTTAAAGGTTTGCGTAGGTAATAAAAATTCATTTAGATTTGAGTGCTTCAAAAAAACTCAGCAAACTATATCTTGTAAGAATGCCTTCTTGATAGGAACTTTTTGAGCCAACATTAAAGTAACTCGATCGAAGAAAAATTTTATAGCGACCATTGCTTCGCGTTGTCGAGTGAATTTTTATAATCAGTCAATATGGTGTATTCAATTGCCGAAGTAGTGCATTTTTTTAAAAACGCAAACGAAACAGCAAGTGTATTCAATAACTTGCTTTCTGATAGGCGTGTTGTTACACAAGTACCATGACACTGGATCAGTGGCTAATAAGAAACGAAATCCTAAACGTGAATTTCCTATGGTCAAAGAAGCCACAAGTCAGGAAGTGACAAGTCAAGTTAGTGCAGATCCAACAATAAGTACACGAAAATTAGTTGAGATTACTAATCTATGCGTAGAACGACAATTCAACGAATTCTGAAAAAATGTAAGTTCCATCCATATAAAATCCAACTAGTTCAGGAACTAGATGAACATAATTATGACCGGCGCTTGGATTATTGGGAAAATATTTCTCAAAGAATAATTGACAATAGGCAATGTCTTTTTAACGCTTATTTTTCGAGCGAAAGGTCTGTCTCTCTGAATGGCACTGTATATCGTCAAAATTGTCGGTTCTGGTCAGATGAAAACCCTCGTGTTTTCTATAAAGTCTATAATCGAACTCCACAAAAGATCACTGTTAGTGCGGGTATTTTTGGTGATCACATCGTTGAACAAATCTTTATAGGCGAGACTTTGACAGGAGAACGGTATTTGCAAGGATTGCATAACTTGGTTTACCCTACGCTAAATGACATTGTTAAGAACGATAAGGGATACTCGGAACAGCCTTTATTTTCCAGCAAGATGGTGCTCCACCACATTATGCCGTTACTGTTGGGGAGTCCTTGGATAGACAATTTCCCGGTCAATGGATAGGTCGACGGGGTGCTGTAGAGTGGCCACCCCGATCTCCAGACCTGTCCCCTTTAGGCTGTTTTTTTTCAAACTAAAAGTTTATGCTACCGAGTGCAATTCATTGGGAGAGTTGCGTCAGCATACTTCTGATGAATTTCGTAGAATTACTCCTCAAATGCTTGCAAATGTTAGGCAAAAATTTGAACAAAATTTATACAATTGTATGGCGTTTGGTGGTGCGCAGTTAAAACATTTACTGGTTGGTATGTTGGTTTAATAGTATGATTGGTCCCAATTATTTTCAACATTTACTCAATACTATGTTAAGTTTTTAAGTGAAACGATTTAGTTCTTTAGTGGATTTTCTTAGAAAAAATTCACTAATGGGGACATCCCGACTTTTGAATTTTGAAAAGATTTCTTCAAATGAGCGCGACCTAGGACCCCTAGAACCCATATCCGGGGTCAGTTTCAATTTATATATATATATATATATATATATATATATATATATATATATATATATATATATATATATATATATATATATATATATATGTGTGTGTGTGTGTGTGTGTGTGTGTGTGTGTGTGTGTGTGTGTTCGTATCACACCGTTATCTCAAAAAATAATAATCTGATAAATTTGGCACGTACGTTTGTCAGCCAGGAAAATCGAACCAGGTTTTCCGAGAAAATTTTGGGTTTTCTTTTGAAAAAAAAAATTTCAAAAATAGAAAAGCTATGGTAACGCACTTGCTACGTCCAGGCTTTTAATTTCTCAGAAAATTCATTAGTGATATTTCAAAACTCCTTATCTTCTAAACGGATAGACGGAATTTCCAATGTAAAAAAAACAACGTATAGGGTATTAAAAGCTCTTTTCAACGTGGTATCACGTGACCCCTATTCCCATTTGGAAAAATTTGAGGGATGACCCCGCTCTTAAAATGGTAAAGTTTGGGCTATGTTTATAGTTAATTTTTATTTAAAAAAATGCACTAATAGAGACGTATCGATGGTGACACTTTGCAAAAAAATGTTCAAATGAGCGCGAACTAGGACCCCTAGGACGGGGTCAGTTTCAATTTTTATATGTTTATATATATATATATATATATATATATATATATATATATATATATATATATATATATATATATATATATATATATATATCCAACCGCTAACTTGAAAAATAATTAACCGATTTCAATGAAACTCGGTAAGTGCCTTTGTTTTGTTAATGACTTGGATGAGTTTGTTAGCCAGGAAAATCGGACAAGGTTTTCCGGGAAAAGTTTTGAGTTTTCTTCTGAAAAAAAAATTTTCTCTGAAAATTACCAAGATATTTTAATGAAATATATTGCCTTGATAAAGATATTACTACATACCAAAATTAAACTTTCTATGTTTATAGAAAATTAAGTTTTTCAAATTTTGAGTTTTCTTTCGAAAACCATTTTTTGCTCTGAAAATTACAAAGTTATTTTAATGACTTTTGGCAAATGTATTGCCTGGGGAAAGTCCTTACTACATACCAAAATTCAACTTTTTAAGTTTATCGAAAAGTGAGTTATCTAAGTTTGAAACATTTAATAAAAATTCACTACCATAACGCACTTGCTGCGCCCCTAACTTTTTATGCCTGAAGTTGTCTCCTTTAGAAGCAAACTTGACACTTGTGTCAGGTTTCAGGACAAAATCTTTTCTTGGCAGTTATGGCTGTCAGCTCGTTTCCAATATGGGCCACCTATTATATATATATATATATATATATATATATATATATATATATATATATATATATATATATATATATATATATACATATATATATATATATATATATATATATATATATATATATATATATATATATATATATATATCTGTGTGTGTGTATCACACCAATAACTAAAAAGATAATGGCCTGATTTTAATAAAATTTGGCAGCTACCTTTCTTTTGCAAGTAGCTTGCATAAGTTTGTTAGCCAGAAGGATCAGACCAGTTTTCAGGGAAAATTTTGCTTTTCCTTTCGGAAGATATTTGTATCTCTGAAAGTAACAACACTATGGCAACCAAATTGGGTACACAGATTTATATTATCGAAAGTCTGCTACATATTAAAATTAATGTTTCTTGATTGGTAGTAAAAAACTTGTAGGTATCATTAAAAAAGATTTTCTAGGGGTCACGGGAGGGCACAAGACCACAATATACTGACTTCTAAAAAATCCGAACACACAATAAGAGTCCACCAACTCCAAGGAAATTTTCTGGCTTACTCTGTTTTGTCTCTGATAAATAATAACGATATGGACAAAAAATGTTAACATGTGTACAGTTTTTTAAAGTTATTTTATCAAAAAAACATCTCTTTAAATTTGCGTTTCTTTCGGTTTGAAGCAATCATTTATGGCGACTTGTGTTCAATTTATTAAGTCATTATACCTAGTCACCGTTTACGCAACAGTTACAGTCATTTAAATGAATTAGAAAGGGGGCGCACTGTTGGTATGCGGTAAACCAATTTTTCAATCAGACAAATTTCCACCACGTAGGACGTAGTGTACCAACAGTGTTACAGTTTTGGTCCAGGTGGTCTGTAGAAGGAATCCATAGCCGTCGTCATGAATCCGGGCGACCTTGAGCAACTTCAGCACGGGAAGATTGTCATTTAAGGATTGCGTCTGTACAAGACACAGTTTCCACAACACGGTTGATTGGAAATTCTTGTTTGGATGTTTTACAGCCAAGAGTGTCCATGGCAGCGATATATCGCAGAACACCGCTTTTCGGCTTCGTTCGTATAGACCATTTTTATGCCTACCACTGACACCTCGACATCGTGCTGTACCTCGTCTTGAGTGGTGTAACGGCAGATCAAATTAGGTTGGTGAATGGAATCGAGTTATGTTATCAGACGAGTCCAGATTCTGTCTTTGGGTCAACGATGGTCGCAGAAGATTAATACGACTACGTTGAGAACGGCATACGGTCCTTGCACGGGTGGTGATGGTATGGGGTGTGCAAACGTACGATATTAGGTCACCTCTACTTTTTATTGACATAAATTTGAATCCAAATGATTACGCACGAGGCGTACTGCAGCCTGTTACACTGCCATATCTACAAAGGTTAATTCAACCGCGTTTAGAACAAGAGAACGCACCTCCTCATACAGCAAGGGTTAGTGCAAAGTTCTATTAATATGAACCTACTACCATGACCTTCTCGCTACCCAGGCTTGTTACCCATCGAACATGTGTGGGTTATTTGGCAATCGACTGGGTAATTTCTCTTGACGACCAAATAACCTAGTTGAACTTCGTCACCGAATTCAAGATGCCCAAGATGAGATTCCTCGGGAAACCATAAATCACTTAAGTCCAAGCATATCTCGAAGAGTTATCAAATGCACACAATATGTATAATTTTTATTAAAACTGATCAACTCTCACTGGGCCTTCAAATTTTTTTTGAAATATATATATATATATATATATATATATATATATATATATATATATATATATATATATATATATATATATATATATATATATATATATATATATATATATATATATATATATATATATATATATATATATATATATATATGTATATATATATATATATATATATATATATATATATATATATATATATACACATATTGATAAAGAATGTTAAGCTAGGGTTGTATTAGTCCCACTATTGGGTGATAATTTGAAAAAGAAAGGTTTATTTTAAGTTTTGTATTATGATTATTAGGTATATTGAAATACTTGATATGGTAGCTAATTCAAATATGTTTAGTGCTTTTATGTAATGTAAGTTTCTGGTGTTTTAGCTTTTTGATTAGATTTTATCTATATAATACTCTCTGAAATGTATTGTAAAAATGTGTATATTAAATATATGTATTTAAATTTTGTGTTTAATTCGGTCTTACCTGTAAAAATGTGTTTATTAAATATATGTGTATTTGTAAATATATGTGTATTTGACTTACACCCCGGTGTATCCAACGTCTTTTATTGATGCCTGAAATCTAAATAAATTTATAGCATGGATGACTTGGGCTCTCAAAACAGGCTGCTTATTATGCTAGTGGGTTCAAGTCCTCTAAAATTCTGTAATTTCTTTTGTATAATTAAATTTTCAAAAAAATATTGACTATTTTGTTTTCCTTTTTTTTTACATTATGTTTTGAGACTGAAGCTCCAAAAGCTTTGATTCCTTTTATTGAATTTAGCCACAAATGATAAATAGATAATAAGACAGAGATCTTAATAAAATAACAAATCTGACTTTATTTTAATTATATATAAAAATTCACAAATTACTTCTTACTATTTAACTGGATCTTACAATTTCAAATTTATTTAGTTAATTATATTTTTGGCCACTACTTGTTTCAAAGTTTTCTTATTTAATGATTTTTTATATTTAAATTTGGGACTATTGATCAATAGCTCTACAAGTTATTAAATGTTTATCAATTACTATTTTTATATTATAGTTTCAAAAAATGCTTGACCATCAGGCAATTTTACCTCCTGTCTGATGCTATACGGGTTACATACCCTCCAACTTGCTGCTTTTATGATAAGTTGAAACAACGCTCCACGCGGAGTACTCTTTAATTACAGTTTTAAGTTGTTTGCAAGCAATATGGGCGCTGCTTTATTTACTTTATGATGAATGAAAATATTCTACTTTTCTTTTATTGGATATGATTGACTTATTTAGAAGCGAAACATTCTATGCAGTTCTACTTTTAAGACATTACTGGAGTGTCTCTATTCAAAATGTAAGTACTTATTTTGACAAATAAAACAACAAACTCACTCTGTTTCACATCGGTCGAGCCCCTTTATATGTCCTCCAAAAGGTTTCATGCTCATGCTGCCTTTCAAACCGCCAATATTCATTATTTCTTCAATGACTCGTTTGCTGCTACTCGTTTCTAAAATTCTCTAAAAGTCCCTTTTCCTAACAAAAATTTACAAATCTCTTTCTTAATAATAATTTAAATCTGTTTTTCCCTTGTATCAAAAATCTAAACTTCTAATAAATATTTTTACACAAAATTTTAATCCTTTTTTTTTAATCAGAAGAAATTCAATCTATTTATTGTCTTCTGTGGTGATCGTCTCCTAGTTATAATCTGTCTTTTGGCCGCCTTTATAAATCTTTATCCAAAACAAATATCTACAATCATCATCCTGTACATTATTTCCCAGGATACATAATTTTCATTGTTGTTCCCTTTTGACTTTAGTTTGATTGATTCATTAACCTATACTAAGAATTTCATTCTAAGTTTGACATTTTCATAACCAAACAGCTGACTTATATCTAGGTTATGACTTGACATTTCTTAAAATTAGCAAACAATATCCTTACATTTTAATATCCTTAATTCTAAGAATCAATAACATCTTAAATTTCCTAAAACTACTTATACAGTTCACAATGTCTATATATTCACATTATCTAGCTTTATAGTCTTTGTATATTATTAGAAATATGTCATATCATTTACTAGCAGTCTGTTTTCTGTCCTTGATACAACTTTCACTTCTTAATATTGTTAAAACTAGCAACAATAACACCTTTAAACTATTTAAACACTTTATACAGCCTCATTTGAACTTGCCTTGCCTCCCTTTAACCCATATATATGTCATAATTTGGGAATCCATTTTGATATAGATTTTTGACTGCCAAGACATCGTACACACCAGAAAGTAAGTTCTAGTTTTTTGGGTTTTGTATGAGTTGTTTTATAGTGTGTTTTTTGCTTGTATGTTTATATATATATATATATATATATATATATATATATATATATATATATATATATATATATATATATATATATATATATATATATATATATATATATATATATATAGTTTTTTTGGTTTTGTATGTTTTGTTGTTTTATAGTGTGTTTTTTGCTTGTATATATATATATATATATATATATATATATATATATATATATATATGAGACATGCTTGGTTCTCGGGTTAAACCGCGTCCAGAATTTATGGAAACTCGACGTTTCGGCTCCTGTTTTGGAGCCATTTTCAAGAGGTAAAGGAAATATGTAAGGACACTCTAAGGCCTCAATCTGCCTACTCCTTAGAGTGATGGATAAAGGTGGGTAAAGGAAATATGTAAGGACACTCTAAGGCCTCAATCTGCCTACTCCTTAGAGTGGTGGACAAATGTGGGTAAAGGAAATATGTAAGGACACTCTAAGGCCTCAATCTGCCTACTCCTTAGAGTGATGGACAAAGGTGGGTAAAGGAAATATGTAAGGACACTCTAAGGCCTCAATCTGCCTACTCCTTAGAGTGGTGGACAAAGGTAGGTAAAGGAAATATGTAAGGACACTCTAAGGCCTCAATCTGCCTACTCCTTAGAGTGGTGGATAAAGGTAGGTTGGGTTGTTGTAGCTCGATTGCGGGGCCTCAATCTGCCTACTCCCCAAATCTCGCTGGAGATCGTCTGTGAGGTCTCAGTGTGTTCAACCCTAGGCCTCAGAGAGATCTCTCTGAGGCCTCAGAGAGATCTCTCTGAGGCCTAGGGTTGAACACACTGAGACCTCACAGACGATCTCCAGCGAGATTTGGGGAGTAGGCAGATTGAGGCCCCGTAATCGAGCTACAACAACCCAACCTACCTTTATCCACCACTCTAAGGAGTAGGCAGATTGAGGCCTTAGAGTGTCCTTACATATTTCCTTTACCTACCTTTGTCCACCACTCTAAGGAGTAGGCAGATTGAGGCCTTAGAGTGTCCTTACATATTTCCTTTACCCACCTTTGTCCAGAGAGATCTCTCTGAGGCCTAGGGTTGAACACACTGAGACCTCACAGACGATCTCCAGCGAGATTTGGGGAGTAGGCAGATTGAGGCCCCGTAATCGAGCTACAACAACCCAACCTACCTTTATCCACCACTCTAAGGAGTAGGCAGATTGAGGCCTTAGAGTGTCCTTACATATTTCCTTTACCCACCTTTGTCCACCACTCTAAGGAGTAGGCAGATTGAGGCCTTAGAGTGTCTGTTTAGTTTTACCGCGCCAATTTAAGTTGTAAGACTGCAGCGTTATATGTCATAGCAAGCTGGCATAACTGCACTGAATTGTGCGCATGTCCCACCCCTCGAAACGAGGGTATCTGCAATATTCAAGAGATGAAGAGAGCCTATTCATTCACAAACCCAGCTTCGAACAGCTTCTGAGCTTATGCAGCGAGTGCATTGCTTTGTACACGAGCACGCGTTGTGCTATGACACGTTCAGCCTATATACAATGCATATCATTGGTATATAGGTTTTATGGCTTTAAGGCCTACACGTTCAACACATCAGCTTCGAAGAGCTTATTACACGTATATCAATAGTACCAGCTTCGAAGAGCTTATTACACGTATATCAATAGTATATAGTTTTATTGTTTTTAAATATATAATTAAGTGTTTCCAAGAGATTTTATTCCATAACACGCTACAGTCCACATAATTACGTAAGTAGCGGTAACTACAATCCACGAACCACACACGACACATTAACATTTGGTCAATTCGAGCCGGATTTTCAACAACAATTGGTTAATTCGAGGCGCAGTATTTAACACAATTGTAGTTATCGCTAATAGTGAAAATCTCATCAGAAGATTCTATTGGAAAGCCGATCGCAACATTCAGAACATCCAGCACGTGGGTACCACATGGTGAGTCACATTTTTTCTTATCCTCAAAATCACGTTTTTTATTTCGTTATCCATGCTATTTTATTGTAAGAATTTATTTGTACTGGGTGGTGTAATCGTTTTTTGAGTAACATTTTTTTATCATTCATTTCCTTTAAATTATTTTCATATAATTCGTAATAAATTAAAAAAAACCATGTCAGAAACACACAAGTTACGTATGCTAATTAGAGAGAAATGTTCTCTAAAAGCCTCTCTGACACGTTTCGTAAAATTTTTAGACAATTATACTAATCAGGATAAAGAAATTTTAAAGCAACGGTTATCTCAATGCGAAACATTTCTAGATAAATTCCTAGAAGTGCAATTTCAAATAGATATTTTAAATGATAATTACGATGAGAACTCAGATATTGAAAACGCGGAAATTGAAATTTTTGAGAATGCGTACTTCGAGGTTCTTGCACGTGCAGAAGGATTACTTTTAAATTCAAATCTAACTACCACTAACAGTGGTAACTATTCGGGAGACTGTGGATTACCACAGTCTTCAAATTCAATTAATTCAAGCGCCGCCGCAACACCTTCCTTACCCGAAGTCAGATTGCCAGTCATCTCAATAAAGCCGTTTTCTGGTAATACACAGGATTGGCTCAGTTTTAAGGACAATTTTCATGCCTTAATCGAGTCTAATCAACAATTGCATAACGTACAAAAATTTCTTTATTTAAAATCGTGCCTTAGCGGTTCCGCGATGCGGGTCATATCAAATCTTGATCCTACTAATGCAAATTATAAAATCGCGTGGAATTTACTCGCCGAACAGTTCGAAAACAAAGACGCAATTGCACATAATCAGGTAAGCGCCCTATTTAATTTAACGTCAGTTACAAAGGAATCTCACGTGAGTTTGAAAAATTTAGCAAACGAAACGAAAATGCACCCCAGAGCTCTTCCAGTGCTGGGTGAACCCACGCATCATTGGGATACCTTGCTTATTCACTTATTGTATACTAAATTTGATAACGCGATTCGACGAGAATGGGAAAACGCCATAATTTCTAATAATACATGCAAACTTGAAAATTTGCCCAATTTGATCGTACGTAGGCGTCAATTTTTAGAAAAACTACCGTTGAACAATAAGCCTGCAAACAATTATTTTTCATATCAAAAACCGGAACATAATGTTCCATCGAAAGTCACGTGGCATATCACAGCCAATGAGTCAAACTGCGCTATATGTGATTATAATCACCAGTTATACCAGTGGGTAGAATTTAAAAGGTTAACACTGCAACCGTGGCTTGACGAAGTCAAAGGGTTGCATTTGTGTTTTGATTGCTTGCGTCGTGGACAACATAACTCAGAAAATTGTAGATACGGGGGCTGCAAAAAATGCGGGAACAAACAAAATACCGTCACGTATGGGTTGGGTTCGAGTTCGTTTTTAGCAAGTCGTTGCCTAAAACAAATAGCTATAGGTAATCGAAGCAAATTTCCCCAGATGACCGGAGCAATAAAACGCGACTTTTACGTAGACGACTTGCTTACAGGAGCAGAGTCAATAACGGAGGCAATAAATTTAAAACAGGACATCAGTTCTTTGTTGAACTCAGCGGGCTTCAAGTTACGCAAGTTGGTTGCGAGTGACCAACGAATACTAAGTTTAAACGGGCAATTAAATTGCGTAAAAAACTACGTTGAATTAGGCGATTCATCGAATTCTAAGACCTTAGGTCTATATTGGAATGCATCTGAGGATGTTTTAAAATTTAACGTAAGCACTCTGTATGCAAAAATCACAACCAAGCGACACATTTTGTCTACCATTGCGCAACTGTTCCAACCCATTAGGCTCATTGGTCAAATTATAGTAATGGCAAAAATTATCAGGCAAAATTTGTGGAGACAACAAATTGAATGGGCTCAACCTGTCCCAGAGCAAATAAAAAAGCAATGGTTGGGTTTTATAGGCAAATATCATTTATTAACTCTATACGTGCCAAGACAAGCGACATGTCCGAACCCAGTTGTAATTCACGTACACGGGTTTTGCGACGCGTCCACAGCTGCTTACGGCTGTGCGATTTACGTACGTGCGTCTGATAGTTCAGGCAATCACACGGTCAGACTGTTATGCTTAAAATCTAGAGTCGCGCCACTCAAAATAATAACCACACCTCGTCTGGAATTACCTGGGGCATTATTGTTATCAGAATTAGTGAATAAGGTAAGGGCATCCTTATTGTGCCCTGTAGATAAAATATTTTACTGGTGTGACTCGACCATAGTTTTAGCTTGGCTTTGCTGTGACCCAAGAAGTTTAAACATATTCGTTGGACACAGAGTGTCCAAAATACAAGAACTTACATCCGTTGACAATTGGGGCCGCGTCTCCGGAGTGACAGCTGACATTATCTCCCAAGGACAACGCACCGACATGTTATTAGGTAACGATATGTGGTGGAGTGGACCATCCTGGTTAGCTCTTGACACGATTCATTGGCCTATATCAGGTCGAAGCAATGTAAAATCCATTATTCGTCCATGCAACAGTTGCTCCAAATCTAGACCTGTGATGGCTCAGCCACCAATGGGCGATCTCGCTTTCTTGCGAGTGAACCCTGAAAGCTTAAAGGACTTTACGATTTGCGGACTTAAGTACGCCGGTCCTTTTTATATCAAGGAGGGAGTGCGCAAGTCTACTACTGGCAAGGGTTACCTCTGCGTTTTTGTGTGTCTTATAATGAGGGTTGCACATGTTATGCTGGTTGGTAATCTGACAACCAAGGATATTTTTGTCAGTTTCAAATTGATATTATTCTAGACGCGAACTTTCAAGTAATTTTTTATTCATGCAATGCTACAGACTTCGTAGACGCATCACGCGAACAAAAATTAAATTTGCAAGAAATTAAAAAAAATATCAGAAGCGTCAAAAAAATTTGCGGCAATCACATTGTAAAGGAAACTGAATTCACATTCGTGGAGTTATACACCATCCTAGTACAGGTGGAAACTTGCATGAATTCCTGTCCTCTTACCCAAGTACCAAGTGTTCCCAGTGACCTAACACCCCTAACTCCTCGTCACTTCCTCATAGGTGGCTCACTAAAGGCACCCACTAAGTGAAGACGATGGCGCTACGAGTACATCAGCAGTCTTCAGCAGTGAGGAAAGTGACATACCGGTTCTGACTTTGACATTCGTACGGGGGATTAAGTGTTAATACGCGACAACATTTAGCTCAATGTGAGTGGACACTTGGCCGTGTTATCGAACTTCATCGCAGTGCAATGAACCGTCTCGCAATATTGCCATGCAGTGATAGAACCATTTTATAGACATTTTTTTTATTAGCCTTTTTGTATAATTTGTGTATATTTTTATGTGTAGTTTTTAAGTTTGTATATTTAGGTTAGTTTTTTGAAGTTACTACTTCAAGGCGGCCGGTATGTTTAGTTTTACCGCGCCAATTTAAGTTGTAAGACTGCAGCGTTATATGTCATAGCAAGCTGGCATAACTGCACTGAATTGTGCGCATGTCCCACCCCTCGAAACGAGGGTATCTGCAATATTCAAGAGATGAAGAGAGCCTATTCATTCACAAACCCAGCTTCGAACAGCTTCTGAGCTTATGCAGCGAGTGCATTGCTTTGTACACGAGCACGCGTTGTGCTATGACACGTTCAGCCTATATACAATGCATATCATTGGTATATAGGTTTTATGGCTTTAAGGCCTACACGTTCAACACATCAGCTTCGAAGAGCTTATTACACGTATATCAATAGTACCAGCTTCGAAGAGCTTATTACACGTATATCAATAGTATATAGTTTTATTGTTTTTAAATATATAATTAAGTGTTTCCAAGAGATTTTATTCCATAACACGATACAGTCCACATAATTACGTAAGTAGCGGTAACTACAATCCACGAACCACACACGACACATTAACAGTGTCCTTACATATTTCCTTTACCCACCTTTGTCCATCACTCTAAGGAGTAGGCAGATTGAGGCCTTAGAGTGTCCTTACATATTTCCTTTACCCACATTTGTCCACCACTCTAAGGAGTAGGCAGATTGAGGCCTTAGAGTGTCCTTACATATTTCCTTTACCCACCTTTGTCCATCACTCTAAGGAGTAGGCAGATTGAGGCCTTAGAGTGTCCTTACATATTTCCTTTACCTCTTGAAAATGGCTCCAAAACAGGAGCCGAAACGTCGAGTTTCCATAAATTCTGGACGCTGTTTAACCCGAGAACCAAGCATGTCTCACATTAAAGACCGCGGAAATCTTTCTGAACATATATATATATATATATATATATATATATATATATATATATATATATATATATATATATATATATATATATATATATATATATATATATATATATACACAAAAATGAAACGAAAACAATTTTATTAATTCGCTAATGAGAAGATCATCATTTCATTTTTGCCTATTTGAATAGAAACCGCTACAGACACAATAAACAAACGTTTATTTTTTATGCCCACGCAATAAAATATAAATGTATATGTATTGCTGAAATGTGTTGCCATGAAGTTTCCTGTGAGCATTACTCAAACATGTTTACGTGGTAATTGGCGGAGCACAAGCGAATTTATATCAATAAACTCTCACATATCCTTATACAACTCAATGATTGACATCTGTGAGGCGAACAATTCAAAACGTTTTCAGTATGTAGCACGTATCATTAAAGTAAATGAGACTGAATAGCTCAACAATACATTACACGCACGAGCGAGCACGCTTCACTTTGAAGATAAATGCCTATTAGTTATATCGTCACCATACACCCTCAAGTTGATTTCATATTCTGGAATCGCGAAGGAAATATAATTTATACTGTGAGGTTCCTGCCATCACATATATTAAAAATATATGTAGATTTGACAGTTTAAAACGCCGGCACAAATTTGAGGAAGCCACTTTACTAATTGGGAGGTATTTTATATTCCTGAATGAAATTCTAATTCACGCTCTCCAGACTCCTTCGTCTAAACGATATCCTTAAAGCGATTAAATTTTTGAGATAGCATCTGTGTAGATAAATTAATTATGCTTCCTCTGTGCTGAACATAGACTGAGTTCAAGATGGTGTTGATGAATGCAACTGTTTTCAAGAAAGACAATGAATAGCTATAAGAAGGATTATCTACAGCTGTGCTTTGTACGCTTGAAACTCATAGATAATCTAATTAGTGTCTTGCAGTATTGTCTTTGTTATAGTGCTCTTTTAATAGAAGGATGTTCCAAAAGACAACACAAACAGTATTATCTGATTTTTATTCATCAAGCACAAACTGATTTTTTTAAATTATATATAAATTAAAACTGTGACTTGAAAACTTCATTGTTTTATTTAGTGGCGATCTCCAATCAGCGAATTTTTTTTTCTAACGAAGCACTCCGCCACCTTAGCCAGGCCAATACGCATACGTGTAACCTCAGAGTGCCAAAATAAGATGGCAGGTTGGATGGAGAGAAGAAAGAGGGCTAGTCTGAGATGAGGAAATCCAAGGTAGCGGCTGTTGTCATGGAAATAAGAGGAGTTTGTAGTCAAAGTGATAAAACAAAGATGATGGATGAATGCAATGTGACAAGAAATGTAGAATGTGATGACGCGATTCAAAATGCCTTCCAAGATGGTCGACCGGAAGTGATAAATCTGAGAAACTTTAATTTTTACAAGACCTTTAGGCTAACCTATCAAAACTAAGAGAACTCACCATTTTGATTTTTATGAAAATAACAAACAAAACAATATGGCTGGCAGTGCAGGCGCAAAACAACTTTTTTATTTGTTAAGTTAAACCCCATGCTTGTGGTATCATCGTACTCGTCTCGATAAGTGGAATTTAAATATAACATATGCGCATGCGCTAACCCAAAATTTTTGTTTTCAAGCAAGAGGGTATGTGTGGGGTATCAATGCACTCGTCTCGATGAGAAGAGATCAAATATTTATTTATTTATTTATTTATTTATTTATTTATTTATTTATTTATTTATTTATTTATTTATTTATTTATTTATTTATTTATTTATTTATTTATTTACTTTATTTATTTATTAAAAAATGTGAGGGTCGCGAAGCAGCAGTGAATGCAGATGAAGTGAAACTTGGAACAATCAAAATGATGAGACAAAGGTTTAATAAAAATTTTGAGTTTTCAAGCTGCGATGACCTCCACAAATTTGGAAACCATCTATATGGTATACTGCTATACGATTACGAGTCTCGCGGTCAACGTAGTAAATCATTTAATTTTCTTACACGAAATTTTACGGTACAGATTTTACCGATAGGTTATATATAATTTGCGGGGAATATTTTGATAGTCTTCCAACTAATGCTAATTGGGATAAATATCACAAAGAAGGTTGTGTCGGTGTAGAAAAGTTTGTTTAAGTCTGGCATGAACATGTTGAATTATTTGGAGTGTATAACGAATCGGACGATGATAAAACAAAATACTATAAGGTATTTAGTGATCGCAATAGATTTTTAAAGTTTGGCAGTAAACCAAGCAGGAAAATACAACCAGTGAGAATGGTGGAGGAGATCCAACAACACCTACTTAACATTCACAGTCAGCTTACTTCAACAGTCTGCTCAGAGTAGATATATTAGTGTACTTGTTCTGTTCAATAAGCATGTTAAGGATGATCCTGAGGTCTTCAGACCTATTAATAACAATATTTGCGAAGATTGTTATTGAACCCCCAAGAGACTTAATTAATAGCCGACAATCCAATATCTGTAAGGCAATTCATGTTTTGATTTCAAAATTATTTTGCTTAAAAGTCTCTAGCAAGTTCGCTATCCCGATACCCTTATTGGTTCATGGTACAAGTGTTGAAATTAAAGTTGTTAAGAGATTTTCCTTGTGCAAAGGTATTTTATTTATTATTTTAAGCTGTGAAATACAGCGCTAATATCATCAGTAGTATAATAAATTGTAGCAAGAGATACAATGTTTCTTTTGTTCTCTAGGCAGGATCTATCTGGAAAATTCTAGTAGCAACGTCGCAATCTAAAGAAACGTTGGGCTGTAAGCACATTTTTTTATAATTGGAAAAGCTCATTTTCAATGTAAGGGGAAGTCGCGACTATATCTGTAATTTCGGTTAGAAAATTAACCTTGAAGGCCCTGAACTATAGGCCAGGGACCAAAGGTGTTAAGGGGGGTGAAGTTAGATCTGGGCGCACAAGACTTGACTTCTTGGTGAGTCTTGGCTAGGCGATTGCCGACTGAACCTCTTTCTAATTACTGTGGCTAATAATTATCTTAAAATAGGTGATAAAATCCTTTTCGTTGTCGATACTATCTAACAACAGTTGTCAGTGATTGTTTAATCTCATTTAATCGTATTTTGAATGTAAATTAACGACGTGTTTGGCAGAAAAACGCGAATTAAGCAGTGATCCTTTGTTCACCGACCCGGTGCATTTCTCACGTTAGTCAGAAAGAGTTTCTGATTATTACCGAGCTCTGAGTCAGTTGGCATTATAAATTTCATTTGAGACTAATTACATTTTAATTTCTGTAGAGAAATTTTAGTCAAATTATTTCCAAACATCGACATTAGACGGTTGTTGATCTAATGATAAGGGCCAAATTGTCTACCCAGTATTGGAGCAACACGAACCACCTGCCCAATAACCGTTTATGGAAAGTAACATTTATTCTCTTCAACCTTCCCTCTCTTATTGTAGTTGGTAAGCCTGTGTTAGGCACTGATGGTTGACTCCACTTGGAAAGCATCCTCAAACGGTCAGTAGGTAACTCCAGGTGTCAAGACTTGGTGAGTCGATTGAACTTAATTTGTGTGAAACGATCAAAACCTTTTATGCAGCAATCTATTATTTGAACCTTTACAGTTTGAATTTTCAAAGTAACATGATCAAATTTTAATTTCAATTGTGTCAATGAGATGTCTGTAAGGGCAACTGTAAATGTCCTGTTTATTATTTAGAATTTTGTTAATATTGTGAATTTAAATACATAATACTTGAATTGTAATTAACAGATTTTTGCTTGTAAAATATTTCACCTGTACATTTCTTAATATTTTCATTGCAATCGTTAAGATAGAAATTTTACATAGATGTTTTTCTTAAATGGAGCCTCACTCAAAGGACTGGCCAGTTAAAGATTGGGGAATCCCATTTTAAATTCATTGTAAAATCAACCGAACTGATTGACGAACGTGAAGCCATTTATATAATAATTTGTTTTTGCTTTTGAGCTATAAAATGCAGCATTTGATCTTTGATATACCTCAAATATATAATATTAATATTATTGTTAACATTTACATATTTGTTTGATTGAAGAGAAATTCCTCCCTAATATCTCCCCTGTTTGGTAGCAACACAATTGATAAATACTAATTATCGTTTATCTTGATTTTGTAAATTTTATATAACCAGGCCCTAGCCTGTGGCGCCCACAAATATAGGACTCCAGGCAGAACAGCACAGAAAATATCGTGAGTATCAAACCACATCAAGATCTTCCAACCTCCTAAAGTGTTTCTAATCTTAATAATAGTAATAATCTGATAGATAGATGATTTTAGGTTAGGGCTGATAGCTGATAGGCAAAAGTGATCTCACTATCGAGCAGATTTAAATCCACTTGAGGTCAACCTTAGGAAAACACCTTGGACACCACGGTTACAATATATATATATATATATATATATATATATATATATATATATATATATATATATATATATATATATATATATATATATATATATATATATATATATATATATGTATATATATATATATATATATATATATATATATATATATATATATATATATATATATATATCCAACCGTTACCTCAAAAAATACTTCACTGATTTGCACCAAATTTAGGCACTACCCTCATTTGGCTAATGGCTTGATTGAGTTCGTTCATCAAATCTTAGCGGCCAATTTTTCTTAGTAGAAAATTAAAAAATATTTTTTAAAACGCAATATCTCTCAAATCGTCTAAGTGATTGAAACTAATATTTACAACGTAAAAGAACATAGACAGGCGTGCTTGTGTACTAATTTTCAAATCGTTTGATCAAAGGAAAATAAAGTTATTCAAAATTTATAATAAAATAATCCTGGACATCCCTTCAGCTTCTGTGACGCAATATCTACCATGTTGGACAAAGACAATGACAGAATCGTAGACGAAAATCTAAACAATAGAAGTTGTCGCAGGTTAGTAGCCTGGACAACGTTGTGAGAGATACGACAGGGAGGCCCTCTCGGTGCAGGACCAGGTAGTATGTTGTCACAGCTCTAGTTTACACACAATGTAATAGATAGAGTTGTACAATCAACTAAGAATTGTATAATGTCAGCCTTGGACTATTTATTTCCTAATACCAGGACAAAGTTCAAACGCCGTTAATTTTAGCATGCGAATGTATACTATAAATAAAAAATTGCGGAACGCAGCAAGTGCGTTATAGTAGTGAATTTGCATAAGAATTGTACACCATTAGTAAGATATATTATTAAAACTAATTCTTTAAATTTAAATGGACCTTGGAGATCGGTTTTAGAGTCCCAGTTAGGGATTATTTGAAAAAACAATTTATTTTATGTGGAGCTAGAATATTAAAATTTGGTCTTAGATCTAATATGTAAGTACTGCAAGTGCCTTTAAAAAAATTGTGTTACAAATTTCATTAAAGTTACAATAGTTTTTCAGAAAAAAATAATTCATTGATTGTTGTTGCCCTTACTTGGTGAAACTGATCCATACACACTTAGAGACTACTTCTATGGCTCCACTGTTGGTTTTCGTTTTTGTAGGTGAAGAACGTAGCCGGCGCGTAAGCTAACTGGAGCAAGTGGCCCTTATGAATTCTGGAAGTTCTAGGATGTTCTTCAACGTTTCTGTGACTAGCATTCTCAGACAGATTAAAATCATGACAACTACAAATAAACATCTGTTGATATGTTATGATATGACGTTTTGATCAAAAATTTTTTATCAAATTGAAAATAAAATGAAACACAGATGACAGATGAGGCTTTCAAAATGTCTACGTGATATATGTCAATATTTAACATAAAAATAGAACTAGCCTATAATAACTATGATAACAGTTATAACAATAAAATAACTAAATAATAACAGTATAAAAGCAATCTCTATGTAACGAAATTATTGGCATACATCAACTCATTATCTTATTACAACTTTTTTGAAAGAATAGTTAGATTATTTTTCTTTGACGTATTTCATTAGAAAGAAGAATATCCAAGAAAGGGAAATTCATTAAATCAGTTTGCTCTTTTAAAACAAGTAGCTATTGTCGTGTGTGTGCTCCTTGACTTCTATAGCTTCAAAAAAGTCTAGTTTACGTTTGTCATTATAAAAATGTTGTGGTTGTATGCAGTTATTTACTGTAGGTCTATGTTCTGTATCAATAATATGTTTTGCAAATGTAGATTTGTCAGCGTGGTTATTTCTAAATGCAGAAATATGTTCTTTGTATCGGGTGTTAAAATTTCTAGAAGTTTGACCTAAGTATATTTCGTTACAATGTGTACAAGCCAATTTATAAACTCCAGATTTTGTCAGGAAACAAGATTTTTCTTCAGCGTTAAATAGTAAACGATGCGTCGTGTCGTAATCTGTCTGAGAATGCTGTCAAGCAGCGAAACTAGTCACAGAAACGTTGAAGAACATCTTAGAACTTCCAGAATTCATAAGAGCCACTTGCTTCAGTTAGCTTACGCGCTAGCTACGTCATTCACCTACAAAAACGAAACCAACAGTGAAGCCAGAGAAGTAGTCTCCAAGTCTGTATGTAGTAAAAAAAATAATTATTGACAAAGGCAATGTACCTGTCAAATTATAAACATGGCAGGTATTTTTCCTTAATAATTGTTTGGATGGTTGTATTTTTGTCAACCCATTCAGTTTTTTCAAACAATAAACAACAAAAGTCTAGGCGCAGCAAGTGTGTTATAGTAATGAATTTTCTTTAAAATGTTTTTAGTAGCAAATATAAGTGTTTTTTTTTAAGAAAGCAAGCATCAAATTTGGTTACCAGTATAACCAATATAGTAGAAACAAGGTGCCATGTTTAACCAAAATAACTTTGAAAATGTACAAAAATTTCCGAAAGTAAACTTAAAGTGTTCCCGAAAAACTCGTCTCTTGGTCAACCTTATAGGTTAATAGAAAATTGAGCTATTCAAATTTGAAGGATTTGAAGAAGATTCTCTACCATAACGCACTTACTGCGTCCCGATTTTTTTTCTTACAAACATGCATTATATTTCTATTTAAAGAAAAAGAGAATTTGTATCACCAATGACTTATGGGCCACCCTGTGATTGTAGAAATAATTTTTAAGATGTAGTTCAAGACATCCTCTAATTAATGTATACAATTTTTTTCGTATCTTGAATAATAACGGATATATTGAGCTTTATTGATTTTTTACGAAAATTCGATAAAAATTATATACCATTAAACGATAAACTCTATAGCTAATACTACTGACAAAACATCATAGAAAGGGTCTATTTGAATTGAATTTTCTGGAAATATTTTAGTAAAATGAAGGACAATGACGGTTGAAGCTAAGACTTTAGGCTTTGTAAAACATTCTTCTTCAGACGTTTTCTTTTCATAGCTCGTATTAGTTTCAAGTTTTTTTGCCAAAATGTTGCTAATTTTGACGTTTTAAATCGCGACTTTGACGTTTTAAAGAAAACCTCAATTTATTTTTCTTTAAATGCACATAACTTTTTTGTCTTCCAACTTGCAGGGCTAAGTTTAGGTAGGTAATTTACCCGTGATGACGTAAACTTGCGAACCAAATTTGGCTGCCTTTTTTTATTGTTCCCTCAGGGCTTGTCCGCGGCCTTGCCGCCCCGATAGACCCGCAACCCTTGGTTGATTGTGCATACCCTTAGTCTTATTCCACCCATTCCAAAATCACTCTGCCTTGAGCTAGTCTGCACAGCGATTGGTAGGGTGAAGTTTTATATTGCTCTATCTTCGGTCTAGACTGACCGTAGATCAGTTGTCTTTTGCGGTCCAGAGCTATACACTCACACAAGATGTGCTGGGCTGATTCCTCCTTCTCGCCGCCGAGTCTGCATGCGAGGTCCCCTTCGAACCGCCCCATTTTATGCAGGTGTTTCTTGATGGCCATGTGTCCCGTCAAGAGACCTGTTGTGTTTCTGAGCTGTCCTCTGCTAAGATTTAGCTACTCCACAGCTCTCTTTGAACTGGGTCCGTCAATTATTGACTTTCCATATCTGAGCCCTGAACAGTCCGCCCAGTACACCTTGTGTTGGTTTCTGACCCAGGACTTAATGGCTCCCCTGGCAGTGCTCTTTGACACGCCCAGAGCCGGTTCTGGTCCCATACATGGTTCTGCTGACCCTCTCTTTGCAAGACTGTCAGCTTCTTCATTGTCTTTGACCCCAGAGTGACCCGGCACCCAGATGAGGGTCACCTCATTCTGCCCAGCCAGGTCGCTCGTCTCGTCTCGGCACTCACTCACCAGCCAGGAATTTACCCGTGGGCTACTTAGTGCCTTAAGGGCTGCCTGGATGTCTGTGGCTATGAGGATCCGCTTGTTGGTGTAGCCCCTCCTCGTGTTCTCCCGCACACAGTGCAGGATGGCGTACATCTCGACGTGAAACACCGTTGCATGGGCTCCGAGGGAAATACTATGACTTACCCTCGGTCCTTCCGAGTAAACACCTGCCCCCATCCCACGCTCCCCGCCGGATCCGTCCGTGAACCAGACTAGCGCGTCCCGTGGTATGCCCGGCGTCTCCTCCCGCCATGCCTCGCGGTCGGGGATTTCCACTGTAAAGTTGTTTTCCCTGCACATTCGCGGGCTCGCGAAGTCTAACTTCATTTCAAGCATGGGCTCCTTCGCGATCTCCTGAATTTTGCAGTGGCCCCTGAAGCCTGGGTTACTCTTCAGTCTACTATTGCAGGCTAGTCTGTATAGTCCTAGCCTGGCCTCCCCCATAATAACTAAGTGTAGGGGGGGCAGATCCAGCAACACTTCCATGGCGGCTGTTGGGGTTAAAGACATGGCCCCTGTGATGCCTAGGCAAGCCATCCTTTGGATCTTGCCTAGTTTTTGTTTGGCACTGGATTGTGTCACCTTAGGCCACCAGACCAGTGCCGCATATGTTAACAATGGGCTGACCACCCTTGTGTACAGACAGTGGGCCATACTAGGTCTTAGTCCCCACGTTTTTCCATATAGCCGCCTAGTGACGGCTAAGGTCATGACTGCCTTACGCACTATTTTTCCAATGTGACCATTCCAGGTTAGCTTAGAGTCCAATACGACCCCAAGATATTTTACCTCCCTGGCCATTGGAACGCTCCTACCGTATAGAGTGAGAGTTCCGTGGCTGTCGCACTTCCTCCTCCTCGCAAACGGCACGACGGTTGCTTTCTCAGGGCTCACCCCGAGCACTTGATCAACCGTCCACCCTTCCACTACTTTCAGTGCAGCCTGCATGCGCTACCACACCGCCTGTGTGACCTTTCCTCGGACTATGATGACAATGTCGTCCGCATAGCCCTGTACCTCATACCCCCTCCCGAGAGTCTCCCCAGCAAGCTGTCCACGGCTAGGCACAAGAGCAAGGGAGACAGAACGCTCCACTGCGGACACCCCGCCGCGACCCCTGCCAGCAGAGTCCCTCCCGCGAGTGAGGTGAACACCACCCTGTCCGTGAGCATGGAACCGATCCACCTGCAGCACGTCTCCTCTATTCCACGCTCCCGGGCAGCTGCCAGAACCGATCCGAACGAGGTGTTGCTAAAGGCCCCCTCTATGTCTAGGAAGGCCCCCAGCGCCACCACCTCCAGCGTATTCTCCAGTTTCAGCACCAGTTGGTGCAGTGCTGTTTCTGTTGAGAATCCTGCTCTGTATGCATATTGTCCGCAGTGTAGAGGATATGCTTCCAGTACACCGCCCCTAATGTGCCGGTCGAGCAGTTTTTCGACTGTTTTCAGCAAGAAGGACATGAGACTTATTGGCCTCAGGGACTTTTCCTGGTCTGTTGGACGCCCAGGTTTAGGAATGAATGGCTGCCCTTACTTTGTTATTTCCAGAAATAAAAATTTTTTTTGAAAGAAAACACAAAATTTTCCGGTAAAACCTGGACCGATTTTCCTCTCTAACAAACTTATCCAAGCCATTTGCAAATGGACGGTACTCACCAAATTTAATCACAATTATTTTTTGAGTTATCGGTGTGATATATATATATATATATATATATATATATATATATATATATATATATATATATATATATATATATATATATATATATAAACATATAAAAATTGTGGTAAAACATTTTCTTAAAAATATTTCAAATCCGATAGCTGAATAAATTTACCCTTAAGCCAGAATCTTCAATCTTGAACCATAGTAACACCTATGTAAGCGCAGGTGAGTACTAAATTAAAGTAAAATAACATAATGAGTTTCGCGGATAACTACAAAGTTGTTCTAAAAACCTTTTTTGTTGTTTATTCTTTGCAAAAACCGGATGGGCTGACTAAAACAAAACCATCCAAGCAATTAATATGGACAAATACCTGTCATATTTATAATTTGACAGGTACATTCCCTTTGTAAATAATTATTTCTTTTTCTGAAAAGTTTTTGTAACTTTAATGAAATTTGCAACACAATTTTTTAAAGACACTTGCAGTACTTACATATTATATCTAAGACCATTTTTTTTATTTTTTAGCTTCAGATAATATACATTTTTTCAAATAATCGCTAACTGGGACTCTAAAACCGATCTCCAAGGTCCATTTAAATTTAAAGAATTAGTTCTAATAATATATCTTACTAATAGTGTACAATTCTTATAAAAATTCACTACCATAACGTACTTGCTGCGTCCCGAACTTTTTTAATTAATTTTGCTTTAATTTGATATTTATTACAAAACTTGAAACATCACATCCTACACGAATACTTGACTAATAAATCACGACATAGTAACTGATTTATTGTTATAAACTAGAAAGAAAACACACTCACCATGTACAAAGAATTGTAAAATCGAATAACCAATAAATAACATCGCTTGCACTTAAATTTACTGTAGGAAAGTTCACTTCAGATCCTTGAGTTTCGAACTTTTTAAAGCGATAATCCAATGTGCATCTACTCTATTCAGGTCTGCTTCAGAGCTGATCCCAATAATAATTGTAAACGATTTGATCGTCTGGCATACCCTCAACGGATAATA
Source organism: Tillus elongatus (assembly GCA_964006375.1). Taxonomy (NCBI): domain Eukaryota; kingdom Metazoa; phylum Arthropoda; class Insecta; order Coleoptera; family Cleridae; genus Tillus; species Tillus elongatus. Next base: position 187,167,152 of record OZ023262.1, on the reverse strand, counting down.
TCCACGAACATGAACTCCGTAATATGTACTTACATGCTGCAAATAGTATTTTAGAATACAGATATTTTCATTATGGTATTCGTTTTCCTACTTACATTTGATACTCTCATTTTGTTCAATATTTTTTTTAAGTAAACTACCTTATAGTTAATTTTAAATGGAACACCCTATATATTTTTGCATTTTTTGAATTGTCGTCTCTTTTTGAGTAACTTTTGTTGATATTTTCCTATACCTATCTCAAGTCGTTTTCGAGATAATAATTATTTTCTGAATTTATTACCAAAAATTTGACTTTCATTAAATCGTGTTTTCTCCTACCGACGAAGCGATTTAAAGATAATTTTTTAGCTACGGTTAGGCAAGGTCTAGGGGCATCTCCTCCATTAATCAAATCTTTAGAATATCATACAGGGTGAGTTAGAGAACGCTTTCTATAAGTGACTGGGAGAAATGCACGAAAGTCATTTTTTTAAAATAGAACGCCCTGTATATTTTCACACTTTTTGGATCGTCTTCTCTTTTTGAGTAACTTTTGTAAATATTTCCCTATACCTATCTCAAGGCGTTTTCGATTTATGGTCACTTTTCTCTAACCTATCCAAGATTATTGGTCTTTTTGTATATCATAATGGGTGGGCCATGAAATTTCTATTTTGTCACTTTGTCATGACAACAGACATGCTGTTTATCTAAATAAATTTGACGTTAGTGATATTAACATTCAATTTGAATAGCTATACCACAAACATGACATAAAATAATTATACAAACACAGTTTTAATGGATTTGTTTTTTATTCATGAACAGTGCAATAAGATTATCAGCAGAACTTGTAGAAGATTTAATGAGAAATATTCGAATTTGCCGCAGATGAATAACAGAAAGTTTCTACGAATTCATAGGAATTTTATAAATTTTGGTTCGTCGTTATGAGAACAATAACACTATCAGTATTTGGAAAAACTAATACCTAATCAGCGATAATAGTAAAAAAGGCCAAGTAGCAATAACAAATAATACCAATGACAGTAATAAATATGTATAAAAATCTTAAAACTATAATAATTGTTCGAAATGTTGACCGTTAACTTCCAGACACTTTTGTATACGATGATGCACGGCGTTTGTTGTAGCAGCTCTTATTTCAGCGGGGTCCAAGTTTTCAATCTCTTGAATCACTCGACGTTCTAATTCTGCCCTGTTGTGGACTGGAGTTTTATAAACTCGATCTTTAAGAATACCCCAAAGATAAAAATCTAACGGGGTAAGGTCAGGGGACCTCGCAGGCCAGTTACACGGTCCCAAACGTCTGATCCAACGGTCATCGAAAAGCCGGTCCAACTCCATACTAATTTCGGATGTACAATGTGCAGGAGCCCCGTCGAGTTGATACCAACAAGTTCTATATGTTTCAATTGACAGATTATCAAGGAAGCCTTCCACAATTGTTCTAATTATATCTAAATATTTTCTGGAATTCAATTTTTCGTCATATATGTAATATTTTATTTTGTCGTCCAATAACATACAAAAAACATTTAAACTAAATTTGACTTGAAAACCAGCCTCTCTAGTAACGTGGGGGTTGTCTGTGGCCCAATAGTGAGGATTTCGTGTGTTACAAATCCCCTCCCTAGAAAATTTGGATTCGTCAGTCCATATCATTTTCTTTAAAAAAATTGGGGTCCTCTTGCATACGCACAACTAACATTTCACACAACTCTATTCTCTGTAGATAATCCTGAGGCGTGAGAAATTGAACTCTTGTAAATTTATAATTATGCATTTTATGATTTACTAGTATTCTTCGAATGGATGAATATGGCAATCCTAAATCCTGTTCAGCAAAACGTATGGAATACTGGGGATTCGCATGAAAATACGCTAGCACATTGATTTCATTTACCTCGTCAGATGTCACAGGTTTGGGTAGATTTCTTGCATCTCTTAACGACGCACCAGATTTTATAAAATTCCTATGAATTCGTAGAAACTTTCTGTTATTCATCTGCGGCAAATTCGGATATTTCTCATTAAATCTTCTACAAGTTCTGCTGATAATCTTATTGCACTGTCCATGAATAATAAACAAATCCATTAAAACTGTGTTTGTATAATTATTTTCTGCCATATTTGTGCTATAGCTATTCAAATTGAATGTAAATATAACAAAAGTCAAATTTATTTAGATAAACAGCATGTCTGTTGTCATGTCAAATTGACAAAATAGAAATTTCATGGCCCACCCATTATGATATACAAAAAGACCAATAATCTTGGATAGGTTAGAGAAAAGTGACCATAAATCGAAAACGCCTTGAGATAGGTATAGGGAAATATTAACAAAAGTTACTCAAAAAGAGAAGACGATCCAAAAAATTTGAAAATATACAGGGCGTTCTATTTAAAAAAAATGACTTTCGTGCATTTCTCCGAGTCACTTATAGAAAACGTTCTCTAACTCACCCTGTATGATATTCTAAAGATTTGATTAATGGGGGAGATGCCCCTAGACCTTGCCTAACCGTAGCTAAAAAATTATCTTTAAATCGCTTCGTCGGTAGGAGAAAACACGATTTAATGAAAGTCAAATTTTTGGTAATAAATTCAGAAAATAATTATTATCTCGAAAACGACTTGAGATAGGTATAGAAAAATATCAACAAAAGTTACTCAAAAAGTGACGACAATTCAAAAAAAGCAAAAATATATAGGGTGTTTCATTTAAAATTACGAAGATGTTGCCAGTTTTACGTATATGTGGCAACACTGCATTTTCAAAAATATTTTAGGTCGAGAGATCATACGCCATTACATCCGTAACCAAAATTTCAGAGCAATCGGTTGATTCATTCTCCATATACTTTTAATACTCCATCCACCGTGGCTCACCCTGTATATATACCTCTTCAGCCACTCAAAATCCCTGGTTCTCTAAATCCTGTGACAAGGCCAGACTTGAAAAGGTCAAAGCTCACAAAACGCTTCTACACAATCCCAGTCAAGAAAACCGTCAAGCATTTAACGACGCAAGAAACCGCTATGTCCGCATTCTTTCTGAGGCAAAAAACTCGTTTAATAACCACATCAAAAACAAAGTCCTCTTAAGCTCCAACGGCGGCAAACCCTTCGGGACTCTTGCTAAATCTATTGGGAATAATTTCTGCAAAAGCACGTTCCCACCTCTGGTCTCAGGGAATGAAATTGTTTCTACCGCCCTGGGCAAGGCTGAACTTTTTGCTTTGTTGTTCGCCGGCAATTCTACTCTCAACCCACCTCCAAATTTTCAACCACCAACAGTCCCCAATGTCGCGCATAAAATGACGGATATCATTTTCAAAACTAAAAAGGTACGAAAGATGCTTTCTTCTCTTAATACCAGGAAAGCCTTTGGCCTTCACGAGATCCCAGCAATTGTTCTAAAAAAATGCGCACCAGAACTTGCTCCTGTCCTGACTCGTCTGTTTCATATATCTTACAATAAAGGCATACTCCCTAGTAACTGGAAAACTGCTCGAGTACAACCCATCCCCAAGAAAGGATCCAAAGCGCTTCCTAGCAACTATAGGCCCATTTCTCTCCTTTCAGTCTTCTCTAAAGTGATGGAAAAGTATATAAGCACCGAATTACTAAAATTTCTTGAAAAACACAGTCTAATCCACGACAGGCAGTATGGATTCCGTCAGCGCAGATCGACGGCCGACCTCCTTTCCTTTGTCACCCATTCTTGGAACAAGTTTATGGAACTACACGGTGAATCCCATATTGTCGCTCTAGACATATCCAAAGCATTCGACCAGGTCTGGCACGCAGCGCTGCTTAATAAACTTCCGGCTTATGGCCTACCACCAAAACTTTGTACCAGAACAGTAAATTTCCTCTCCAAGAGAAGCATTTTTGTTGTTGTGGATGGCCATTCCTCTAAACTGCATCCAATTAATGCAGGAGTTCCTCAAGCTTCAGCTTTAGCCCCTACTCTGTTTCTTCTCCACATCAATGATCTCCTCTCTAGCACATCCAACCCAGTTAACAGTTACGCGGACAACCGCACCCTCCACTCAAATATACAATATTCTAAGCCTGTCTCTTTAGCCCAATTAGATAAGGATCGCAGACTCATGGAGGGTTCTATCTCCGTAGATCTCCAAAAAATATTATACTGGGGAAGTAGAAATCTTGTACAATTTAACCCCACCAAATCACAGTCTTGCTTTCTTTGTCATAAGAGATACACCAGCGCTAGACCCATCACAATAAACAACCAAGTTGTTCAAAGTAATGAGTCCTTTTCACTTGTTGGCATTTTTGTGGATCGCAATCTCAATTGGCACCAATATGTCACATCAGTTGCAGAAGCGGCTGCTAAGAAATTAGGTTTTCTCTTCCGGGCTCGCAAATACTTTTCACCAGCTAATCTCTATACCTTATATACTTCACAAATAAGACCAAACCGCGAATACTGCTCCCACATCTGGGGTGCTGCTGCCGCTTCTACACTCGCTATCCTGGACTCAATTCAGAAGAGAGCTATAGGTTTCATCAGTGACCCTACCCTCACCCAAAGGCTGCCATCCCTTGCCCACCGACGTGCCGTTGGTGACCCCTCTCTCTTTTATAGATATCTGCACGGACACTGCTCAGAGGAGCTTTCCTCCATAGTTCCCCCACTGGCTGTCCCCAACAGATCTACCAGGGGAACAGAGCGAATGCACCCTTTTACTGTCCAGGTCACCAGACATAGAACATCTTGTTATGCCCGCTCTTTTGTCCCGAGGACTTCCAAGTTGTGGAATTCCTTGCCCGAACATGTTTTTCCTGCTCCTCCGAACCTCCAAACCTTCAAGTCCAGAATTAACAAGTTGCCTTTTTCCTCCTTGTCAACACCCACGGTACGATAGTATTTCGGCTGTAAGTCCTCGCGGTGTGTTGTTGAAATTATATATATATATATATATATATATATATATATATATATATATATATATATATATATATATATATATATATATATATACATATATCATCGCCTTGTGAATTTTCAAAATCAACATGAACTATGACCTATGACATCAAGAACCGATATGTAGGGAAACATGTATATATTATTATTATGATCGAATTTAGTCTAAGGGGTTTTCCCACCCTCTCAAAGAGAAACACCAACTCATCTCAGGTATTTAAGATACTAAAAAGACTGAGCTCAAATGGAACCCTTTCCAAATTATCGGGTGATGAACGACAACGCGACACATCCTCATATTCCAGAAATATCCGCACAGTGTAGGCAGTTGCATGTATTGCCGCCTTGTAGGGAAGCTCTTCAAGAGCCAGTCTCCTAGTGTTCTCTGGAGGATTCTTAGGAACCACACTAGTTGACGACATGACTATTGGAATTACTCGGACACTATCTACCCTCCACTGTCTCTTTACCTATATCTCGAGGTCTTTGTACTTAATGGTGTTCTCGTTGTACTTTATCTATAGATTATTAGTATTCGAAATGGCGTCACTTGACTGCAGCGCTTATCCACCATTATTATATCTGGCCTCTTGTATTCAACTCGTTTGTCTGTGAGCACGGTCCGATCCCAGTATAACCTGTATCCTGAGTTCTCCATAACAGGCTCAGAAGTGTATCTATAGTAGTACAACATACCAAGATTCAGAAGTCCCATTTTCAGAACTAGTTCTTAATGGAGTATTTTTGCAACTGCGCTTTCCCTCTTTTTATACTCTGTTGCATCAAACGCCTCACAGCCTCCGGGACGTGCTGGATAATCTCGAAAGACTGACGCCCACATCTGCATTTGCCATCTTAGACCCAATTATCTCCAACTATATACTTCAAGTCGTTTTCTACTAGAATAACCTGATCTTGTATAGCCAGCAAAAACCCCCTCTGTTTCTGGAAACATCTGTCCGGACACCAGCCAACAGTTTGACGCCGATTTGTTGACATGTGTCTGGAAAGTCTCATTCAGGTGAAGAGGCTTCTGCATCCAAGATTTTAACTTGTCCTGATCAGTCCGATGGTAACTTTCTATTTCACTTTCTCTTAATTGCAACAGTATTGAATCATCTGCATCGCATATGGCACAGTGTAGTTCAGAAGCAACCGCCTGCTCGTGGAGCTATGTACGCAGGTTTACTATCTGCTTGCTCAACTGTTTACCAATATCGAAAAATCATTTCTCTCTCCCTGGTGTCCAGGTAGGGTTACTCGATCTATGGCACTACGGGGGTGATACTTTTTGTATTTTGTTAGGAGTGTTCGCACCTTCTGTTATAGATTTTCGAAGTTCGTTTTACTCCAGTTTACAATCTCAGATGAATAGCTAAGTGCAAAACATGCATATGTATTGAGGACTTTACTGTAGTTCTTGCCGCGAAGATGTGATCGAACCACCCGCTTTACTCCTTTCGTAAATTGCTTTGTCAGATCGTTCTTTATTACCGAGTGTTTTATTTTCCTCGCTTGCTGTATTCCCAGGTACTCTCTGCTACATCCATTGTGGCATTTGCTGGCCGTTCTGCATTTTATATACACATGGTTGTATATTCCCTCTGACTACACATAAGGTACGATATTTGTCAAGTCAAAACTCCATGTCAATATCCCTAAAAAACTCGTCCACAATTTTAAAGAGTTGTTGCTAGTGGTTCTTTGTGGTGGCCATTAGCTTAACTTCATCCACATAAAGCCAGCCGGTGATGTAGCCTTATTTGCACCCTGCCATTACTTTTTATACCGAAAGTCGAGTTCAGGCGATTTAATAATGGATTTAATACGAGGCTAAACCACAATGGACTTGAAATATATCTCTCCTAATTGGTATCGTGCTGGTTACAATGTTATCGCCCGTTTGTACCCGTAACTGAATTTTTGTTCTCCAGGTAGACATTGTGTGTTGTAGGAACCTCATCATCTAATTATCGATCTAATGGATCTTTAGCATACTTATAAGCCATTCGCGCGGAACTGAATCAAATGCTTTTTTGTGATCCACGTAAGCAGCAAAGAAATTTTTGCGCCCATTGTAAGTTTGATTGCAAACAATAATTATCAATAATGAGCTGTTATTTGCATGCCATAGATCGTTTGGCACATTTTTGCTGGCTCGCGATTATGTTCTTTCGTTCGCAGTGCACAGATATGCGTTTTTCAAGGCAGCATGTGATTATCTTATATAGAGTCGGAAGACAAGTTATTGGACGGTATATGGCGGGGTCTACAGAACACTGTTGGTTCTTGGACAGAAGATGCGTATCTCCTTGTGTGAAAAACAATAGCATCCTCTTTGGGTCAAGTATAACATCATTTATTAAAACCGCTAATAAATGATGTGTACACCCCAATTTCTTAAGACAAAAGTTTTGGACGTCATCACGCTCAGGTGTCCTCCAATTTTGAAGCCATTTAATAGCCTCGGAGACTCATGACGCATTTGTTCATAACTATGACAAGCTCGGTGTTCTTCAGCTGGAGCCAGTATGACAGGAGGCTGGGGTGACTAGTTGACTTTTCCATGATATACTTTTATTATTATTATCATTAGTATTACTATTATTACCTTTATTGACATAAATTATACAACATGTTTATTCAATAAGTCTAAGACTTGTGCTTAGTATAATAATATAATTTTATATAGATAGATAGATACATTTATTTGACCACATTTTACATTTAAAATACAATAGCCATGGCAAGTTAAAAATAGACTAATAGAAAACTCGAGTTTTAAAAAGCACGGAGCAAAATATACACACCTATCAATTAGTTAAAACTAACTATACAATAAATAAAATTGGCAAATTACCAAGTCTTACATGTGAACATACAGAATAAGACGAGTAAAAATAAAAACAATAAACAACAAGAATACAAAGCTGTATATACACACGTCCATATGCAGCGTTATCTAAAATTCATAGGCACGGCAGACACAAACACTATAGTGTTTGATAGTCTATAGTACTATAGTACTATGGAGGCATCAATGTACTCGCAGACTGAGTACAAAGCGTTTTGCTTAAAGTAATGCTTTATAACATTTTGAATTTTACACAATGTAGGGAATTCATATGAACTTGTAGCTTATTATATAACATTATTGGCAAAGAAATGTTCACAGATTTTTGTAGTCTAAATCTCTGGGGTCGTGTTAAAGTAGTCGAACTTGTGCTATAGTTATGTAGTATTGAATTTAGTTGATAATCGAACTTATCCCTGTGCATATTCAGTAACTGACTAAAGATGTATATAGTGGGGAGAGGAATAATTTCCAGACTAATAAAGTACGGCTTTTGTTCCCGGCTTACAGTGTTCACGGCAGCCACATCCCGCAGTCAACCTAGCCACTTTCGTTTGGAGATATAGGGAGAAATAAGCTGCCATAAGTGAGCCTCTCTCAACCGAATTACTTAACCTACTGATCACAGTAATTGAGATTGACAGCTTACTCTTCAACAGAGAAATATGAGCATCCCACTTAAGAGCTCCATCTAAAATAGTGCCAAGAAGTTGGGCATCATTTTTTGCTGACACTTCCGGATTTGTGGAAAATATTACCGTAACAGTTTTTTCTACCTTTAATGTTAAGTTGGTCTGTGTGAACCCCCCCCAGTAGAAATCAATTTAGCTTTTAGGTTATCTGGGTCGCAGCTTTTTCATGTAAGTGACGTGTCATCGGCATAACACATGCAGCGACTCTGTGACATAAAATCAAAACTAATCGTTTATATAGACTATGAAGAGTAGCGGCCCCAAGACAGAATCCTGCGGCACCTCACTTCCCACAGTCCCAGAATTCGATATTTCTTCATTAAAAAAGACACTCTGCTTTTTCATATGTAAGTATGAACTTGTCAACTTTAACGGAGGACCCCTAACACAATATCTAAACATTTTTTCAACAGGTCATGAGAGACACAGTCAAAGGCCTTGCTCAGGTACCACAACGTAAGGCCGAAGTGATTAGAGTGTGTAAGATCAGCAACTATGCCTCCAACCACCTTACTGACCGACTGCACAGTCTAGCGCTGCTTTCTAAAAGCAAACTGACAGTCACTTAACAATTTCCTACTTTGAAAATACTGGCTAAATCGTTTGTGAGTCAGTATTTTAATTTTATCTCGCCAAACAGCGGTACAATAGAAACAGAGCAGTATGTATATATATATATATATATATATATATATATATATATATATATATATATATATATATATATATATATATAAATAAAATTGAAGCTGACCCTGGTGTGGGTTCAGGGGGGCTAGTTCGCATTCAGTTGAAGACATCTCTTTGAAAATTCTAAAGTCGGGATTTTCTCATTAATGAATGTTTTAAAGAAAATTCACTAAGAACTACATTTTGGCATAGGCCTTCCAATTTGGCGTTAAATAACAAAATCAGGCGATTGAAAATAGAGAGTAGTGGCCGACGCGTAAGTAGAGTTAAATTAATTGTGTGTACAGGATGGTCCAAATCGCTCACTTTTAAAGAGAACTCTTATTTCTAAACGAGAAATGATGTTGGTTTCCACGGCTCAATTTCTATGATAAACTTAGTAGTGAAAACTTCCTAACAATATTTATCACCGTTTCAGAGTTTTTCAAAACTGTGCATTTTAGGAAAGGAGCTATAACTTTCCTCCTGTTGAACATTTTTAATTTCTCTAAGAAATTTCTTAAGCACTCTTTTACGTAGAATTCAACGGTGTAGATTACATTTTTCTTAAATTTATATTTTTCTAGTTATAAATAGAAAAATCTAATTTTTCAATTGGACACCCAGTATATCTTTCCATATTGAGTAAAGCTTGAATTCACCGTATTGTAGAAGCCAAATCACCACAACACAATTTAAGAAACCTGACGTTTCACTAACCAAGTTAGCGTCAACAGCGGATGAATAATTTTCCGAGACGCTTTCTAATGAGGCTAACTTAGTTAGTGAAACGATCGTCAGGTTTTTTTTTTAATATGTTGTAATTAAGTTTTTCCAAGTGTATTTATTAGTGCTCATCACAAGTTCCAATCTTTGCTTATTGAAATCACCATTCCAAAAATATATGAATAAAGCGGTTTGCAGAAGCAATTACATCTCATTTTTATATTAAAAACTGCACAATATCATAAACAAAATATTTCTGAAAGAATATTCAAAATAGAAATTAGTTAACAAAATTAATAACTGGCCAGAATTTTACAGATAAAGCAATAGCGGTAACTACCTAATTCAAGGCGTTATTAAAATGTGGACCGTTTTTGCTTGTACACAAACGGCACCTTTTCTGAACATCTCTAGCTGATTTAATGCTAAACCTTGCAACACCTCGGGCTCATAGTCTTGTCTAGAGTTTGTCGACAATTTAAAATTAGGTCTCTCAACATTCATCAAAGATAAAAGTCCATAGACCTTGAGTCCAGAGACCTCGCCCGCCAACAGTTGGGAACTTGAAACTATTAATGTCTTGTAGAATTTCTGGCTCGTTTCAAACATGACTTGGTTGTACATCAAGTATGCTATATGTTTGGAATGACAATTTCAAGAGTTACTCAAATATGCCAAATTATACTGGTGTTCCGTATAAATAATTGATTTTTCTGTTTATAACCACAAAAATATAAATAAAACAAATCTAATCTACACCATTGAATTCTACTTAAACAAGTGCTTAAGAAATGTTTTCATAGAAATAAAATAATTTCAATAGAAACAAGTTATAGCCACTTTCCACAAATGCACAGTTTCTAAAAATACCCTGGTATCTCGGAAACGGTGATGGAAATCGATATGGGGTTTTCACCATTGAATTTGACGTGAAATTCAGTTTTTACCTATCTCATTTACAAATAGGAGTTTTTCTTTAAAAGTGAGCCATTTGACCCAGCCTGTACATTGTTTTTTTAACGTCGGACTATTTTTGTGACTATGTGCAATCACCGACGCTATCGATCAATTTTAACTTAACATCTTGGAAATTTTGTTGAACTCCTTTGTTTTAGTAATGATGGTATATCTACTTAGCATGACCAGTATTGCATAATACACGAATACGACGACTGCATGCTCCCTATAAAGGTGGAAGACATTCAACTATCAAAAACAACAATTAAAATTGTGATTAATCTTAATTTTACAGTATCCACTGACTATGTAAAATTCGACTACTGCGTTAAAACCCCACAAATCTTGGCTTTAGAGGCCCATGTGCACATATTCATATAAGTTTTAAATGGTTTTTATTTCTGAGTAGCAATTAAATAGGCAAACATTTAGAATAACGGTTTAATAAAGTGGAATTTAATTAATGTACGCAAAATTAATTCATCACCTATGGCGCAGTACCGCGACCATGCGTATATTTATTAATAGAGCAGAACGATTGATATTACGTTTCAGGTACCTGCTGCTTTCAGATGAGAGCACAAACTATGTTATATTACAGCTCTCTGATGTGTATAATATCGTATACGTGCTTGCAAATTGATGCCGTAATTAGGCGTTGTCAGAAGGCCCTGGTGAACACAAATTAGTTATTTTCACTAAATGATATCACACAGTAAAATAATACAACTACTGCACGGCATGGGAAGCAAACCACAGAGTATATTAAGGTTCTAACAATGTTTTTGCACACGCTTTTATCCATATATTTTATTTTCACTGTCCCCCATTCATACAAGTAGCTACAGATAGGCGTTTCTGAGACATCCAACACCCACCAGCTTCCTGCATATGCGCGTGACGTCACAATGATTACGTGGCCTCAATCTGCATACTCCACAATCCCGGTGATGATCGCGTCTAAGACATCAATGTGTTCAACACTAGACCTGAGGGATATCTGACAGACTGAGACCTTAGAGACGATCTCCAGCAATATTTAGGAGTAGGCAGATTGAGGATCCGTAATCGAGCTACAACAAACAAACTAACTTTATACACCGCTTTAAGGAGTAGACAGACTAAGACCTTGGTGTTAATTTCCTTTTATATTTCCTTTACCTCTTGAAAATGACTCCAAAACAGTAGCTGAAACGTCAAGTTTTAGTAGATTCTAGACGCGGTTCAACATAATGGAATCTTATAAGTACCTTCATTTTATAAGTTTGTTAGCTAAGAAGATCGGACTAGTCTTCCGGGGATAGTTTTGGGTTTTCTTTCGGAAACTTTTTGTATTTATATTTTAAAATAACAAAGCTATGGCAAGCAAATTTGGTAGGCAGGTTCTTATAAGAGGTATATTATGTGCTAAAATTAAGATCTTTATGTTAAAAACAAAAAAAGTTATAAGCATTTAATCAAAAACAAAACTGTTTGTCGCTTTAGCTCAGAACACTGCATGTGACCAAAACCATGTGTGCTGTAAATAAAATCTATTAAATATTACAAGCAAGTTTTTATTTTTCCTGACGTTTATATAGTTTTGTAAAAAAATTATTGAAAATTCGATACCATCACACACTTGCTGGGTCCAGAAATTTTCTTATTTTGCCTTTTTTACACAAGGTCGATTTCCTTAAATAAAGATGCTGAGTTGTTGTAACTAATAAGTACCACCGCTACTTTCTCTTATGTCTATATATACATATTGTGAGGGAGTAACCATTTTAAATTATGATTAGATTTTAATTTCAATTCTAATATGCACACAGAAACTGCCGAACGCAAGTCCGGCAGAAACAACGTCGCTGCACGAAAATGAATCAGCGGGGCAGAGACAGCAGCTGCCAAGAGTGCGACACAGAGCAGTGTGCCGAGAGCTCGCCTGTGACACCAGTGAAAAAAAATTTTATTTACCAGGTTTGGCTGCCGTTATCAATTAGATTGTTATATTATTTACTAACCAGGCAGAAGTGTATGCCATCGAGATGTGTGCAACACACAAATCGATAAAAATATATTCAGATAGCCAAGCTACAATAAGGGCACTTGGTTCCTACCGTTGCAATTCAAAAACCATATGGAGCTGTAAATCTTCCCGCGACGAACTAGGCAGCTGTAATGAGGTGTCGCTGGTCTGGATACCGGGTCACTTGGACCTTGATGGAAATGTAGCGGCCGACGTGGTCGTCAGGGGTGGTGCTCAGGAGGACTTTATCGGACCAAAACTTGTGCTGGCTATATCATCATGCACAGCGAAACGCACCTTAAAAACCTGTACACAAGGAACAACAGTCCAGCAATGGCGAAATGTACCAGGATTAGCACACTCTAACGCCTTCATAAATGGCCTTTCAGAGTCAAGGGCTAAAAAACTTCAAGAGCTAAACAGATAACAACTGAGAACTCTAGTCTGCCTGTGTGCAGGACACTGCCGCTTGCGTCGCCACATGTACAGAGTTAGTCTCGGTCAAGAGCCTAAGTGCCGGTGGTGTATGGAGAGTGACGAAACAGCAGACCATTTGCTATGTTCCTGTCCGGCTAGACGCCTGCTCTTTGGCAAGACAAAGCTTGCGCCAGAAGATCTGGGTCAAATTTCGCCCACAAAAATTGTCGACTTCTGTATGAGGCTAGATTTGTTAAGCGAAATATAAGACAATTATGCGTAAGCCACAATAGACCTTAGGGTCGCGGTGGCTGGATCGTTATGGCCCACTCACAGATTAACCTAACGTAACATTTAATATTAACTTGTCCCGCTTTCAAGTATTAGGTGCACCGCACAGCTATCTTATACTTAGCCTACCACCGCTTACGCACTTTTGTTATTAATGTCTCCAATTGTCAATCAATATCTCAGTTTATTTAAGAGTCAATTTCAATTCAACTTATGACGGATTATTTAATCTCAACGCTTCTGTTCAAAGTATTAACTACCTAAGGCAGCTTAGTATAAATAAAACAGAGCCAACCAATGGAGTGGAAACTTATATTTTCCTCTTATGCTGTGTTGGACTCGACTATCTTCACTGAAGTCTACCTTGGCCTAAGATGTACCACATCAGCAGCCTTTTAAGGAGGTGTAACCAGTAGGTTTACTTTTTAAGCAGAACGTCAACTACCCCTAATGATAAACCTTGACGCTAGCGTCCAATCATTTGATAGCAAATTAAATATACATACACACACACACATATATATATATATATATATATATATATATATATATATATATATATATATATATATATATATATATATATATATATATATATATACATATATATATATATATATATATATATATATATATATATATATATATATATATATATATATATGTATATATCATACCAATAACTCAAAAAATAAATATTGGGCCGATTTTAAACAAATCTGGTGAGTACCTTCCTATTGCAAGTTGCTTGAAGAAGTTCGTTAGCCAAGAAAATTGGCTTGGTTCTTTCCGGAAAATTTTTATGTCTCCAGAAATAAGAAAGCTATGGCATCCCATTTTGATGCGCGGGATTATATCATAATATATGCCACAAAATTTAGATATGTAGGTTAAAAAACAAAAAGTTATAGTCATTTAAAGAAAAAAAATGTTCGGATTTTCCTCTTAAAACTTCAAAGTCGCGATATAAAACGTCAAAATTGGTAACGTTTGGGCAAAGAACCTGCACCGAATACGGGTTATGTAAAAAAGATATAGCAAGAAAAGTGTTTTTTACAAACCCCTAAATTTTAGCTTCAAACCGCAATTGTCATTCATTTTACTAAAATATTTGCAGAAAATTCATTCCAAATAGACCTTTCCTCTAATGCTTTGGCAGTACTTTGAGCTTTTGAGTTTATCGTTTAATTGTCTATAATTTTTAGCCACTTTTAAATTTTGAAAACATTTCTTTAAATGAGCGCGAACTAGACTCCCTATAACCGATAGCCTGGGTTAGTTTTAGTTTTTATTATATATATATATATATATATATATATATATATATATATATATATATATATATATATATATGTATATATATATATATATATATATATATATACAGGGTGATGCATTTTTACAGTGAAGCTTTATATATCTGTTATTATACGAGACACGAGAAAAAATTGTATACGTTAATTTTAGGGCGCCTTGAGCTGCATCCTATAAAATTATTTTTACAATCACAGACTGGCCCATAAGTCGTTGGTGGTACAAGTTTCCTTTTTTTATACTCGGACACGCCTTATATTATTGCATTTTTGTATTTTCCGTCGCAATATAATGCATGTTTGTAAGAAAAGCAATTATGGACACAGCAGGGTGCATCAAGTACATTATGGTAACGAATTTTCATTAAATGCTTCAATTTCAATAGCTCAATTTGATATTAAATTAAGGTTTGTTAGCCAGTTAACCAGTCTTTTCGGAAACATTTTAGGTTAATTTTCGAAAAAAAAAATGTTTTCGGATTTTTGTGAAACAATTTTTTGCAATTTTCATGAATTTTTTTCAATGTTTTGTTTTGTCTAAAAACTTTTTGTGTATAATTTTATCTCGGTGGGTGGGTAAATGGCTTGAAGAAGTTCGTTGGCCTGGAAAATTAGACCAGTTTTTTCAGGAACTTTTTAAGTTTATTTTCGCAAAATTTGTGTACTTTTTTAAACAATAAAGTTATCTTGATGAAATATGGCACATTGTTTTTACCTTGTAGGTGATACTGCTAATAAAATGTAATGCCTGCTTTAGATTAAAAAATACATATTTGCTATTAAAAACATGAAAATTCCCTATGATAAGGCACTTGCTGCGTCCAGACTTTTTAAATCTAACATTGACGTGTTTCCGGATTTTCATAAAAATGCCCATTAATTGAGAAGCTGAATTTATTACCTTTGGCTGTTCGACCCTGTATAATTCACAAATTATTTCGACAAATGTCAGATCAAACTTCAAAGTTACATATGTAATAAACTCTAAATATCTTTTCTGACAACATGTTAAATTCAAATTTATATAAGTATGTTTTTCTTATGATATTTATTTACTCATTTATTTATTTCTCTTCTAAAATCGTCAAGGTGATTGTGAATCAAACGATTTCATTGAAGCAACAACTTAATTTCGTTAGAATTGACCGGGGCCGATCACAAAGCAAAACGCAAAAAATTGTTGTCATACCTAAGCCTGAAAATTGGTGATTGATGGGAAAATATAGCATAAGTTGTCATTAGAAAGATGTTAAATTTATGTTTCAACCATTAGTCGCCTTCACTTGATTAGAATATTTGCAAAAAGTTCCTTTGATATAGACCTTACTTGCGATGTTCTGGCAGCTTTTCGGTTAATACTGACTGTTTACAATGAGCGTTCCACGGTTTAGTTCCCATGAGCGTCCCACGCGTTTGTTCTAAATAAACAAGTTTTTTCAATGATCGAATTTATATATGTATGATCGAATTGACGTACAAGCTGCTGCCATAACAAAGTCATGGCGATTTTTTCGTATTTTGTGACAAATATTTTTTGTTCTTTTTTCTTTAATGCCGGCCCATTTTCGCGACAATGGCGAATCATCCACGCCATGAAGCAGTTTCGCCTCACTTTCCTGTCAATTTCGTTAAACTTCTTCCATATTGTAACGAGGGTATGGATATCTAAAGTGTACTATGTCGCATCGGACGCGGGATCAACAGATTCACGCCCCCTAAAGACAGACATTCAACTTTCTTAAATGCATTGAAAAATATTTTGAGGCTTCTGCTGAGACTTTGGGTCCTGACGCACACGTTCTTACCACTAAACCATTAAGACTGCTAAAATAATTAAAAACCGTCAAAAGTAGTACTGGAAATTAAATCACAACTTACACATAGCTGTGATAATGTATTCTCTTCAGAAAGACATCCACACGGAATGAATTTAAGGCCCATGACTTAACCACGAAGAAGATATTTGTATTCCTGTGCCCATAAACTTTTCAAATGTTATATTACTCGGGTTTCATTGAAAAAATGTCAATTTTCACCACATCACCCCTTATTTATCCCCTACCCCCTAAAGCGATCTTACCCAAAAACAATTCAAAGCGTTCCTTTGTCGGGTGCTAACCGGGTACCAAATTTGAAGATCATATATCAATTCGTTAGAAAGTTATTGCGCCTATTAATAAACAGACGTATATGTCGACAGACCGACTGACCGCCAGACCGACAGACAAATATTTTTCTTCAAGAGTTAAGTTTTCTATATGTTTTGAGACTTTTTATGCCATTTTAGCAACAAAAAAATTGAAATTTTTGTCAACAATATTGCATCCCCACACATTCAACCCCTAATTTAATTTCAGCACAGAATACCAGATGTTTGATGAAACTAAAAGATTGTTGGTCAGAAGAATTGGGCCAGTTTGTCTAAGAAATGTTTAAGTTTTCTTTTGAAAAATGTTTGGCGACAACAAAATTATCATGCAAGGCAATCTTGTACATAAATCACTACTATAAAGAATATCTACAAAATGTGTTGACTTTAGTTAGGGATGAAATTTACCCACGCTCTTTCTTTTGACAATAGCTTGGATAAGTTCGTTGGCCCATTGAGACTAGTCTTCTCGGGAAAAATGTAATTATCCACTTAAAAAACATCAACATTTTTTTACCTTATAAAATATATAGTTAAACATTAAAATTTATTATACTCTTCCAAGGGGCTAAACGAGGACACAGGACAAAGTTTTGAAATGAAAAACAAAATTAACTAACATTTATATATTAAAATTTGGTAACTGTTGAACTAACATTTTTTTCCATTTTTGTGAAGTTTTTATACCATACTGCAGATGCTGCTTTACAGCTCTTTGTGAATTTTCGTAAAAAAATTCACTAATGCGGAGATCGCAACATTTGCATTTTGAAAAAGAAAGTTTCAAATGAGCGCCAATTAGGCGCCCTAAAATACATATCCGGGGTCAGTTTCAATTTTTGTATGTTATATATATATATATATATATATATATATATATATATATATATATATATATATATATATATATATTGTTGTTATGGAAAGCCCCACGTTGGGCGCCAATGGAATTAATATAAATTTTTTTCTTTAATATGAGAGACGGTTTTTAAACTTTATATTAATGTATAGTCAAATATCTTGTATATATGATTGTTAATTTTTATATATTTTAGAGATATAATATTAATATATGTTTGCAGATAAAAATAGTTCTTATTTACCCGCTTATTACTTGTATGTATTTTGGTTTCAAAAAACCCTGTATATAGAAATCCTATGTATTTAATTTAAAGTTTTTGTTTATTAGATGTGTGTTTTAATCGATGAATGAGTATATTTTATTTATGTGACCATCCTTCTATATACAAGCATAATTAGTTGCATACAATCGCTTAACGCGTGTATTTTAAATACCCCGGCTTTTTAACTCATGCTTCTAAAGTGAATAGTGAGTTCCTTCTTTTACATCTGTGAAATTATTTAAGTTTTCCTCAATAGTTTTCTCACTGTTTTAATTGTTTCTCAAGTGATAATACTTTGTAGCCTTATTCAGACAATTATTTTTCTTATATATATATATATATATATATATATATATATATATATATATATATATATATATATATATAGGCGAAAGGTTTAAGGGCAAAGCCGCAAGGAGACAACCGCAAACACGTGTTTCAGGCTATTTTGCCATCATCAGTACGGTATAGCCAGGTGAAGATGGTAACACTCTGGATGAAGATGGAAAAATATACGGAGTCCCAACAGGCAACCAGTGCACAATTGCAGCAACATTTGGAAGACCCTCAATCCGAGGGAAACAACCAAAAAAGCTACGGAGGCAAAGAAATCACCTGCGTGAACATCCGGAGCCCAGGAAGTTATATAAACTAAAACAGGATTGATAACACGGCATTTATGTACTATACAAGGAGAAAGGTTTAAGGGCAAAGCCGCAAGGAGACAACCGCAAACACGTGTTTCAGGCTAATTAGCCATCATCAGTACGGTATAGCCAGGTGAAGATGGTAACACTCTGGATGAAGATGGAAAAATATACGGAGTCCCAACAGGCAACCAGTGCACAATTGCAGCAACATTTGGAAGACCCTCAATCCGAGGGAAACAACCAAAAAAGCCACGGAGGCAAAGAAATCAGCTGCGTGAACATCCGGAGCCCACGAAGTTATATAAACTAAAACAGGATTGATAACACGGCATTTATGTACTATACAAGGAGAAAGGTTTAAGGGCAAAGCCGCAAGGAGACAACCGCAAACACGTGTTTCAGGCTAATTAGCCATCATCAGTACGGTATAGCGAGGTGAAGATGGTAACACTCTGGATGAAGATGGAAAAATATTGGGACTCCGTATATTTTCCCATCTTCATCCAGAGTGTTACCATCTTCACCTGGCTATACCGTACTGATGATGGCTAATTAGCCTGAAACACGTGTTTGCGGTTGTCTCCTTGCGGCTTTGCCCTTAAACCTTTCTCCTTGTATAGTAAATAAATGCCGTGTTATCAATCCTGTTTTAGTTTATATAACTTCCTGGGCTCCGGATGTTCACGCAGGTGATTTCTTTGCCTCCGTGGCTTTTGTAGTTGTTTCCCTCGGATTGAGGGTCTTCCAAATGTTGCTGCAATTGTGCACTGGTTGCCTGTTGGGACTCCGTATATTTTTCCATCTTCATCCAGAGTGTTACCATCTTCACCTAGCTATACCATACTGATGATGGCTAATTAGCCTGAAACACGTGTTTGCGGTTGTCTCCTTGCGGCTTTTCCCTTAAACATTTCTCCTTGTATAGTACATAAATGCCGTGTTATCAATCCGGTTTTAGTTTATATATATATATATATATATATATATATATATATATATATATATATATATATATATATATATATACAGTTACAGACAACAATATGAACCCCACTACTTAAAAGGAAAACAGAACGGTTTATCTAGTATTATTTTGAGATCTCTTTTCTATCGATATATCTAAATCAATGTCTATTTGTATTTTTTTATATCACTTTGTATAAATTTTAAATTTTATAATTGCATATGCGAAATCAAAGTTTCATGCTTATAAACAAACTTATATATCACAGTGGTACAAAATTTTTAATGTTCTCACACATACCAAAGTTATAAATTTACAATATTCCCACACATACCAAAAGGCCTTTTAGTGAGTTAAAATTGATACCTGTCATTTACTTCATCCGTCACTCTTTTATGTCACTTCGCCTTCTCCTGAAATCATTCGTTGCTGTTGCTGATCTTCGATTTAATTGTAGTTTCTGAGACAATGTAACATCAATCTCGGCCCTAGCAACCAACTTCCGCGTCGTCCAGAATCCGCCGTTGCTATGGATACTGCCTGGTAGGTATATTTTCCTGATTTTCAGTTTAAAATTCAAAATTTCCCATTTGAAAAGTTCACTTACACGTGTATTTCTCTTTTTTCCTTGACTTATTTACTCGATCTGGCTGCTTATTTTGGAATGAACTGTTACAAAACGTATTTTATCACCTATGATGCTACGATAGCGTCCGCTCAATTATATTGTTTTATTTTTAACGGTCCTAATTTACACTTTGTACTGGCACGTTGACTTAAACTTTACTTCATAATCACATATATAGTTTACCCCCTTATTTGAACCTGGCTTGTCCTAATTTTCATAATATTTTCACTATTTTCGGGAACTACACACTATGGAGTCCTGTTCATCTAACAACCAAATCACACGAGAGAGTTTGTTTTTTTTTTTTTCTCGAATAAATCACAAACGTTATTTTCCAGAGCATTCGGTTAATTCAAATTCCTTATTATGCAAGCTGTCATTTTGAATCGCGCGTGACCATAGAATTTTAGCTGTCAATTTATTCATAGCGCAAAACGCAGAATGATTGTGTCATCTTTGACGTTTAGTAAATTCAACTTAACCATACTTTTAAATACTTTGAAAACTCATGAAATTTGTTAAAATTTAGAAGAATTGATTCCTAATACTGGTCTTAAATGCCTATAATAAAAAGAAAATTTATTTATCTTGTATTAAGTAGTGGTCTTCGAACTATTTCCCATTTTTAAGATTAGTGGAAACACTTAATAATAAACAATAATATTTTGTTTGCATTTAACTATAACAAATTTATCTTTATAAACTTCAATTATACTGTAACTAAATAAACATTTATTGTAATTTTTTTAGTTTAAAACACTGTCTATATCATAAGACTTTAATTATCACTCCACTTGAGTCATTGTCTTTATCTTTTGGACTTTGGAGGTATATATCTATGATTCTGAACTAGCTCTGTTCACTTGCACTTTAGTGTTTCTTTTTTTAAGTTTTATAGCTTACTTAAAATTAGTTTACAAATTAATTTGTTATCATTAATTACTTAAGAAACACTCCTTTCATTCATATAAAAGTTAAATTATTTTACTTTCAAAAGCTTACAGCATTTTATTTGTCATTTCTTTTTTAAACCTGATTTCTCACATACATCTGTTTTAATTATTTTTCTCATTATGTTTACAGCGTCACCTTGCTGTGCATGCAGAGCAGTACTGGGAGCAGTGCAGTTATGGCTCGAATTTAGAAATTTTACAGGTATATTTGCTCATCTGCACGTTTGGTAAGTTATTTTACATTAATTTGGAGTGTTTGGCTTGTGTGATTTAAATGAATGTATTTATATTTCGAGTGTATGTGTAGTTGTTTTACTCATTTTACCTGTTCTACATACAGATAACATAATTGACTATTTATTTACGCACTGCATGTTATATTTCTTGTTGTTACGGTTGCCTTATCTCTTTCTCTATATTTGAGATAAATTCAAGAATTCATTGGCAATGCCGACTCAAAAGTGTTTTGTCCAACACGTCTTTCCTACTGAAGTCAGCATTATGCAAAATCCTACCTGCCTGTTCACGATGCTTGTACATTTGTCGTACAATGCCTTACAGATTTCACGGTATTGCCCTTTTTTCAAACGAGTGGCATTATGGCTGCGTTAGTGTTGTGCCAACCATTGTTTTGACCATTAGGGTTTTTTATCAGTGGCATTTTAGGTGTGAATACCTAGTTTGTAAGTTTTATTGCTAAGTTTTAATTTTAGTTTTTTCATGCTAGATTGTAAGTTAAGTTTCATATTTTTAAATACCAATACTCTATATATATATATATATATATATATATATATATATATATATATATATATATATATATATATATATATAGATAGATAGATATCACACCGATAACTCAAAAAATAATAGGCCAAATTTGATAAAATTTGGCAGGTACCTTCCTTTTGTAAAGGGCTTGGACGAGTTCGTTAGTCAGAAAAATTGGACGAGGTTTTCCGGGAAAATTTTGAGTTTTCATTCGAAAAAAATTTGTATCTTAAAAAATAAAAAAGCTATGATAACCAAATTTGGTAGGTAGATTTACGAAAGTAAACTATACACCAAAATTTATATTTCTATGTTACAAGAAAAAAAGTTATAATAAATAATTTTGTGCCAGACCATTTCTATGAAAATTCACTGCCATAACGCACTTGCTGCGTCCAGGCTTTTTCCAATCGATAGTAGAATCTCATGACAAAGCATATTCAGAGGGGGTTTTGTTTATATTATTCGTCGAGAAATCGAGATGGAGTATACAGGCGCTCTCAACTAGTGACTGATTTGAAAAAATTCAAACTGCCGTACGTATTTCTTTTCAAATAAACAGCCTGTATCTTGTGCTTTATAAATAAAGGGTATGCCCTCTGCTTTAAATTTTGTATGTCACCCCCTACACCTACAGACTCTAGTTTTGGAAATATTTACATTATTAATCGCACACTATGATTCACGTAGGGATCAGTTTAATATTTTTTTTTCAGTTTTTACTGAATTCCAATAGCCCACCAGGTTCTAAGATTATTTAGCGAATTTTCGAAAAAGCTATTCAAATATTTAAATTCACTTTGGTGCAAAAAATTTTAAAGAATTATTAATCTGAGGGGGTTATTTATGTTTATATTTTTATACTTTATAAGTAGTTGATAAAGTATTTTCACAAATAACAAGAAAAACTTTTGAGTGACAAACTTAAGTAATGTACTTATTTCTAAGAGCTTGTGACATGAAAATATGAGCATTTCTCCTATTTTATTTTTCTTTACTTTCACTGGTTCAAATTGCCGCGAAAAGTCAACAAAAAATGTTTATATTTTTTTAGTTTTGATTACAGATTAGGTATATAATTAGAATTTTTTGTATTCTTTTAGGAAATGTCTGCACAATTAATATTTAGTCGGTTTTCGCAGAACTCTCTTTGTCTTTCCGTAGAACTCATTTTTATAAAAATTTTGTGATATTGTGGTAATTCTTAATAGATGTTTAAAAGTTAAAAAGTTATTGTATAAAAAACGATTTTGGATTTTCATTAAAACATTTTATGCAAATTGTTATGCAAACATTTTTTTAGAAGTTTCGTCGAAACGCTTTTTATGGATGATTATATCTTGGCAGGTGGGTAAAAAACTTGAAGAGGTTCGTTGGCCAGGAAAATCACATCCGTTTTTTCGGGAATCTTTAAAGTGTATTTTCGGAAAATGTTTGTTTGTTTTTGAACAATAATGTTATTTTTATGAAATATGGTACATTTTTTCTACTATATATATATATATATATATATATATATATATATATATATATATATATATATATATATATATATATATATATATATATATATATAATCAAAAAACCATACACATGAAAAAATGGTCAAACAAATAAGAAACAAAGTCACATATAACAACATACCAATAGCAAAAACAGATAAAAGCGACGCACTAATAGCAATAAAACACAGGACGATATATAAAAAACAAACACTTTCATCTCAACAAACAAATGCAAGAAACTGAATTAAAACCCAACGAAAAAATTCAAAAATCAAATATTAAACATCATAAAAAACACAAGACAAAATTCAACCAAAAAACAACACATTATTATAACAACAACCCTAAAGCACCACCAATGACAGGAATAATAAAAATACACAAAACGGGATACCCAATAAGACCACTCATCAACCTCAAAGATGCACCTTCATACAAAAAAGCAAAAGAAATGGACCAAGTACTAAAACAAGAAATACAACTAGAAAACAAATTTATCATAAAAAACCCTATAGAACTAGTGGATAAACTAGAAAACATAAACATAAACAAAAACACAAGACCTGCCTCATTTGACATAACAAATATATACACCAATATAGCAATTAACGAAACTACAAATATAATAGAGAGTAAAATGCAAAATAACAACAAAAAACAACAAATCAGCGAAATAGTAAACATCATATTAAAACCAAATTACTTTGAGTTCAACGGAGAATACTACATCCAAGAAGATGGACTACCAATGGGATCTCCACTATTAAGCATCATGGCAGAAATATACATACAACAGTTAGAAGATAAAATCAACACCATCATAAAAGACGCAGACCCAAACATCAAATGGATAAGATACGTCGATGATTGATAATATACGACAATCAAAAAACCAACATAGACAATATCCTCGAAAAAATAAACCAAATTAACAAAAACATAAAATTTACAATAGAAAAAGAATCAAACAACACCATAAGCTTCCTAGACTTAACACTAATCAGAAAAGAAAACCAGATTGAATACAAAATATACAAAAACAGACATCACTATACCTAAACACTCACTACACCGACTTTTTACATACTTTATTAAAGACAAGACCCTAAATTAAAAGCAGGTTGTAACAGCATAATATGTCTCCATGGATTATACACTTTAATCCTCCTTCATATTTCTGGCTTTGCTTTCTGTGTAGTGTACATAGAAACACCTAGAGTTTCATTTAAAAGCATATGTTTCCTAGGATTGCAAGCTCTTTATTTCCTTTGAGCAAGAGGTTAAAAGCAAATAATATACGGCTAAACGTAAAACGCCGCTATGTGTAAGTGTGTTTGTGCATTCATTTTAAATAATAAATATGTCACACTTGTTAAATGCAGTAACTCGTAAGGCAGCAGTAAATTGTATACGTTGCTAATGCCAGACTTGTATAGTTTAAAGAAAATGACAAACTGTCTTACTAAGGCAGAAATTTGGGAACTTTAAAAAGATAATGTCATGTCTCTTTGCCTTTAGAAGACTGGTCGAAAATAAAACTGACGTATTTACTCTAATCTTATATGTTATTCGCTAAAATTGTGTAGAGTTTATAATTCAAAAGTTGCAAGAGTACTAAGACGAGACTTTAGACATGCTTGCTATCACCGATGCAGAGTTGCAAAGCTAACTGGAGCAAGTGACCCTTACGAATTCTGGATGTTTTTCAACGTTTCTGTGACTATAGTTTCGCTGCTTGACAGCATTCTCAGACAGATAAAAATTTAATTAGTAGGAAATCATGACAACTACAAATAAAGATCTGTTGCTCTGTTATGATATGTTTTGATCAAAAAATTGATCAAATTGAAAATACAATGAAACACAGATGACAGATGAGGCTTTCAAAATGTCTATGTGATGTATGTCAATATTGACATAAAAATAGAACTAGACTATAATAACTATGACAACAGTTACAACAATAAAATAAATAAACAATAACAGTATAAAGGCCGTCTCTATACAACGAAAATATCGACATACATCAACTCATTACCTTATTACAACTTTTTTGAAAGAATATTTAAATTTATTTTCTTTGACTTATTTAATTAGAAAGAAGAATATCCAAGGAAAAGGAATTTATTAAATCAGTTTGCTGGTTTCAAACAAGGTAGCTATTGTCGTGTTTGTGCTTTTAGATTTCTAAAGCTTCAAAAAAGTCTAGTTTACGTTTGTCATTATAAAAGTGTTGTGGTTGTATGCGGTTATTTACCGTATGTCTATGTTCAGTATCAATAATATGTTTTGCAAATGTAGATTTGTCAGCGTGGTTATTTCTAAATGCAGAAATATGTTCTTTGTATCGGGTGTTAAAATTTCTAGAAGTTTGACCTATGTATATTGCGTTACAATGTGTACAAGCTAATTTGTAAACTCCAGCTTTTGTCAGGAAACAAGATTTTTCTTTCCCGTTAAATAGCAAATCACGCGTCGTGTTGTAAGATTTAAAAGCTACCTTTGTATTTGTACAGGTACTTAAAATTTTTGAAATGTTTAGAAGTCAAAAAGCACACACACGGCAATAGCTACCTTGTTTTAAACGAGAAAACTGATTTAATGAATTCCCCTTTCTTGGATATTCTTCTTTCTAATTAAATAAATCAAAGAAAATAAATTTAAATATTCTTTGAAAAAAGTTGTTGTAATAAGATAATGAGTTGATGTATGTCGATATTTTCGTTGTATAGAGACTGCTTTTATACTGTTATTATTTGTAGTTGTCATGATTTCCTACTAATTCAATTTTTATCTGTCTGAGAAAGCTGTCAATCAACGAAACTATAGTCACAGAAACGTTGAAGAACATCCTAGAACATCCAGAATTCGTAAGGGCCACTTGCTCCAGTTAGCTTACGCGCTGGCTACGTCCTTCACCAACGAAAACCAACAGTGAAGCCAGAGAAGTAGTCTCCAAGTTTCTATGTAGTATGGAACAAGTTTCACCAAGTAACGGCAACAACAATTAATGAATATTCACGAGTAACTAAAGTGCCACAAAAGAATATTGCTTCTTAGCATATCGACGCTTAATAATCGAGAAAATAGCCAACCAGTCCAATAAAGTTTGGTTTGCTCACAGCCGTAAACTTTTATTAATAGTACAGCAATTATCTTATTTACTAATCTATAATAAATTTTCTGAGCCTGCCTATAGTTTCTATTTTAATCATAAAAAGAAATTATTACGACTGCAGATATTTCGATTGTGCAGTAAACTTTTTTAATAAAGTAGTTCATGCAAGACAAAACCTATGTGTTTCTATGAGATCACGCACTTGATTGCTGTGCGTCAAGATGGGTGTCTTCGGGCCTCTCAAATAGTTGGAAATTATATGTCGTCAAAAATATGTCTGCCGGGGTGACATTCCAAAGCCTAGATGCTATAGAAATGAGCGAGGATTCGTCACGAATGGGTAGTGACACGAACCATCATTAATTTCATTTTAAATGCTCTTTATTGTATATATACAACTATATACATACATTTTTATCAACTGCAAGACACTTGTACAAGGCTTTTGTTGTGTATATAAATATTGTTTCTAAACTAGTACCTACAATTAAAATTTGCTTACCTAGTGATATTTTATTTACATAATTATACTTGGATTTTCTACACAGATGTAATGTTTATTCTGTAAAGGGAGCAAAGTGAGCAGAACATTTCAAAAACCTTAAGCAATAAGGTTTCTCTTTTATGAGGGATCTTTTTCTTTCGCCAAGATATAGAACAACTATTTTTATTAATATTTAGGTATTTTTACAGTAGAGCATGTAATGCGGAAGTTTGTGTTTGAGTGTAAAGGGTGTATTTGTTGGGGTTTTTCTACCTAGGTCTTTAGTTTCTTCTAGGAGCTTAGTTCAACAGTTATAAAACTTTATGGTCTGGTTGTAAATTATATCTTTTATCTGGCTTATTTATGTGATTTCGTGGAGCTCTCTGATCTTGATCTTTCTTTGTTAAGTATAACTCGTAGACATTTATTTTGTATTACTTGCAGCTTGTTTATGTTTGTTTGGCATGTGTTTTCCCAAACTGGGCAAACGTATAGTATTATTGGTTGGATAATTGCTTTATACAGATTAAATTTTAGTGTTAGTTTTAGAGGACTGGTTTTGTTCAATAGTGGGTAAAAGGCTTGACAGTGCTGCGTATTCTACTTTTGTTCTTTCTTTAACATGCTCCGTGAACGTAACTTCTTATCGAGAAGAACACCTAAGTATTTAACAGTTTCTTCCTGTTTAATTTTATCGTTATAAAAAAAGACATCGCTTATATGTCAACTGTTTCTTTTGTGAGTAATGGATGTCAATCGCCTCTTGTCTGTATTTACTTTTATTTTCCATGTTTTAAAATATTCTTCGAGCGACTTGATATGCTTCTGTAAGTATTGGTTTGCTTGATGTGCTTTCCAGGATTTTGCAATTAGCGCAGTATCATCTGGGAATAAGGCAATCGATGTATTGTTGTTTTTGTGAAAAAGGTAAAGGTAAGATGCTTACTCGCAATTGGGCTATTGCTGACCCTTTTTGCTCATCTAAACTAACCTACCCTACACCTTGAGCTCGATCTCAACGACAGCAGTGATTTGAAAAATCATCCGCTGCCGGTGAGTCTCGAACCGTCGTCCCCCGAGTCCAAATTGGAAAGTCTGAATCGACTTTCCCACACTGCCACGGAGGCGCTGTTGTTTTTTGAATATCGTTGATGTAGAACAGAAACATGGTTGTAGATAATATTCCGCCTTGGGGGACTCCCTATTTAATTATATATTTTTGGGATACTGTTTTGTTTACCTTTACTTGGAAGGTTCTTGGTTTAAGTAGGTGTTCATTATTTTAACTAGGTAGCCTGGAAGATTTATCTTGATACGTTTATATATTAGAGCACTGTGCCAAATGGTATCGAAAGCTTTTTCGATGTCCAGGCTTTCCTGGAAAATTTTGTGGTTTCCGTCGGAAAAAAAATTATATCTCAGGAAATAACAAAGTAAGGGCTACCAAATATGTACCAAAATTTAGGTCAGTTAGTTGACAGACGCAATAGTGATAGTCATTTAAATAAATAAAAAATTGGGTTTTCCTCAAAACGTCAACATTGCGTTTTGAAACGTCAAAATTAGCAACATTTCGGCAAAAAACAAATACGGATTACGGAAATAAAAGGTCGCAAGAAGAGTGTTTTGCAAACTCTTAAGTTTCCGCTTCAGCCGTCATTGTCCTTCATTTTACTAAAATATTTACAGAAAATTAATTTTCAATAGACGCTTTCTCTGATGTTTTGGCTGTAGGTTTAGCTAAGTTGTGGCTTAGGCTGTAGCTTTGGCTAAATTTTTTGTTTAACGGTCTATAATTTTTAGCTAATATTTGTAGAAAAAATTCGTTAATGCGGTGATCGCGACTTTTAAATTATATAAAGATTTCTTCAAAGGAGCGAAAACTAGTACCCCTAGAATCCATATCCGGGTTTACTTTCAGTTTTTATCTGTTACATATTTACAAGGTGACGAATTCCTACGGTAAAGCTTAATATAATTATCATTATATAAGATACGCGAAAAAATTGTATACGCTAATTACAGGGTGCCTTAAGCTGCATCTTATAAATATATTTTAACAATCACAGCGTGGTCCATACTGCCACGTCGTTCGTGACAAGTAATGAATAACACTTGGGTTCAAATATATATATGAACTTATTTAACAAATAAATACCAAAACAATTTCGTAATAGACAAAGCAAGCAATTCTATGGTTGCTAGACAACTAACCGACCGCGGTCTAGCCAATTCTATTATTATTTCTATTGCTTACGTCGTTACCGTTATGCCTGATGTCAAACGTCAACACAGATAAACATGAAAATAAAAGAGGTTATGCGGTATGCCTGAATTTAATAAATTATGAAAATCAATTATAAAGAAGATAACGATAACCACCAAAATATATGATAAGCAATCACTTGATGTATATAACTGAGTCTATATTATACTATAATGAAAATTAAGGTAAGTAATTTTAATGCACTATTTGCATAATGTTAAACTAACAGCATAAAAAGGGGTACCTAATAACGATCGTTAGCAAGTGTACATTTTCTACATAAAACTATACCAATTTAAAACTATTACAGGTTGGTTTGTAGTCAATATCTATAAGGTTGCAAAGAAATTACCGATGTTAAGCTGTATTTACCAAATTTCACTCCACACAAATAGTAAAAGACAGTTTAATAAAGACACAGTTATATGTGCCACTTATCTGGTTACTGTGACGTCGCCAGGATGTTCTGCGGGGCTGAGGGGTGTCTACAAGCCTTCCTGGTTGAAGATTGACTAAACTAGTGCCAGGCTGCAGTCGGTTGCAGATGTTAGAGACAACTGTGGAAACTACGAAGCCTATGTTTCCCCTGTATAACTATCAATATTATGAAGACTGCTGGTATGAGGGCCTATCATAGAATGCCCTTTAAGACAGGTAAAAGTGACTGACAGTGGACACCTGCCTAGAGCTGCGGGATGTAGGATAGGCCCAGATAAGGAAGTGATAGTGAGATGATAAGCAATGGGAAATTTTACACATTTTGAATTATTTTGGAATGAATTTATTTTAATAAAAGGGAAAGAGACATTGATAAGAGAGAGAAGAGATATTTGTCATAATAATAATAATAATAATAATAATAATAATAATAATAATAATAATAATAATAATGGGCGGTAAAGAAAAGTTATTGTAATGGGTTTTTAAGACTGTGACAATACGTCGTTGTCGATCCCTACAAATTTTTTTCAAACACCCTTATATTATTGCATTTTTGCATTTTTCATCGAAATATGATGCATGTTTGTAAAAAAAATCGAGATGAAGTAAGTGCGTTTTGGTAGCGAATTTTCATTAAATCCTTCAAATATCAATTACAAAATTTGCTATTAACCTAAGGTTTTTGGGTAGGAAACCAGTTTTCTTGGAAACATGTTAAGTTTATTTTCGAAAAATTTTTTGTAAATTTTCAAACAATAAGTAATTTTGATGAAATATGGTACCTTGTTTCTACTATATAGGCCTTACCGGTAACCAGATTAATGCCTGCTTGCATTAGAAAGACATCATATTTGATAGTAAAAACACTTTTATGAAAATTTACTTCCATAACGCACCTACTTCGTTCAGACTTTTTTTATCTAATAATTCTAAACACTTGATTGCCGATATCAAATTGGACTCTATTAAAAGGGTTTACAAGCACGATCCTTGACTTTTAGCTTGTTGTTTTTTAAAATATCAATAAACTTTAGACAGGGGGTTGAATAAAGCATGAAAAATATTATATACACGTAAGACTGTCCCGTTTAAAAAACAAACCTTATTTCCTAAATTTTAACTGAAAACGTCTTAAAATAGACCTCAAGCTAGAGGTCTTTCAATTTCTCATTTCTCCTTTTTATTTACATGACAATTACAAAAAAATGTTATTTTCTGTTTTTGGGTATAACTTTTTCACTTTTAAAGCAGTTTTCCTAATGAAAGGTTTATATTAAAACTAAAGGTTCTGGCAAAACTTTCAGTGAACAGAAGAGAAACAGAATGAACGATCCATATACACCGCGGCATTAAAAGTTAGCCGAATTCTAATCGTTTTAATAATTTCGCTTCGACAGCAGAATTGTCCGCATACGTCAAAAATGATTGTAAAAGAACTCAATTGCAAACCACTTGTTAACAAAGGGAATTCATTTAAGCTTTCAGCTTACCCGAAAACGTAAACAGCTCTTTTTTTGTAATTATTGTATAAATAAAAAGGATAAAGGGAAAGTTCAAACACCATCCTGTCGGCTGAGTCACACTTCAACATTTTTTAGTTGAAAGTTAAGAAATAAGTTGTATTTTTCAAACAGGAGCTTCTTGACTGTATATAGAATTTTCAATGTTTTATTCAACATCCTGGATACAACTTAGGTGAACTACCTTATATCTTACAAAATAACGGGGTAATAGCCAAAGGATCGTACTTTTAACAGACTTCAATTTAAACGCGGCAATCGAATGTTACACAAATTTAAAAAGGGTCAAATTTTTGCGAGCGAGGCTTTGGGTGTTGAGTAATTTAGATGTTTTTTAAAATTTCTGGTTTGAATACCTTATTTGACCTCTGGTGGTTTCCTCTGCAACTACAGTCTCTTTAACGACCGTAATTTCTCTATGTATTAGTAATAGTAATAGTAATAGTAATATTGAAAACAATGTTTGTATCCCTGTGTATATTATCATTACTATTACTATGCTTGATAATAATAACATTGAAATGTCAATGTATGTTCTTTTAATTAATATAGTTATGTTTTAACTCAAAAACTTTTTGTCCACATCAAATTCGGCTTAGTTGTCATGGCTACATACCATCGTTAACGTACGCGGCACTGATCTGGTAGCCTAAGGTGACACAATCCAGTGCCAAAGAAAAACTAGGCAAGATCCAAAGGACGGCTTTCCTAATCATCACAGGCGCCATGGAGGTGTTGATGTATCTGCCCCCCTACACTTCGTTATCATGGGGGAAGCTAGGCTAGGACTATACAGACTAGCCTGCAATGGTAGACTGAAGATCAACTCAGGCTTCAGCGGCCACTGCAAAATTCAGGAGATTATGAAGGGACCCATGCTTGAAATGAAATCAGACTTCGCGAGCCCGCGAATCTGCAAGGAAAACAATTTTACAGTGGAAATCGCCGACCGCGAGGCATGTCGGGAGGAGACGCCAGGCTTACCACGGGACGCGCTCGTCTGGTTCACGGACGAATCTGGCGGGGAGCGTGGGACGGGGGCCAGTATTTATTCGGAAGGCCGAGGGTAAGTCATGGTATTTCCCTCGGAACCCATACAACGGTCTTTCAGGCCGAAATGTACGCCATCCTGCACTATGTGAGGGAGAACAAGAGAAGGGGCTACACCAACAAGCGGATCCTCATAACCACAGACAGTCAGGCAGCCCTTAAAGCCTAAGTGGCCCACGGGTAAACTCCAAGCTGGTAAGTGAGTGCCGAGACGAGACGAGTGACCTGACTGGGCAGAATGAGGTCACCCTCATCTGGGTGCCGGGTCACTCTGGGGTCAAAGGCAATGAAGAAGCTGACAATCTCGCGAAGAGAGGATCAGCAGAACCATTTATGGGACCAGAGCCGGCCCTGGGCGTGACAAAGAGCACTGCCAGGGGAGCCATTAAATCCTGGATCAGAAACGAACACAAGGTGCACTGGACAGACTATCCAGTGCTCAGACATGGGAAATCAGTAATTGGCAAACCCAGTTCAAAGAGAGCTGTGGAGCTGCTGAATCTTAGCAGAGGACAGCTCAGAAACATAACAGGTCTCTTGACGGGACACATGGCCGTCAAGAGACACCTGCATGTGGGGTGTTTCGAGAGAGACCTCGCATGTAGACTCTGCGGCGAGGGGGAGGAACCAGCCCAGCACATCTTGAGCGAGTGTAAAGCTCTGAACCGCAAAAGACAACTGATCTACAGTCAGTCTAGACCGGAGACAGAGCAATATAAAACTTCACGCTACCAATCGCTGTGCAGACTAGTTCAAGACACAGTGATTTTGGAATGGGTGGAGTAGAAAGACTAAGGGCATACACAATAAGCCAAAGGCTGCAGTGCTATCGGGGCGGCAAGGTCGCGAACCAGCCCTGAGGGGGAAAATGGTTACAAATGGGTATATAAATTGCATTTTCATATAACTATTTTACAAGGAAATTTGACAACAATTTTACCTAAAAAGAATTAACCTCGGTTTGTTTCACCTTCAAAATATTCTCACTGAAATTTTTTATTCAAATCACTTTTTAATTTGATTTTCAATTTTACTGACGCTCCTATGCGTCCTTCCGTTACCAGAGAATTTTGCAAGAGAGTTTTTAATTATTTTTGTTTTAAAACAACAATATTTTCATGTCGAAGCATTTTTTATCGAGACATTTATTCCATTCGGTTCCTCGGATGACCTCGTGATGTTTTGACAAATCCGATCATCCAAACATTTTGACACTTCTTACGATTTTGATTTTAATTTGGACTCTAAACTCCCCTAAATAATTTGGCAGCAAACTACCACTAACATGGAAAAATACGATTCTTAGGAGCTGTTTGATGCTAGTTAGAATCTTCCACTGGTTATCTAAGTATTGAAAAGATTGTTTTACAAATTATAGGTCACTAAGTTAATTGTACAACTGCCCTTTGCATTGATTGAATTTTAAAAGAAACTATAAGTTTTCTTGGTTTTAAATCCCTAAGGATATATAAAATATAAAAACTACTTCCGTTTTAGCATTGCTTTCGTAGCCAAAATCGTTCTTATAAATCCGTTTTAATAGAAAAACGTTACATCAACCTTGACATTGATGTCACATTATATACACAAACATAAACTTATAACTCAATTTCTAATTCAATTTATAACTATGCATGTAGCTTGAATAAACAGACATTGTTGTCACTCTTTCAGTGATCTTTTAAAAAAGTATTTAAGGTCATTTTCATCATTTCGTTTAAAAGGGTTTATCTATGATCTTGAGCTAGTTTCTTTGCATTTCACTTTTCATTTTAAAGCACTGTTTTTAGCGAATTAAAAAAAAGAATTCGCTTATTGGGAGATCTGTGTTTATATATATATATATATATATATATATATATATATATATATATATATATATATATATATATATATATATATATATATATATATATATATATATATATATATCCGACCGATAAATTAAAAACATAATAGACCGATCTTGATAAAATTTGCAGAGTACCCTCCTTTTGCAAGTGGCTTGGACAAGTTCGTTATCCAGGAAAATCGGACCAGGTTTTCCCGGAAAATTTTGTGTTTTCTTCATTAAAAAAATTCATATCTCCGGAAATAACAAAGTGTGGGCAACCAAATTCAGGACGCGTGTTTGTGTTATAAAGAGCGAACTCTGTATCAAAATTTAGGTCCCTAGATTTAAAGACAAAGAAGTTATGGGCAATTAAAGCAACAAATTTTGGAGTTTTCCTCAAAACGTCAAACTCGCAATTTGAAACGTCAAAATTGGCAATGTTTAGGCAAAGGATGTGAAACAAATACCGGTTGTGAAAAGAAAATGTTGCAAGAAGAGTGTTCTGCAAACCCTTAAGCTTCAGATTCAACCGTCATTGCCCTTCATTTTACTAAAATATTTACAGAATATCCATTTCAAATAGACTCTTTCTCTCTGATGCTTCGGCTGTCAGTTTAGCTAAGTTTGGTGGCTTTTTGGATATTTATTTGGAGGTTTAACGGTCTATAATTTTTTTAGCTAACTATCGTAGATCAAATTTGTTAATGCATTTTTGCATTTTTTATTGAAATATGATGCGTTTATAGGAAAAAAATCTGGGCGCAGTAAGTGCGTTTTGGTAGAGAATTTTCGGTAAATTTGCAGATTAGTTCCCGAACGCTTTTCAAAAAACTGTTTTCAAAAACCTGCCTAGCCCCCCCCCCTGGATTCACAAAACCCTAGAAAATTGTCTTGTTCACACCCCCCAAGGAAGTTACGGGACCAGGAGTGAATAGGGGTGCTGGGAGGGGTGGGTGGTAAAAAGGAAAGATGAGCAGAAAATGCGAATAAAACGGGCTTGAAAGTTGTCTTTTTCACATCTTGAAGCCATATCCCCCTTAAACCCTACCTACCCCACACAGCACCCCTATTCCCCCAAAACATTCCTTGTTTACACTCCACAAGGAAGTTACGGGACCAGGAGTGAGCAGGGGTGTATTATTTTTAAAGCTAATTTTCGTAGAACAAATTCGTTAATGCATTTTTGAATTGTTGTTGTTGAAATATGATGCGTTTGTAAGAGAAAAATCTGGACGCAGTAAGTGGGTTTTTGTAGAGAATTTTCGGTAAATTTGCAGTTTAGCCCCCGAACTCTTCTCAAAAAACTGTTTTCAGAAACCTGCCTAGGGCCCCCTGAATCCACAAACCCCAAGAAAAATTTCTTGTTCACAGCCCCCAAGGAAATTACGGGACCATTTGCAGTTTAGCTCCCAAACGATTTTTAAAAAACTGTTTTCAGAAAGCTGCCTGGGCTCCCCGTTTGATTCACCAACCCCAAGAAAAATTTCTTGTTCACACTCCCCAAGGAAGTTACGTGACCAGGAGTGAGTATAATTTTTTTTAACTAATTTTCGTAGAACAAATTCGTTAATGCATTTTTTATCGAAGTATGATGCGTTTGTAAGAAAAAAATCTGAACGCAGTAAGTGCGTGTTGGTAGCGATTTTTCGGTAAATTTGCAGTTTAGCTCCCGAACGCTTTTCAAAAAACTGTTTTCAGAAACCTGCCTAGACCACCCCCTGGATCCACAAACCCCTTAAAAAATTTCTTGTTCACGCCCCCCAAGGAAGTTACGGGACCAGGAGTGAGTAGGGGTGCTGGCTGGGGTAGGTAGTAAAAAGGTAATATGGGCAGAAAATTCGAATAAAACGGGCTTGAAAGCTGTCTTTTTCACATTTTGAAGCCATATCCCGTTTAAACCCTGCCTACCCCGCACAGCACCCCTATCCCCACAGGAGTCGTAACATCCTTGGCAGGTAGGAACAAGACATTTTTCTTGTGGTTTATGGAGCGAGTAAGCTTGTATGCACGCGAGGGGGAAGGAAAATCCCCACGACGAAGCAGCCACCCTCCAACTTCAATGCTCCCTCGTGTGCATACAACCACCCTCGTTGCATAAACCACAAGAAAAACTTCTTGTTCATACCCCCCAAGGAAGTAACGTGACCTTGGGAAAATAGGGGTGCTGTGCGGGGTAGGCAGGGTTTAATGGGGATATGGCTTCAAATAGACAGCTTTCAAGCAGTTTTTGTATATTTTCAAACCTTAAGTAATTTTGATAAAATATAGTACATTGTTTCTACTACATAGGCTATACCGATAATCAGATTGATGCCTGCTCGCATTTGCTATTAAAAACATTTTTATGGAAATTCACTTCCGTAACACATTTGCTGCATTCAGAATTTTGAAAAAATGTTTATATATTTTCAAACAATAAATTTATTTCGATGAAATATGGTACATTGTTCCTACTATATAGGCAACCAAGTTTGATGTCTGCTTTCATCAAAGAAAGACATTTGCTATTAAAAATATGTTAAAGAAAATTCGCTACCATAGCGCACTTACTGCGTCCAGAGATTTATATATATATATATATATATATATATATATATATATATATATATATATATATATATATATATATATATATATATATATATATATATATATATATTCTCACTCGTCACATAACTTATCACTATTTAAAATAAGTAGCCAGTATCATTTTCTACCTGAGTAGACCGTTTTACATTTAATCTCTTATTTATAAACACTTTCGCATTTCAAGTCAAACTGCGCTTACCTTAACTGCTTATTATTTTCCCCAAAGTTTGTAGCTTTCGTTCTTTATTTTTATGCTATTTATTTTATCTTTACCGGTCTCATCCACCTAATTTGACAACAACCTGGACTTTTGTGAAGCAAAAACCATGCTGAGATTTGGTCGCTACCTTGAAGCTTTAAATGTTCGGTAAGTTCTTTTACTCTTAATATTATAGTTATGTCTTGCAAATTTCTTAATTTAAATTAAATCTTAATAGTGCCTGAGGTATGTATTCTATATAATTAGGATGTTTTTAATAAATATGGTACTTCAATAAATTTGAGTTCGTACGAATTTTTAATTTGTTTTGATTTTCTTCTGAATGTTATGGGTTCTCTATTAGTACATTTCCTTAATAAAATATTACTTATACTATTTCGTAAGACTAACGTGCTTTAAAAGTTTATATTATTTTTACATTACGCTATGTAATTTATATAAATTTACAAACTAAGACACATAATCGTTGTACAGAATTCATTTAAATAAAACGCCGCGCTTATGCAACGGGGCTTAGAGTAAAAATTATGTGTCAACCTCGCGGAAACTGACATTAATATTAAGCTCTTAAAGTTCGAGCGCTTCCGTTCTGTGTATAAGTTTTAGGATTACTAAAAGAAAAGAGTCTCTCTTGAATATAATTACTGTGATATTTTAAGGACTTTGTTACTTTTGGGTCAGCGTTTATGCAATTTTTAAGAGTAGTCTATTAATATCTTTTAGGTAAATTATATCATTTGCTTTGTGCATCTAGTAGATAACTTTATGGATCAAAATAGTGCATAGAAATTTGCTTAAAGAGAATTATATTTCACCAGTTTGCACAGAATCTACACTATTAGTCTTGGTTTTTACTAAATTGTTACTCAACACTTGATGTATAAGTAGATATATATATTTTATTATTTTGATTATTATTTTGTTTCCTTAACGTTAATCTATGTCCGCGTCTAATCTGGCAAATCACCGAGGATATGGGGCAGTTTCACCTAACTCTCCTGGAAAATTTCCGAATCTCTTCCTTTCTGTAATAAGGGTAGGAATCTGTAACTTACCCGATATCACAGGGTACACGGGACCGATATATGACCTCTTTTTCCACTGAAGGGTGGAACGGATATTCAAATTGCTCAAACACAATGTCACAACCCCGGTTGATGTTAATTTTTGTAAAAGTCAAATCATTTTTCAGTACTTACTGTATGCATTAAAAATAATTTGGTGTTTTTACTGTGAATTAAACACTTTGGTCCAGACGCAAGCCTTTTTACCACTGGATCATCAAGGCCGCAGTAAACATTTTATAAAAAAATAAACCATGTTACTACATTATTGAGATCCTCCACCATTTGTTGTCGAATATAAATGTTATTCATTTAGCACAAGTCTAAAGAAATACAGAGGAAATTTAGATTTGGTATCAGAATCCATACAGGATGCTCCACAAAAAAAGTTAGGAAGCATAAAATAGTACATAACCCAAGAACACATAAGACCCTGTACATCACGACCGACGATTTTCATATTTTATTGTAGAGAAATCCTAGGTGTACCAAATATCAAAAATCTATCCCATGGCATACGAGAGGAAAATGCAAAATATGAGCCAAAAAATGAAATTTTGTCACCCTGTATATCAAAAATGGTGCGTTTTTGACCACGGGTCTATTTAAATTTTTTTCTTATTTTCGCAGAAATATCTGCATGACGTTATGTTACAGCCTGTATAATACTCATTAACATTTTTTTTAATTTTTTAACTCTAAAGAAAAGTTTGGACACAGCAAGTGCGTTATGGTAGTGAATTTTCATTAAAATGTTTTTAATAATAGATACTTTTTTAATTAAAGCAGGCATCAAATTTGGTTATCAGTATAACATATACAGTAAAACAATGTACCATATGTTATCAACAACATTATTGTTTTGAAGAAGTAGAAAAACATTCCGAAATAAAACTTAAAAGATACCCCAAAAACCCTGTTTGATTTTCCTGGCCAGCGAATCTCTTTAACTTTTTATACCCATCTGCCAAAATATAATTATTCACACAAATCTCTTCGACAAAACTCTAAAAAAAAAGTGTTGCATTAAAACTTGATCTAAAAAAATTAGACGGCAAAATCGTCACAGAAGCGCATAAAATTGTTAATGTTCTTGGCACTACATTCCAAAAATACTCAAGCAACATTAACAGTCAAGAAAGTTTTATTGCCACAAAGAAACTAAAATAATCCATGTATAAGCCTTCAAATATACATATAAAAGCACCATTAAAAAAACCTTTTACTATAAAAGAATTAACAGAAAATATTAATAGCCTGAAGGATACTGCAGCTGGTCCAGGCGACATCCCTAATTGTTTTCTAAAACATTTGCCAGACAATGCAATCAACAGACTTCCTGAGCTGTTTAGCTTCATTAGTGTTTCCGAAAATTTGGCGAAAATCAACCTCTTTAGCATTTCTTAAGCCAAACAAATCCAAAATCGCACCCAATAGTTATCGCCCACTATCTTTTACTTGCTGTCTATGTAAGCTAATGGAGAAACTAGCCAATAATCGTTTGATATGGTATATCGAAAATAATAACCTTTTAAGCACAACTCAATGCAGCTTGAGAACAAACCGGTGTACCACAGACAATTTGTTATCTTTGCAGACCGAAATTTTACAAGGTTTTATATGTAGGCAAAACACCATAGCTGTATTTTCAGCGAATTTTCATTAAGAAAAATTCGCTAATAGAGAGGTCACGATGAACAAAGGCTTTTGAAAATTTTCTTCAGATGAGCGCGAATTTGGGTCCCTAGAAACCAAAACCCAACGTCCGTTAAATTTTTATATATATATATATATATATATATATATATATATATATATATATATATATATATATATATATATATATATGTGTGTGTGTGTGTGTGTGTGTGTGTGTGTGTGTGTGTGTGTGTAAGTATCCGAGCGATAACTCAAAAAATACTAAACTGATTGCCATCAAACTTGGCACAAATCTTGCTTGGGCGAAAACCGAGGTCGAGTTTGTTAATCAGCCCTTACGCTCAAGTTTTTCCGGTGGAAAATTAGGGAAAACTTTTTGAAAACGCTATATTTTTTAAATTATTAAAGTGAGTGGAATGGAATTTTTCAAATATATAGAGCATTCAAAGATCTTCTCATATGTTCATTGTGAGGCGTTTCTCCCAACACAAATTTGAGTTATCCTGAATTAAAGAAATTTAAAAGCTACGGCACGCTTCTAAAAGTTTATTAAAATGTTGTGTAATGTGTGTGGGAGAGGTTGACATAACGGATGTCTTAGTTTGTTTTCTTTGAATGTTGGAAAGCTAGAAAATCTGCTCATAAATTGTAACAGCCAAACTTGTCAGTTTCAAAATTTTATACACAAGGTTGGGAAGTTTCCCTCGTTAGAAAAATTAACGGTAATATTTATTTCTAGAATTGATTTGTTATTCAAAAAGATATATGGTAAAATCGGCAGATGAAGGGTTTAAGCCTGATTTTAAGTTGTGATCCAAAGAATAACTAAATTAAAACAGTATAAGTTGAATAAAATTTTCACAATTATAACATTCTTTGTGCATTTAGTCTAGAGAGATTTATCTATAGATTTAGCATTCCGGAATGACCAACAGCACAATTCTTGGTCAACTGGTCAGAAATTAAATTGCTATTGGCTTGTTCTGTTATGTGCATTCTTATAACAAATGGAGAGGTTTATGTAGCTTCATATATCATATCAAATTATTTTAATTTTAATATAATGAGAGAATAGGTTGTTTTCGATTAATAATTTTAGTTTATATGAAAAGCTTGTGTATTAAATCATTACTTTGTTTGATCATATTGCAAAATAAGTGAGTTGTCCAAGACCTTTAAAATAAGTTATATTACACTATTTTACACAGGAACAGTATGCATGCAATCAGGACTGTTAAAAACTGTGTAAATATTGCGAAATTTGAAGCTAAGTTAATTCTTTGTTTAAAATGGAAACTTAAAAATTAATAAAGAATATATAAACCTTGGATAAACAATCATTTCAAGAGAACAGCTATAGCACGTTGAAAAAACCGTTTCTCGTGCTATCACCGAAGTTAAACAACCTCGGGAGTGGTCAGTGCTTGGACGGGAAACCACCTGGGAGCATCGTGTACTGTTGCCTTTTTTTAGGTAGTCACATTTCTGTTCTTATTAGCGATTTTTTATTTAAAAAAATTAAGCGTTTTTATTTTTAAAATTCGCTGATAGAGAGGTATCGATGGTGAGACTGCAAAAATTAAAAATTAATTTTTCCGAAAAAAATAATTGTATCTCAAAAAAATAACCGAGTTGTTTTGATGAAATGTGGTTGGTATTTTGCCCACGTAAATACCTTACTCCACCAAAACTCAAATTTCTAGATTTATAGAATTGAGTTATACAAATTTGAAGCATGTAATTTCGCTACCATAACGCGCTTACTGCGTCCAAACTTTTTTTGATCATGAACATGTCTTCCATGAAGTCTGGAGGTTAAAGATTATAGAAAATCTGGAAAGTTGGAATATACATGGAAATATTTTATAGTTCATTAACAACTTTCTACAAGGTCGTACATGTAATGTTAAATTGGTAGATGTCTTCATTATTTAAATTTGAAAACGGAACTCCACAAGGTTCAGTACTGAGTACTGAGCACTTTTCAAAGTAGCAATAGATGACATCACTAAGCTTGTGAAGTCACATATTTTAGTATCTCTTTATGCAGATGGCATAGTAATATTTTGCAGTGATAAAAATAATAAAACCAAAGCTAAAATTCTGCAAACAGGAATCAACAAAATTGATGCTTGGTGTAACGATCTTGATTTCTTACTATCTTCCCAGGAAACACCGGCATTGGTTTTTTTTAATTTTAAATATGCCAATTAATTTTACACTTAAACTTCGTGGAGAACATATAGAAGTAGTGGACAAAAAACGATTCTTAGGTTAAATATTTCAGACTAAGCTAACCAGGAAATATCATATAGAAAATCTCAAAATGGAATGTGTTTCCAGAATTAATCTGTTAAAAGCGATATCACATCTAATTTGGAGAGCTGATGAACAATTATTGTGAACAATGTATTTAGCAATCGTACGATCTAAAATATGCTCTGGAAGCATAGTTTATGGTACTGCAATTAAAAAACTACTAAATTCTCTTAACACCATTCAAAATGGTAGTCTGGTATTTATACTCGGAGCTTTCAAGACGTCCCCAACAATATCACTCTGCGTTGAAGCACATGGTCGACCATTATATTTGAGAAGAAACATGTTGCTGCAACAACACGCAGTGAAGAATCCAAGAAATCCTTTACACCAGGCGTTTACAACATTAGCTCTAAACAGATTAACGCAAACCAAGATGCACTGCTCCTTGGTATGTGAGATTTCATCGCATCTGAGATACCTTTAGAGACTTAACCCCTGTGCCAAACACCAAGTTAAGTGGTCTTCCCCCTTGGTCAGATACGCAGGTTGTTGTAGATACCTTTTTCTTAGAATTCAGCAACTATGTCAATCCAGAACAACTTTGTAAAACGCTTTCTATGACAAACATGCAGATTGTGATATTTTATATACTGATGTATCAAAAAATGAAGATGGAGTTGGATGTTCCGTCACAGAAAACAGAAAACATCACAAATTTATAATACCTAAACCTAGTAGTGTTTTTACCGGGGAATTAGTCGCACCTCTTCAATCTCTCACATTACTTAATTACAAAGAGAACCCAGTACCAAAATATATTAGTTGCACAGACTCACTGTCATCCCTCCAGGCAATTGCGAAATCAAGATCAGATAACATTCTTGTTCACAAAATTAAAAAAATATTATCAAATTTGCGAATCATAAGCAGCACTTCTATCTTTTTTTATGGGTACCATCGCGTATTGGTATTCAAGGCAATGAGACAGCTGATTCGAGGGCCAACCCGGCTAAAAAAAGCGGAACAAAAATGAAATTCAGTATGTGTTATGATCTCATAGCTGCTTACAGACGTCTAACTTTTATTAAGTGGCGGGATTTTTGTCCACAAAAAATACCATATAACATTTTTTTCAACTAGTAATTACAAAAAGTAAGCTACGATTTAAAACTAAACGTAAAGACAGCATCCTTGTCAAGAGACTCAGATTAGGTCAGACAGAGATGACAGACCACAATTTTCTAAAAGGAACACCACCCCCTACATGTAATCAGTGTTGCGCAACTATCAGTTTCACATTCCTTATTCA
Source organism: Tillus elongatus (assembly GCA_964006375.1). Taxonomy (NCBI): domain Eukaryota; kingdom Metazoa; phylum Arthropoda; class Insecta; order Coleoptera; family Cleridae; genus Tillus; species Tillus elongatus. Next base: position 187,123,702 of record OZ023262.1, on the reverse strand, counting down.
CTGCAAAAACTATGAACAAGCAAGGACATTTATAAATATGCCTAGTTCGATAACTACGGAAGTTATACAGCTTAAGAAATTCAACATAGGGCGTGTTATTGGTTTTTTGAAATCATCTGTACTTTATAATAAGCTTTAATTTCTTTTTGATATTTATTACTTCCTTTATAGTTGCTGTAAATTAGAAATAAGTTTTACCAACTATTTGTTAAACAATTTTTTGCATTATTGAATATTGTAGGTGCCAACGACAATTAATGTTGATGCACAAATTTTTCTTTAAATTTTTTTTTTGAAATTGGATTTTTTTTTCCATATCTTAACCAATTCATCGACCACTTAAATATTATGAAAATGTAACCATAAATAATCCTATCCAATAAATTTCTTCTTACCTCTTTTTGCCAAAGTAAGTTTATATATTTTAGTATTTTTCTTAAAAAATTCGCTAAATAATCACATAATCTGATCAGTTATTAGAATTGAATAAAAACCGCAAAAAATATAAGCATAAGTGTAAATATTTCCAAGCTACTGCAGGTATAGAGAGCGTTATACAGAACTTAAGGCAAAGGGCATGCCCTTCACTTCTAAAACAAAGATGCAGGCTGTTCCATTTTAAAATATTGAGTTATGGCAGTTTGAAATTTTTCAAGTTCAGCCACCATTTGAGAGCGCCCTGTATACGGTATCTCGATTTTTTCGTCAAATAATATAAGCAAATTTTTTTTATATGTACCAAATATGTGAAAGGTTACAAAATAATTGAAATAATTCGAAAACGATGAATGTTATCAATTCTTACAAACATTCATAATTCAATGGAAATGTAAAAAGGCCATAATATAAGAGGTGCTCGATTAAAAACAGAAAATGCGTTTCACCAACGACTTATGGGTCAACCTCTGAGTGTCAAAATAATTTTATAAGATGCAGCTCAAAACACGCTATAATTAACGTGTAAAATTTTTCTTGTATCTTGTATAATAACAATTATATTGAACTTTGCCGGAGAAATGCGCCACCATGTATATATGCAAACAGACAAAAACTGAAACTCACCTCGTCTGTGGGTTCAAAAGGGCCTATGCCTTATTAATGTTAAGAAATCTTTTCAAAATTCAAAAGTCGCAATGTCCTCATTAGAGAATTTCTTCTACGAAAATTCGCTAAAAATTATAGAATAATAAACCATAAACTGTATAACTAGAGCTAGTGCCAATACATCAGAAAAGGGTACATTTTGATCGAATTTTCCGCAAATATTTTAGTAAAATGAAAAACAGTTAGGGTTGAAGCTGAAACTTAAGGCTTTGTAAAGACACTTTTTGCGATATTTTCTCCACATAACCCGTATTCCTTCCAGGTTCTTTGTCTAAAAACTGACGTTTTAAATCGCGGCTTTGATGTTCTAAGAAGACAAACTGTACTTGTACTTATATTTTCTTTAAATACCTTGTTTAATATTTTCAACACATACGAAACGGAAGAAGAAAATGTCATTGAAAGTTAAAATGACGAAGAGAACTTTAGTGGAGACGTTGTTTCCATTTTTAATATCAATAATTTTTATGTGTAAATTTGTGTAAATTTCTTCAGTGACTTAATGGTTGTTATTTTCACAATTAGTTGAAACTGTGATAATTTTATATTTAGTATTTCTCTTCTATTTTGATTTTGGAGCACATATAAACCAAACGATTCTAAATTCATCACTATGCCTTGTTTAGCTAAAGCATCTTCAATCATATCAAACGCTTTATGTTTTATTGCTTTCATAAAATGTTTAAGGTCAATATTATTATTATAAACGCAATGTTTATTTCTTTTAAACAAAATCGAAAACATGCTTAGAGAAACCACTGTATTCATTAGCTACCAGACAAATGCGGTACCCTCAACTCCACAATACAGCTAAGAGATCCAACGCAAATCTAAAGTGCTGGTCGGAATAAACTAACCGCAAAGGAGCTAGAAATGCCAAGTGTAAAAGGGGAAACCACCTACCAACCGTTCCTGGCTACCAATGTACTACACCGTTCCTCCATGAAAAACTCCCACTTTGCCAAACTAAAAAAACTAATGCATGAGAAAGTTACACCACATTAGTTAAAGAAAAAACACCAAATGATGTCTAACTCTATAAGTAAGGTTGTGATGGCCAAAAAGATAAATATAAGAAGAAAAATACACATGTTAAAAAAGAAAATATTTATCTGCACGACACTTTAAAAGTATATCTGACATTTGTCAAAATAATTTACTAGTACGATTTTCCTGACACCTTTTTTTAAGCCACTTGCAAAAAAAGGCACTCCCGAAATTTTATCAAAATCGGTCCATTATTTTTTAAGTTATCGGTGTCACACACACACACACACACACACACACACACACACACACACACACACACACACACACGCGCGCGCGCGCGAGCGAGCGCGCATGCACGCATGCACGCATGTACGCACGCACGTACGCACACACACACACACACACAAATATATATATATATATATATATATATATATATATATATATATATATATATATATATATATATACATATACATATATATATGACATTTTTTTCAAAACTCAAAAGTGTCGACCTCCTCATTAGTGAATTTTTTTTTAATTCACTAAAAGCAGATGAACTAAATACATTCTTTGATGGGGGAAATGTAACGAATTAAGGAAAATATAATAAATTCTGACATTAGATGGTAGTTCGAAAAATAAATGCTAAAATACTCAAATAGAGAATGATAAATGTTCATAGTGGGCACCATTAACCTGAATACACTTTGACTGAGAAGTGATTGTCAAACCCTAAATAATATTAACAGATTGGCAGTTTCTACAATTTTGCACCTCGCGGCTGCTTATTGTGTCGCTGTCCAGTCTGTAATGAAAATTAAAAAAAAAAAATTTTCGGGGAAATTTTAACCATTGAAAGTAAAGAAAAATATAAGCAGAACATGTTCATATTTTGATGAAACAAGTCAGAAATAAGAACATTACTTAAGTCTGTTACTGTAAAGTTACATTTAATATTTGTGAAAACAATTTATTAACTACATATATATTATGAAAATGTAAATATTGGTAGTCTTATCAAATAAATTATTTCTTACCTCTTTGTACCAAAGTTAATTTAAATATCTTTTTCTTCGAAAATTCAGTAAATAATCAAATACTCTTGATGGTATGCGATTGTAATGGTAAATATTGCCAATATTAGAGTCTGTAGGTTTAGGGAGTGATATGCAAAACTTAAAAGAGGAGGCATGCTCTTTACTTCTAAAACACAAAGAACGGGCTGTTCCATTTGAAAAAATTGAGTTAAAGCCGTTTGGAGGTTTTCAAATTCAGTCACTATTTGAGAGCGCCCTGTATACGGCATCTCGATTGTTGAACGAATAATATAAACGAAAACCTCTCTGAATGCATCTGGTTCATAGGACTCTGCTTCCCATTGATAAAAACACCGTATCATAATTTTTGATACGTGCAAAAAGTGTGAAAAGTTGTAAAACAATTGAAATAACTCGAAAACGATGAACATAATCAAATCTTTTCCTTACAGAAAGCATTACAATTCGACAAAAGAATGCAAAAATGCAACAGTATAAGGAACTTTCGAAACTAAAAAGAAAATTTCTTTCACCAACGACTTATGGGACACCTGTGATTGTCAAAATAATTTTGTAACATGCAGCTCAAGACTTCCTTATAATTAATGTAAAGATAGTTTTCTCGTATATTGTATAATAATTATTAGATTGAGCTTTGACGTAAAAATGCGTTATCCTGTATATAGTAACAGATAAAAACTGAAACTGACCCCGGATATGGGTTCTAGGGGGCCTAGTTTGCACACTTTTGAAGTAATCTTCTTAAAATCCAAAAGTCGCGGCCTCCTTATTAGCGAATTTTTTTCACAAAATTTTGGTAAGAATTGTAGACCACTAAACAACAAACTTAACTAAAACTACCGCCAAAGCATCAAAGAAAGGGTTTATTTAAAATGAATTTTCTGAAAATATTTTAGTAAAACAAACGACAATGACGGTCGAAGCTGAAACTTAAGGGTTTGAAAAATATTCTTCTTGCGACATTTTCTTTACATAACTCGTGTGTGTTACAAGTTCCTTGTCTTAATGTTGCCAATTTCGACGTTTCAAATGGCAACTTTGGCGTTTTAAAGAAAACCCCATGTTTTTTGAATGCCTATAACTTTTTTTAACTTGCAGATCTAAGTTTTAGTACGTAGTATACTTCCTATGATGCAAACCCGTGTACAAAATTTGGTTGCCACTAGTCTGTTATTTTCGGAGATGTAAAAATTTTCCGAAAGAAAGCCCAAAATTTTCCTGTGCTGGTGGAAAATGGTGTGATTCACTTTAAGTGGCGACAACTCATTATTTTATAACGGGTCGGCCGATTTTCAAAAAAACTTTTTTTTTAAATAAAGTACACTAAAAGCTCCACATGCTGCTATGCTTTATTTTAAGATTCGCTTTTTTCATAGCTTATTACGAAAACTAATAAGAGCCCAAAATGACCAAAGCATATGAGGCTTTTTTTCCCAAAAAAAAAGCAAATATTTATATTTATTTAGGCACATCCGTAACCCAAAAATCTCAAGTTTCAATATCGTAACTTATACAGTGTGTTCACAACTTGAGTGCGAAAAAATAAAAAATCGACTTTTTGGATTCCCCTGTGTAAACCCTACTGACTGCCATGCAAATATTAGAATGTCAGTGGATTTAGAGTCACTTAGTATATCAATTCGCACAATGTCATCCTCATATCTTATACAGAGTGTTCATAATAAATACGGAAACATACCCTTTTGTAATGTATTACCCAATTTGGACCTTGATCGGACCAGCATCTTGGAAAGACACCACTTCATTATTTCTGAAAGTAGCTAAGTGAATATTGAAACCTGCGATGAGTAAGATGAAAAATGTGATTTTTCATCCTCTGATGACGATAGCTGTGTTAGTGAAACGATCATCAGGTCTATAAAAAGATGTGTTGTGCGGATTTGGGGTCTCCAAGTGCACTTATCAGTGCTCGTCGCGGGTTCCAACCTTTACTTAGCTACTTTCAGACAGAATAGAGTGCTGTCTTCCAAAATTTAAGATGCTGGTAAATGTCAAAAATATGACACCCCAACCAACATTTCACCCAAAAAATTTAAGTGTTTTCGAGATGTCCCTTTGCAACACTTTGAAAAGTCATCTGTATGCAGGTAGGATTAAAATAAATGTTCTTTTTTTTCAGTTTAAATCTCAAAGCCAATAAGATTCTTGCACGAAAAGAAAGTTTGAGCTATGATGCGATTAACCCCGCTAGAAACTGATGAACTTCCTGATAAGCAAGTTAACCGAGTGTATACGAGAGTGGCGCATACTGTATACAGAGAATTACGTAAGTATAAAATTCAATAAGCAGTGCAAATTGAAGGAGCCGCCACCAGCTAACGAGTTGAGTATAAACTTAATTACACAAAGTAAGGTGAACTCAACAAGAAGTGAAGTCGCGACTGAAATCGCATTAGTACTGTATTAAATTTATGCTTCTGACTGTGAACACGACAAATAAACCAGGCTGCGCATTATCAAGTTATTATGTAATATTTGGTTACATTTTCTAGTTCGATCAACATTCCTCAAATAAATTACGAAGTCAGGGAACATGGTTGTTCACCAAGTTTTGTACTTGCTTTACATTCATAACCAGGTAATAAAGCCCACCAGACGTCTCCTTGTTAAAACGAGAATATGACACCCTGCGAGCTATTTTAATATTATGCTAATCAAAAAAGTCTACAAGGAATTTTGATTATATTCTCTTAAAACCATCATTATAATGTAATAAGAAAAATTGTGCTGCATATTAATGCTTTTGTTAAATTTAGCTTAGGCTATGGAAGATACAAAAGCATATTTATTTAGAGATTGTGCTTAGTTCGTTTATCATCACAGTCTAAAAGCGATATCGCTTGTTTCATAATAATTTGACTGGCTTAACAATATTTTGTCTAGCAATTTTATTTAAATTATCTTGTGAATAATTTAAAGTTTTATCTAAGTCAGACCCAGATAATTATTAAAAATTCTAGATGCAGCAAGTGCGTTATGGTATTAAATTTTCATAGAACGTTTTTAATACTAAATGATTTCTTTTTTTAAGAAAGACATCACATCTAGTAGAAAGTTTAATCTTTATCGTAGAAACAATGTACCATATCTCATCAAACTAAGTTTTTCTTTGAAAATATACTAAAATTTCCCGAGCACAAATTTAAAACTTCATCCAAAGACTGGTCTGACTTTTCGGGCCAATTCACACAGAAGCTACACCAACCAAAATATAAATATTCACAGTAAGCTTTTTGACAGTAATCAAAATAATGTTTACATGAAAAACAATTTGTTTCATGAAAATGCGCCATCTCTTTTACAAAAATTGGATAAGTAATCTCACACAAAAATTGCATAAAAGTTTTTGTATTAATTATTTCTTACCTTTTTGTACCAACGATAATTTAAATAATTTAATATTTTTCTTCAAAAATTCGCTAAATAATCCCATAATCTGATCGGTTAACAGAATGAAATTAAAAAGTGAAAAAAAAATGTTTTAAACTGATCACTACATAAATCATAGTCTGCGATTATAAATGTCAATATTTCCAAAAGTAGAGTCTGTAGGTGTAGGGAGTATTATGTAAAAATTAAGGCACAGGGCGTGTCGATCATTTCTTAAACATAAAATGCAGGCTGTTCCATTTAAAACAATTGAGTTACGGCGACTTGTTTTTTTTTAATTCAGCAACTAGTTGGGAGCGTCCTGTATATGGCATTTAGATTTTTTGACAAATAACACAAACGAAAACCTTCCTAAATGCGTAATTTGCATATAACTCCAATTTCCATTAGTAAAAACGCCTTAACACAATTTTTGACATGTGCCAAAAAAGTGAAAAGTTGCAAAACAATTGAAATAACTAGAAAACAATTGAAATATCAATAATGCAACACTGAAAAGAGTGTTCCATTAAAACACCCCATAATTAACTTATATAATAATTTCCTGTATCTTGTATAATAACGGATATATTGAGATTTGCCGAAGATACCGGCCTTCTTATATATATATATATATATATATATATATATATATATATATATATATATATATATATATATATATATATATACATATATATATATATATATATATATATATATATATATATATATATATATATATATATATATATATATATATATATATATATTGCAAATATGGCTTAAAAATAGAAACCTTTTTGTGGACAAAGACGAGTCATGTATATAAAGTTTATGCATCCTGAAATTTGAATGCCCTGTATACTTAAAAGTGTGTTGGATATTTTGGTTAAATAGTAAATATCATGGGAATATAAAGAATACAGGACAGTGTTTTGATTTTATGTATATTGTTTTGGTTACGGAAAATAATTTTTATATGGTGAAATTGAATATGGAATACAGAAAATACCTTTGTTCTTATTTATATTGTTTTTGTTAAGGAAAATACTTTTTATATGGTCACTTTGAATAGATGTAATGTATGTATAGACACATTATAAGTAGGAGGTAAGGTAAAAGATGAAAAATTATTGTGAATAAATTCTAAAAAGGCAAACAATGATATCAGTGAAAAAATGATACGGTTTTTTTGTGTACCTGATATGCAGTTTGGACAATAGCAAGGTGTCGTGCTAGTGAGCTCTGTCACACAACCATGTGTTAAAAAGGGAGAGACATTTTTCAGTTTGATAGAAGCGCACATATTTAAAGGAAAAGTGAATTTATTTAAAGAGATTCGCCATGTAACTGCGAGAAAGAAGGTAACAATGTTAAAAGGGATTCGAGATCGAACTAGGAAAAGTAGCAGGTAACGGTGTAATTATGATTTGATTTTTGACTGTGAAAAGTGTAAAGACAAAAGTTTGTAGAAAGGAATTTATGTAGAAAAAAAGATGGTTGGTTTAATATAATTTGCACACAAAATGAATAGTAAAAATCAACAGTATATGGATAATAACCAATAACAGCAACCAAGATAGAAAAGAATTTTCAGTACAAAAGGGCTATTTAAAATAAGCTCGATAATAATTAATTACCACGATGCAATGGCGGCGAGAATAAAATCCAAATATAGACGGTCCAATAGCGAATAATCCAAATTTCCAACGAAGACGCAATTAGAGACATTTTAAGCAGTAAGTCTATATTGTGCCTATAAATGTGCAGATTGTTACATTGTGTATTTAGTTATAAGGATTTTTTTTCTTTTTAGTGAATTTTCTTAAAAAAAAATTCACTAATGAGGAGATCCCGACTTTTGAATTTTGAAAAAATTTCTTCAAATGAGCGCTAATTAGGCCCCCCAGAAAACATATCTGGGGTCAGTTTCAATTTTTATATGTTTATATATATATATATATATATATATATATATATATATATATATATATATATATATATATATATATATATATATATATATATATATATATATTTATATATAAATGTATCACACCGATAACTCAAAAAATAATGGGCCGATTTTGATTAAATTTGGTGAAAAAATTCCTTTTGCAAATGGCTTGGATGAGTTCGTTAAGCAGGAAAATCTGCCTAGGTTTTCCCGGAAAATTTTGTGTTTTCTTTCGAAAAAAATTCATATCTCCGGAATCAACAAAGTAAGGGCAACCAAATTTGGTACGCTGGTTTATATCCTTATAAGTAAGCTACCTACCAAAATTTAGCTATGTAAGTCAAAAGACAAAAAAGTTATAGGCATTTTAAGAAAAATAAATTGGGGTTTTCCTCAAAACGTCAAAGTGGCGATTTAAAATGTCAAAATTGGCAACATTTAGGCAAATAACTTGAATCTAATAGGGGCTATAGAAATAAAATGTCTCAAGAAGAATGTTTTACAAACCCTAAAGTCTTAATTTCAACCGTCATTGTCCTTCATTTTACTAAAATATTTGCAGAAAATTCATTTCAAATAGACCCTTTCTCTGATGCTTGGCAGTAGCCTTAGCTATAGAGTTTATCGTTTAATGGTATATAATTTTTGTCGAATTTTCGTAAAAAATTAATAAAGCTCAATATATCCGTTATTATATAAGATATGAAAAAAATTTGTATATATTAATTATAGGGTGTCTTGAGCTACATCTTAAAATAATATTTCTACAATCACAGGTGGCCCATAAGTCATTGGTGATACAAATTTCCTTTTTTTTTAATCAAACACGCCTTATGTTATTGCATTTTTGCATTTTCCATCGAGATATAATGCATGTTTGTAAGAAAAGAAATTCTAGACGCAGCAAGTGCGTTATGGTAGCGAATTTTGATCAAATGTTTCATATTTGAACAGCTCAATTTGCTATTAACCTATAAGGTTGACCAAGAAACGTGTTTTTTCGGGAACACTTTAAGTTTACTTTTGGAAAATTTTGTACATTTTCACACAATAAAGTTATTTTGATGAAACATGGCACATTGTTTCTAATATATAGATTATACTGGTAACTAAATTTGATGCCTGCTTTCTTAAAAAAACACACATATTTGTTATTAAAAACATTTTTATGAAAATTCACTACCATAACGCACTTGCTGCGTCCAGAATTTTACCTTGATGATTTGTGTGAATATTTATAACATTAAGAGGGATGCCCTGATAAAGGCCGAATTAATGACAAAGTCATATAATATAGTTTAATTCATTGTCACAGTGAGATTTTAATTTGTATGATTTATTAACAACCATCAATAATATTTTTATGTAGCTATGTTTTGAAAAGTATTTAAATTATCAAGAATGAACATTACAGATTTCATTTAAATAGTGATTAATTTGACCTATATAAAAAATCAAAATCTGTAGCAATTTTTAAGTCTTTTGATCAAATAAAAATAAAGTTATACGAAAGTAAAATTAAAATAATCCTCGACATCACTTCAAATTCTGTAATGCAATATCTACAATCTTGGACAAAGACAGATTATGTTACCTGTACTGCTATGATATTTAAATAAATGGTTGATAAAAATCTAAACAATGGAAGTTACAAGTATTATTGAAACATGTCAGAACGTAGACAGGGGCGCCATCTAGGTGCAGAACCAGATAGTATGTTGTAACAACAGCTCTAATTAACACAAAATGTTAAGATCGAGACATGTGTACAATCAACTAAGAGTTTTGTAGATTGTCAAATCTTGCCCATTTCTGTTATAATACCGGAACAATGTTTGCTTTCAAAAGCGCTAAATTTTTGCATGCGACAATGTTCTTTGCAAGTATCAAAACGTGCTCATTAAATAAGAACGCTACTGATAGATAAGTTGCTAGATCCATCATTTTTATTATCGATGATTTCGCAGGTTAGTTTTTTTATTGATTTTAGTAAATATCACTTTATCCACAATAAGCTAACGGTTGCTGTACTATCGGGGCGGCAAAGCTGCGGACGAGCCCTGAGGGAGAAAAAAATAGCACCTTAAAGCGTATTTCTGTATTTATCATATTGTACATTTCAAACAGGTACAGTCCCGCTGAAAATTAACATACCTACGTTTGTTTAGCGTCCAATCCTATCGAGCTTAATTTAAAAGGTGCTTGCTTTCGACGACGACCGGATTTCAGTGTAGTCTTGGACAAACCCTAGATTCATACACTCTAGAATTGCGAACTAGCCGCAAAACGTATGCCTATTGGTTTATTTAAAATAATATCGTAAAACTGTTGTTTTTTATTAGATTTTATAAATTTATTCCACCATTTTTTTGTGTGCACACAGACTCGATCTAAATGTCTTCTCTACTTTTAAGTTTGTATAGCCCCAAGGTTAATTAAGAGCCCCCTTTATTATACTTACTTATCGTTTGCTTATTGTGTAATATAAAAATAAAAAAGGAGTGAAACAGCAAGTGAATTTATTTACTTTAGTGCTGTATTTGATATTATCTGAAAAAGGCATTATAGGCGACAATGTGGAATGTAATTTCGGTAAATTTACAATTTACTGCAAGAAGGGGTTTTTATATTGTTTTTTCGGAAACATGCTAAGAACTTGGATGCACAAGCCACAAAGCAAATTTAGTGCAAACAACCGCTAAGACACTTAAGGGACCAAGAATGAATAGGGTTGCTGGGCGGGGAGGAAATCTGAGCGGAAAATCCTAAAAAAACATATTGCCGGACTATGAAAAGAAGCGTGTTTCACATTTTGCAGCAATACTTCCTTTAAACCCTGTCTGTCCCGAACAACACCCATATTCGCCCAGGTCCAGCAACTTCCTTGAGGGGTTGCTCCCAAGAAAATGTTCTTATGGTAGTTTTATGCATGGACAAGGGGAAGAAGAACACCCCGTGTTTTGGGTGAGGAAACACCAACCTTCTTCGTCCTGGGGCTTCTTCTTCCCCTTCGGCATGCGTACAATCACCATCAATGCATGGAACACAGGAATATTTTTATGTTCCGCTTTCTAGTGTATTTTTTGTTGAGTATATTTCCTGTTTATCAACTGTTTTGTTTGAGTTTTGTAACCAAATTACTGTATAAATGTTTGTGTTAGAGATCAGGTTTTTGCTTGCCTTTCTTTACCTTATTTTTTACCGTTCCTAATTAAATAAAGTATCATTTTGTAACTTTTAATATAAGGCTAAATCACTATGATATATTATTCTTATGAAAATTAACTACAATAACGCACTTGCTGCATCCCGAGCATTTTTTTAATTAAAGATCGAAGTGAATATAAAATTCAGAAGTGGAAAGCACATATTAATATTTTAATGGAGCCAACTTTAATTATTAACATATTATAAACCTTTTTTTATATTATTAAATTATCGTTTTTTGATTAACAATGAAATGCTTATCTAATAATCATACGTAAGCTCTTACTAAAACATTCTTTTTGGTCGTTTATTTCCAATTTAAGTTTAAGTTTTTAAAGCAAGAAAATACACAATAAGGATATCTCTAACCTAAAATTGTGTCGATTTGGATTCGAGACGGACTCATATTTCCATTCACCAGCTGACAGTTGTGATTTCAGTTAATTGAAGACATTAGTTTTAAATGGACTTAGTTCTTATTCATTTATATTGATTTGGTTCCTTTAACTTGTTCTCCTGGATTTATTTCATCTTTTACATATCAGGTAAATATGTTAATAATTGTCATGTGTAACGTAACAATGTTTGGTGCTTAAACTTGACTATATTATCGTTTCATTTTGTGTAAGTTACAGACAATGATCTATTAGGAATAATAGATCATAGGTTACAGTGTTAGATTGGATAATAAGAGGGGATACGCCTAGTATGGCCCACTGTAAGTTAACCATCGTTAACATTCGCGGCACTGGTCTGGTGGCCTAAGGTGACACAATCCAGTGCCAAACAAAAACTAGGCAAGATCCAAAGGATGGCTTGCCTAGGCATCATAGGGGCCATGTCTTCAACCCCAACAGCCGCCATGGAGGTGTTGCTGGATCAGCACCCCCCACCCCCACTTAGTTATTATGGGGAGGCCAGGCTAGGACTATACACACTAGCCTGCAATGGTAGACTGAAGATCAACCCAGGCTTCAGGGGCCACTGCAAAATTCAGGAGATCGTGAAGGAGCCCATGCTTGAAATGAGGTCAGACATCGCGAGCCCGCGAATGTGCATGAAAAACAACTTTACAGTGGAATTCCCCGACCGCGAAGCATGGCGGGTGGAGACGCCGGGCATACCACGGGACGCGCTCGTCTGGTTCACGGACGGATCCGGCGGGGAGCGTGGGACGGGGGCAGGTGTTTACTCGGAAAGACCGAGGGTAAGTCATAGTATTTCCCTCGGAGCCCATGCAACGGTCTTTCAGGGCGAAATGTACGCTTTCCTGCACTGTTTGCGGGAGAACAAGAGGAGGGGCTACACCAACAAGCGGATCCTCATACCCACAGGCAGCCAGGCAGCCCTTAAGGCACTAAGTAGCCCACGGGTAAATTCCTGGCTGGTGAGTTGGTGCCGAGACGAGACGAGCGACCTGGCTGAGCAGAATTAGGTGACCCTCATCTGGGTGCCGGGTCACTCGGAGGTCAAAAGCAATGAAGAATCTGACAGTCTCGCGAAGAGAGGGTGAGCAGAACCATTTATGGGACCAGAACCGGCTCTGGGCGTGACAAAGAGCACTGCCAGGAGAGCCATTAAGTCTTGGGTCAGAAACCAACACAAGGTGTACTGGGCGGACTGTCCAGGGCTCAGACATGGGAAGTCAATAATTGACGGACCCAGTTCAAAGAGAGCTGTGGAGCTGCTAAATCTTAGCAGAGGACAGCTCAGAAACACAACAGGTTTCTTGACGGGACACGTGGCCGTTAAGAAACACCTGCATAAAATGGGACGGTTCGAAGGGGACCTCGCATGCAGACTCTGCGGCGAGGGGGAGGAATCAGCCCAGCACATCTTGTGCGAGTGTAAAGCTCTGGACCGAAAAATACAACAGTCTAAACCGGATACAGAGCAATATAAAACTTCACCCTACCAATCGCTGTGCAGACTAGTTCAAGGCACAGTGATTTTGGAATGGGTGGAGTAAGACTAAGGATATGCACAATCAACCAAAGGTTGCAGTGCTATCGGGGCGGCAAGGCTGCGGACGCGCCCTGGGGGAAAAAAGAGGGGATACGTAACGTCATATTCGACTAAGCTACGCGTTTGAAACCGATTATGTTAGTGTCTCGCCAATGAACTGGTTCCCGTTATGTACTTTGGTACACGTCATATTTTTGTGTTTTCCAAGTTACTTGAACTTCTTAGAATATCGCTTCAATTTTGTTAAAATGGTCAATTGTTTTACTTACAACTGTACTAGTCATACGACTCCCAATGGGGACGAGATAACCTATCACAGGTAAGAAACTTAGAAATGGTTTTGTTTACGTTACGCTAATTGACTGATTCTACAGCTTTGAGGCGATTTCTCGCAATTTCCCTTTACTAGCTTATATTTGATTATTCCTAATCAGTAATGAATGAGATTGTGTACAGGAACTCTGTAATTTTCATTGATGATTTCACGTTTAATTAACACACACACACACACACACACACACACACACACACACACACACACACACACACACACACACACACACACACACACACACACACACACACACACACACACACACACACACACACACACACACACACACACACACACACACACACACACACACACACACACACACACACACACACACACACACACACACACACACACACACACACACACACACACACACACACACACACACACACACACACACACACACACACACACACACACACACACACACACACACACACACACACACACACACACACACACACACACACACACACACACACACACACACACACACACACACACACACACACACACACACACACACACACACACACACACACACACACACACACACACACACACACACACACACACACACACACACACACACACACACACACACACACACACACACACACACACACACACACACACACACACACACACACACACACACACACACACACACACACACACACACACACACACACACACACACACACACACACACACACACACACACACACACACACACACACACACACACACACACACACACACACACACACACACACACACACACACACACACACACACACACACACACACACACACACACACACACACACACACACACACACACACACACACACACACACACACACACACACACACACACACACACACACACACACACACACACACACACACACACACACACACACACACACACACACACACACACACACACACACACACACACACACACACACACACACACACACACACACACACACACACACACACACACACACACACACACACACACACACACACACACACACACACACACACACACACACACACACACACACACACACACACACACACACACACACACACACACACACACACACACACACACACACACACACACACACACACACACACACACACACACACACACACACACACACACACACACACACACACACACACACACACACACACACACACACACACACACACACACACACACACACACACACACACACACACACACACACACACACACACACACACACACACACACACACACACACACACACACACACACACACACACACACACACACACACACACACACACACACACACACACACACACACACACACACACACACACACACACACACACACACACACACACACACACACACACACACACACACACACACACACACACACACACACACACACACACACACACACACACACACACACACACACACACACACACACACACACACACACACACACACACACACACACACACACACACACACACACACACACACACACACACACACACACACACACACACACACACACACACACACACACACACACACACACACACACACACACACACACACACACACACACACACACACACACACACACACACACACACACACACACACACACACACACACACACACACACACACACACACACACACACACACACACACACACACACACACACACACACACACACACACACACACACACACACACACACACACACACACACACACACACACACACACACACACACACACACACACACACACACACACACACACACACACACACACACACACACACACACACACACACACACACACACACACACACACACACACACACACACACACACACACACACACACACACACACACACACACACACACACACACACACACACACACACACACACACACACACACACACACACACACACACACACACACACACACACACACACACACACACACACACACACACACACACACACACACACACACACACACACACACACACACACAGAGAGAGAGAGAGAGAGAGAGAGAGAGAGAGAGAGAGAGAGAGAGAGAGAGAGGGGGGGGGGGGGGGATATATATATATATATATATATATATATATATATATATATATATATATATATATATATATATATATATATATATATACATATATATATATACAGTGTGTCTACGGATTAAGTGTGGGTAAGGTATAAGTGACAAAAAAAAAATTAGTTAGATTATGATATTCTGGGAATCGCTTCTGCTTTGTCTTAAACTAAGATGTTGAGGAAATGAACAAAATCAATTAATATACAGGAGGATTTATAACTGATGTAATGAAATGTATTAAGAGTAAACTACCTTCGTTTATGAAGATACCGCAAAAAGGTATAAACAAAACTTAGTTAGACTTAAAATTGATGACAGGCTCTCAATTTTCAGCCAGATCGGACTACTTTAAGTTTTCAAGTAAGTTATTAACATTTTTTCCCTATCAACATCGAGCTTTTTACCTGTGGTTTTCTGAACGCAGATGCGGAAAGTAAGTAACTATGCAATGTTAAATAATAATTTATTAGTAAAATACAAAACGATTATTGCTAACAAAAATCAAAACGAACAACGAAAAATAAAGAAATTATTCAAATGTGCTGGCACCAACCGATACACATAACTCAGCCCGTTTAGTAAATGCTTTGTAGGCATAATTGGAGCACCGTCAATTCCCTCTCTCAACCTCAGTTTCAACAAATCAAGATCGTTGTTTAATGGAGCCGCGTAGACTTTCTGTTTGAGTTAGCCCCATAAATAAAAGTCCATTAAGGTAAGATCGGGACTTCTGGGAAGCCAAGGTATTGGCCCATATCGACTAATCCTTCGCCCAGGAAATTCGCGATCTAACCATTCTCGAACGATTCCTGTTGCATGTGTTGGGTGGCCGTAACGCTGAAAGTATGCTGTTCGTCTATCTTCTAGTGACATGTTATGCAAATGGTCTTGAAGAATATTTTCCAGCATTTCCAGATAACTGTACTGGTTCATATTCCGCTCAACAAAATATGGCCCAATTATCCTAGTGTAGGAAACAGCACACCACACATTTACTTTTTTATGGCATTGTCTTCTGCCATTAACTCTATAATTTGGATTCTCCATAGACCAATGCCGTGCATTTTGGGAATTTACCACCCCATTGGTGGTGAAAGATGATTCGTTCGAAAAAATAATACTTCTGCCAAAATTGTGATTTTGTAGATATTGCTCGCCGTACCATAAACAAAAATCTAATTGTTTTGACTCGTCGTCTTCTTCCAAAGTGTGTATAAGTTTTGCTTTAAAAGGTTTCACCCTGTTGGTACGATAAATTTGTTTTTGCTAATATTGCTAATATTCCCAATTTCTAATGCCCTTCTTCTTAATTATAATTTCGGAAAACGCCTAACAGAATCCATAGCTAATGCAGTTGCAGCATTGTCTTTTTCATTTAGGTCGGATTTTGTCTTCTTAACATTTAAAACACTCTCAGTACGCATAAATTTTGTAACAATTTTTTTTACACCAGTAGCGGAAACCGAATAATTAGCCAAGGAATTTTCTTATCACTCCCTGATAATAATGTTCTTCACCCAAACCATAGCACTGCACAATAAACACTTTTTGTTCTGTTGTTAACATTTTTAAATACAGAAGCTTGTCGTTCGTGACAAACAAAATTGACCTTTGAATTTTCCAAATAGGTAGTATCCCGGGAAACGAACAACAAGGCAGAGCTCAAGTAGCCATGCAACTCGCCAATTATTGCTTCGAATGTCCAATTGTGCGTTTACTTTATTTTTTTGATTGGTTGAGATGAAAGCAAACCTACCCCAAGTTTAATTATGATAAAGATTTTTTAATACTCTTAATACATTTCATTACATCAATTATAAACCACCCTGTATATTAATAGATTTTGTTCATTTTCTCAACATCTCAGTTTAAGACAAATCAGGAGCGATTCCGAGAATATCAGATTCTAATTCGAATTTTTTTTGTCACTTATACCTTACCCACACTCAATCCGTGGACACACTATATATATATATATATATATATATATATATATATATATATATATATATATATATATATATATATATATATATATATATATATATATATATATATATATATATATATATATATATATATATATATATATATGTGTGTGTGTGTGTGTGTGTGTGTGTGTGTGTCTGTGTATGTATAAACATATAAAAATTGAAACTGACCCCGGATATGAATTCTAGGGGTCCTAGTTCGCACTCATTTTAAATTTTTTTTGCCAAAGTCTCACCATCGATACCTCTTTATTAGTGATTTTTTTAATAACAACTCAATAAAATGCCCATATTGTTACTATCCCTACATAATGCATTGATTATTTCCCCCAGTTGCACAGTAATAATAATAATGGCTATCGGGTCCTGTTTTCGTGGCTCAATTAAGAAACATTAAAAACCAGGTGTTAACACTGCTCCTAGAATATGATTTACTGACATATTGATTTTCTATTTTACAAAAAAAATATATTGTTTTGTCATTAACTGAAAATTTTCATTTATAACCATCGTTCAATATTTATTTTCAATATCTATATCCATCTTTTAAATATTTTAGGTAAGTTAAAAATCTGTTGTAAAATGCCAATAAGGTTACATAACAAGCGCAAGCGACGAAGCGTAGAAATAATGCACTTAGTAAGCTTGCAAGCAACTTCCTGTTGTTAAAAATCAGCGGTGTCATCTAACGTCAATCAGCTATCAATCCGCTTGCAGTGGAATGCTGAAATTTAGCGCTTTTGAAAGCAAACATTGTCACGATATTGGAATAAAGGAATGGGCCAGGGCTGTCAATTTACAAATTTGTTAGTTGATTGTACACAGTCTCCATCTATAACATTTTGTGTTAACTAGAGCTGTCGTGGCGACATACTACCTGGTTCCGCACTGAGATGGCGTCCCTGTCGTAGATTTCACAATGTTCTGCATTCTGACATCTTGCAATGATACTTGTGATACATTTATTTAAATAGCATAGCAGTACAGATAACGTCATCTGTCTTTGTCTTTGTTCAACATTGTAGATGTTGCATTACAGATTCTGATGTGATGTCGAGGATTATTTTCATTTTAATTTCGAATAACTTTATTTTTCATTAATCAAAATACTTGAAAATTAGTACACAACCACGTCTGTCTATGTTCTTTTAAGCTGCAGATTTTCACTTAAGAATTGAGAAATATTGCGTTGTAAAAATGTTTTTAGTTTTTTGTTAAGAAAAATTGGGCGTGATGAACGAACTCATCCAAACCATTAACAAAATAAGGGTAATTCCCAAATATGATCCAAATCAGTGAGGTATTTTTTAGTTATCGGTTGGATACACACACACACACACGCGCGCGCACATATATATATATATATATATATATATATATATATATATATATATATATATATATATATATATATATATATATATATATATATATATATATATATATATATATATATATATATATATATATATATATATATATATATAAACTTTTTAAGTGAGCATTAAAATGAGTTCCAGGCGCCCTAATTCGCGATCATTTGAGGAAATTTTCCGAAAGTCTCACCATCTATACCTCTCTGTTAGTGAATTTTCTCAATGAAAATTTACTAAAAAGGAAGAGGCAGTAAAGTAACGTGTGTGTGCTGTGCTATTAAAAGTAAGTGACTGCCTTAAATTACTTTCACATCGTCAACACGTGAAGAAAAAATTCGAATTTTTTTCTGTTGCTAAAACGGCGTAAAAAGTATTAAAACATATAGAAATATAGTCTTCAAATTTAATATACAGTTAGCACCCGACTAATGATCAGTTCGGATTGTTTTTGGGTAGAATGGTTTAAGGAGGTAGGGAGTGATTTGGTAAAAATTTACATTTTTTCGTTAAAACTCGAGTAATATAACGTTTCAGGGTGTGTTTATTAGAAAACTATCAATTTCATCATAACTAGAGCTGTCGTGGCGACATACTATCTGGTTCCGCACTGAGATGGCGTCCCTGTCGTAGATTTCACAATGTTCTGCATTCTGACATCTTGCAATGATACTTGTGATACATTTATTTAAATAGCATAGCAGTACAGATAACGTCATCTGTCTTTGTCTTTGTTCAACATTGTAGATGTTGCATTACAGATTCTGATGTGATGTCGAGGATTATTTTCATTTTAATTTCGAATAACTTTATTTTTCATTAATCAAAATACTTGAAAATTAGTACACAACCACGTCTGTCTATGTTCTTTTAAGCTGCAGATTTTCACTTAAGAATTGAGAAATATTGCGTTGTAAAAATGTTTTTAGTTTTTTGTTAAGAAAAATTGGGCGTGATGAACGAACTCATCCAAACCATTAACAAAATAAGGGTAATTCCCAAATATGATCCAAATCAGTGAGGTATTTTTTAGTTATCGGTTGGATACACACACACACACGCGCGCGCGCGCACATATATATATATATATATATATATATATATATATATATATATATATATATATATATATATATATATATATATATATATATATATATATATATATATATATATATATATATATATATATATATATATATATATATATATATATATATATATATATATAAACTTTTTAAGTGAGCATTAAAATGAGTTCCAGGCGCCCTAATTCGCGCTCATTTGAGGAAATTTTCCGAAAGTCTCACCATCTATACCTCTCTGTTAGTGAATTTTCTCAATGAAAATTTACTAAAAAGGAAGAGGCAGTAAAGTAACGTGTGTGTGCTGTGCTATTAAAAGTAAGTGACTGCCTTAAATTACTTTCACATCGTCAACACGTGAAGAAAAAATTCGAATTTTTTTCTGTTGCTAAAACGGCGTAAAAAGTATTAAAACATATAGAAATATAGTCTTCAAATTTAATATACAGTTAGCACCCGACTAATGATCAGTTCGGATTGTTTTTGGGTAGAATGGTTTAAGGAGGTAGGGAGTGATTTGGTGAAAATTTACATTTTTCGTTAAAGCTCGAGCAATATAACGTTTCAGGGTGTGTTTATTAGAAAACTATCAATTTCATCACTCATCTAGTATTCTATGATGATACCTATGAATTTACTTTTGCTCATTTTGCTCATTTGACCCTATTATTAGCTCTTGTACTATGCATGCAGTTCAAAATTAAAACAATATGTATACTGTATTTTTGTTTGTAGGTACGTTTGTTTTGCATATCATTTTGGGTAATTTTATACTTATCGCACTCCTCCCGATGCACCCACATTTTGCGCCGTAGATTACGACTGTGAAAGCCAAAATTGGTGCAAATGCATAGTTTTCAAGTCAGTTATGTTCAATTAGACTTAGCCACTTTTTGTACTAAGGATGGAAAATTCTCTTATCACTTACCACACACGAAGGGAGATTAACCCCCCTTCATACTACCCCAACTCGAGAGCAAGAAAAAACTACATATGTTGCTTCAAATCACCTAAAAAATCTTGCATCTTGCAAGAATTAGTTGTTGGTGATATGATGTTAGGTCTTTTTTGGGCAAATTAAACAATAATATGTTGGTTTTTGTGAGCTGAGGTAGGTAGCCTGAAAGAAGGATGATACTCCCAACTTGTGCGATCGTAAACTGTTGGGCCACTGAGTTACATCTTAACTATGAATGCGCTTTATCTCATCAGTTGATGTTGGTTGAAGGAGTCCATTATTTGTGACATATATCTACTATAAAATTCTTTTATTTACGTACGTAAGCAACCAGAGAAGAGGAGAAAATTGCTCCAAGTCCTCAAAATTCCCAATTGTAAACCATCCGAACATGTTAGAATTTGCAGTAAGCATTTTGAGTCCAAGTTATTTTATAGGACAGAAACAAATAAAGAAATGTTATTATATGCTGCAGTACCATCAATATTTGATGAGGAATGACCACAGGTAAGCAAACGAACACTCATCTAATTATCTTTGCAAAAACTTGGAATTGGTTTAAGACATTGATTTATAAAAATGACGAAAATGACAGTCTTGAAAAAGAATTATCGTGAGCTCAAGCAGAATTACATAACTTAGTCATTATCTGAGTCCAATCACAAGATAGACCATTTTAGTGAATTTTCGTAGAAAAAAATCACAAATGTGGAGATCTCGACTTTTGAACAAGAAATTAATTTTCTTCAACGAAGAGCTAACAAGGCCGCCTAGAACTCATATCTGGGGTCAATTTCAATGTTTATATATATATATATATATATATATATATATATATATATATATATATATATATATATATATATATATATAGAGAGAGAGAGAGAGAGAGAGAGAGAGAGAGAGAGAGAATTGAAGGGGGAGTAACAGTCGTTACACGTTACCGTGATAATATTTGTATATTTAAAGGCAGTTACGACCAAAAAATTGTGGGCTATATTTTAAATAAAGTCGCTCTGTACTAAATACTCTATATATTTCGCCTGAGTCCCAGGCATCCTCAGGAGCAAGCACTGTAACTAATTGAAGAGCAAAGCCAAAAACATCAAAACGGAGAAGCTCTGCCACAAAAACATGCAAAAAACAAGAAGTGTAACAACCATTTTAAAATATTATTAAAATTTACGTATTTACGTATAAGATTTTGGACATCTAACCCCATTTTTTCCGGTCGGTGTCTGACGTGAAAAGATGGGGTTAGATGTCCAAATTCTTATACGTGAATTTTTCAAAGGTTTTTTAATATTTTTACCTTGCTAACTCTTGTTTATGCTTTTTCATGACTGGCTTTGAATGTTTTTAACGCACAAATGTTCGCGTAAAGTTACATGTTGTTTTTAAAATTGTTGTTACACTTCATGTTTTTTGCATGTTTTTGTGGCAGAGCTTCTCTCTTTTGATGAGTCAGGATTTGTAGTAAGTAGGAGATCCAAGGGATTTGAGCTATGTGTTGAGATGCGAGAAAAGTAAGTAGGTTGCTAAAGAATTGCTGACTGCAAAGACCTCCGCTGCTCTTCCTTGTGGATCAGTTTTTGAAGATCTTAACCATTCCTTATTATAGACATTAAAGTCACCAAGAATAGTGACCTCGGAGGAAGGATATTCAGAAATCAGATAGTCGGTTTTTTCAGAAAGGTAGTCAAAGAGCTGGACAAAATTGTTGCCAGAAGGTGACCGGTAAATGCAACAAATGAATTTAGTTGCAGCCCTGAGAGAGAGTTTTATCCATAGTATGTCTTTTCTTCCAGCTTCTCAATTGGGGAGTCTGGTGCAGGGTAGATTGCTACGGACGTACGCGCACACGCCTCCATGCAATCTAAAAGAAGTAAGGAGCTCATACCCCGGGAAATTAAGGTGATTAGTGGCTGTTCTGGCACTGATTTGAGTTTCGGTGAGGAAGAGGAGTTGGGGCCTATTAGCCTGGAGGAAATGGTGGACGGAGTTCAGGTTAGAATTTAGGCCACATATATTCGAGAAGGATATGTCAAATCTTGATGCTATGGTGATTATAATTATTTTGTTGTATTTTATGATCTTATTGGATTAGAAGCTTGAGAATGAAACAGTCTATCTAATTCCTTTTAGTGAATTTTCGTAGAAAAAATTCACTAATGGGGAGATCCCGACTTTTGAATTTTGAAAAATTTTTTGCAAATGAGCGCGAACTAGAACCCCTAGAACCCATATCCGGGGTCAGTTTCAATTTTTATATGTTTATATATATATATATTTATATATATATATATATATATATATATATATATATATATATATATATATATATATATATATTTATACATATATATATATATATATATATATATATATATATATATATATATATATATATATATATATATATATATATATATATATATATATATATATATATATGTATCACACCGATAACTCAAAAAATAATGGGCCGATTTTGATAAAATTTGGCATGTACCTTTCTTTTGTTAATAGCTTGGATAAGTTCGTTAGTCAGAAAAATCTGACGAGGTTTTCCGGGAAAATTTTGAGTTTTCATTCGAAAAAAATTCATATCTCAAAAAGTAATAAGCCGATTTTAATAAAATTTGGCACATACCTTCCTTTTGTAAATGGCTTTGACATGTTTGTTAGTCAAGAAAATCGGACGAGGTTTTCCGGGAAAATTTTGAGTTTTCATTTGAAAAAAATTCATATCTCAAAAAGTAATAAGCCGATTTTAATAAAATTTGGCATGTACCTTCCTTTTGTAAATGGCTTTGACAAGTTCGTTTTTTAGAAAAATTGGACAAAGTTTTCCGGAAAAATTTTGAGTTTTCATTTGAAAAATTTTTTTATCTTAAAAAATATAAAATCTATGATAACCAAATTTTTCATTCTTAAATAGAGCTCATCGTGTGGTTTATAAACCGCACATCACACTTGGAAAACCCACTTTTTAACCATGCTGGTATTTCCTGAAAAGTTTTAACAGTCCCAAGTTAATGATAATATGTGAGAATTTGTGTAAAATTCTGCACATATTTTTCTGTTTGCTCGTGAATTTAGGTTATTGTTTGAGCAGGTGATTATTGGTTATTTAAAACTTATTACCTATTTTGTTTACCTTAGACGAGTGTCAATTTACTTTCAGCGGCAGTAGGTAACTACAAGCAATTTTAAACTTTAAAAATCTTCTCGTGTTTGTTAATTTAAAGGTTATTTGTCATTTTTAGTAAATTTTATTTTCAAAAAATATCTTCACATGAGCTCGAACTAGGCCCACTAGAACACATATGCGGGGTCAGATTCAATTTTTGTTTGTTTATATATATATATATATATATATATATATATATATATATATATATATATATATATATATATATATATATATATATATATATATATATATATATAGATGTGTGTCTTTTGTTTAAAGAAAGCAGGCATCAAATTTGTTTACCAGTATAACAAATATAGTAGAAACAATGTGCCATGTTTTATCAAGATAACTTTATTGTTTGAAAATGTACAAAACCTTCCGAAAGTAAACTTAAGGTGTTCCCGAAAAAACTGGTTTCTTGGTCAACCTTATAGGTTAATAGCAAATTGAGCTATTCAAACTTGAAGCATTTAATGAAAATTCACTACCATAACGCACTTGCTGCGTCCCGAATTTCTTTTTTACGTACCAACAGGTGGCTTTAAAGCAAGATGAACCAGGTAGTCACTATGTACATGGTAGTTTTTTAAAAACTTCTACCACAACGGTATCGTTACTGTAGGATATGGTTGACAAGGACTCTGTCTTGTTAAACAAAAACATTTTGTGGTATATTAATAAAATTTGATTCTTTGTTATTATTATAATGAAATTGTGTTGAACCAGTATCTGTTGATGCCGTTTGATGTCATTCCGAACGAGCTTTAGGCTGACTTTCCAGACTGATTTTTATTTTATATTCATTTTAAACATTGCCTTATGGTATCTGATTACAATATATTTAGCGAGAAAATGCTACTAACGCAAGCGTCGTTCCGCATTTAGAAACGTGGAACAAATATCTTCCAATTAATTTTATAAAACGCAGCTAACTTAGTTATACAATTAAGTTAAAATCAGAAGTCGACGATTAAATAGGAAACCAACTTATCATTTATTTTAATATTAGTTCTTTAAAAAGTAATAATAGAAGTAAAAATTAAAGGTACGGTTCATAGTGCTATTATCTTTTTGGCGTAAGTTTCATTATTTTAACTTTAAAGTGGGTGGATAAAATTGAGTGAGACGGGCCTTGTATGTAGAAATAGAATTCTACAATTTCCTAGGCTTCTGCTAGCGAGTGGAAGATTCCACCTAAATCCTAGCTGTAAATAAAATAAATACCTGCAACAGTTCCAGCGCGTTTGTTTCAAATGATCTTATAGTACGGTGCAGACCTCTAAACAAAACAAGTCTAAATTAAATTTATTGTTATCTCTTGATAGATTCTAAGGCGTATAAAATATATAATTTAAATTTTACGAAAAATTTTAGACCAACTGAAACATTTATTTGGCATGCGTTGAAATAAACGAAAACCATCGAAATAATTTTAAAATTACCCTAACCGAATGGAGTAAGCTAATTATGCTACTTAGTGGAAAAAAACCAGGCATATATATATATATATATATATATATATATATATATATATATATATATATATATATATATATATATATATATATTATTAATAATTGGCTTTGAATTTTATTTTATTTTTATATTATATATATTTTATATTTTAATGCCCCACTGTTGGGCGTCAATTATTTAAATTATTGGCTTTGATTATAATCAGCTTTGGCTTTTATATATTATAAAATTTTACTATTATTATTATTATTATATTTATGATATTGAAATGATATTTGATATTTATATTTAGAATTATTTTATGTATGGAAAAGTGATATTAAAAATTTTTATTACACCATGTATTATTTTACACCATGTATTATGGGTGACTCTGTATATTATTTGTGTGAAACTTTATCTGAATAAAATATGTTTTGTGACTCTTGTGATTTAAGCTATCTCAGGGTTATTTGGGTTGCCTATCCTTCTATTATATATACATATATGTATGTCAAATAAATTATATTCAAATATTTTATTTACTTACTTATCTCAGTAGTTGGTTCTGCTAAAATAGGAAGAAAGTAGCCTGCAAATATTTATAGTAGCCTTATTATCTTATTATGGGTTTTCAAAGAACTACGTTTCAAAATTCTTAAACAAATTTTATTGGCACAATTTCAAATTTAAAATCTAAACTTTAAACTTTAAACGGATCCGTTGTTCTAATTATCAAACTAATATCAATTTACAATGATTAAATTTAGTATCCGAATTTACGGCTTTCATTCAATTGTTCTTATTAATAAAATATGGATCCTTGACCTGCACTCCCTCTGTATTCGCAATGTTGAACTATGGTTAAATTATCCCATAAGATTTCTACTTTATGCGTTTAAATCTTAATTTCCCATAAACACATTTGCATAAAATGATATTTGACAGAATGGGCTGTCTTTTTATTGAAATATTTGTCTGGTTGAGCTGCTATACATTAAATAAAATAAATCTCTAACCTTGGCTTCCTCGCTAATGGTATTGGGTATCCTCAAATGTACGTATTATTGATATATTTACTGCTTATCTCGTACTTCCTTACGTTAAAAACTTGATATAACGTCTCTTCTTTGTTTTAGCGGCAAATTGAATTTCCCTTGGACAATTTATACTTTAAAATATTTATATTAAAAAATGGGAAGCAAGAATGACGCGCTCTCGCATCTAAATTTCATCAACAACCAACAACAACATTTAACAAAAGCGGAAATGTTGCCCAAATTCATCTAACATTTGGTGTTTCCTGTCTGTTCAAAGCATTCTCTCTTCCAATTAATTATTTAATGTTTGACAGATATTCTCCTTGGAACCATCGAGTAAGTATAAAATATTCTATTTTTAAAATTGACATCTGATCATCTGATCTAACCTTACTTCTACATAACATAAGCAACAATAATAATTTTATAACATTAATTCATTTTATGCTATAATCTTGATTTAAAAGTTCCAGAACACTAAACACTGTTTTTTAATAACTTCCAGTTCATTGTTTTTACAAACACAGACACATATATGGGTACATTTCAGTTCATTGTTCACATAAAAAATAAACTAAATTCACATATTGGAAACATCATACAAGGGGTTTGTTTTGTTCATTACCTTTTGGTAATTGATTTTGAACATAATTCTTTGGTATGTATTTCATGCTTAATATTTCAATCTATCTACATATAGATTTCTGGCTCTTTTTATTTCACTTTAACTGAGATATTTTCCAAATTGCTAGTTAAACTTTTTAAGACTCATTTAATTATCATTCCAACAAATTATGGCTATATATCTTTCATTGCTTCTCCAAATAACACTGACTAACAATAATAGTGAATGTGCTTGTGTTTTAATGTTATTATTTTGTTTTCTGTTTTAGTGTACAGTAAAATATGTCGAACGATGTGGATATGTATACAATATACAGAGAACCCATATGCATTACGTGTAAACCGTAAGTATTTTACTTATTACTGACCAGTGGTACAACTACTACCCCCCATCACTAATCTGATCACCCAATTTTTTTAATCAATAATCAGAATTTAACATTATCATAGTAGTTTCCGTAAGGGTTTTCATTTTTGTTTTTATAACTTTTATATGGCCTTAGCAATTCTCAGCACAACACCCCCCAATTTTGCAGACATTATTTCGATTCTCGAAAGTAATGGAAGCAAAATTTACATACGTGCTGATATTTTATTTTCATTGTTATTGATAGAAGTGGAATATATCTTGTATATTAAATATTCCTCTAATTTTTCCTGTGATTGGGTCTTTGATTTCACAACTATTAACTGGGTTTTCTGTTGTGATCTCGAATGGACCCTCAAATGGCATCATTAATTTGGCACTGATATTTTTCTTATAGTTCGAGGTTCGCAATGCCCTTATGATTACTAAATCTCCTCCTTTAAATGTCGATTTCTTAGATTTCTTTTTCAAAAACCTTTTTGCACATTTCTCTGCACGTCTCTCATTCAATTTATTGACCATTTTTACTACTTCTTCGTAGGTTTTACTATTTTGTTGGAGCCATTTTCTTTCAGGCATGACACCTTTGAATAGATAAATCGGTGATTGTCCAGTCATTGTATGTGGACTATTATTAAGTAATTCCTCTATTATATTTAGCTTATCTTGCCACTCTTTGTGATCGCTGTGTACCATTATCCTCAAATACTTGTTAAGTTCTTGTATATATCTCTCAGAAATGTTTGATTGTGGATGACGAATACTTGTAAATCATAATGTCACTTGGTATTGTTGACAAATTCTTTTATTTACGGTTTTCCTAGTTTCACGTTTGGTTTCTCGGGTCTTCTTGTTCATACTTTTCTTCTCATCAGTGTACAACGACGTTTTATTTTATTCAACTTTATTTTCTCGGATTAGCAGCTTTTTAATAAATATTTTCTCCATCTGGTATAGATATATCTCAATTTATTTCTTACATGGTTTCCTTTTTTTATTTGTACCTTATCATCTATCCCCTAAATCTTCTTTATTTTTAACATTTCTTCATTTTAACACTATATTTCTATATTAATTCATTTTTATATACTTATTTCAATATTTATTATTCATTTTATTCATCATAACCTCTCTTGGGCCTTTTTTCTTCTTTATACTGGTTTCGCTACTCCAACTATAATTCTTTTCCTCATTCTTTACCATATATTTTTAGAATTCTTCAAAATTTTATCTTCTTATCCATTTTCTTATATATATATATATATATATATATATATATATATATATATATATATATATATATATATATATATATATTTTTGCTTGCTTCATATGATCCTCTGCGTTCACTGTCATTGTCATTTTCTTATTTCTCTTTCTTATTATACGCCTCGAGTTTTCCCTATACGTTACTTCTCTTTTGTGCTCACAGCCCCTTTTTATATATATACATATATCTTATTCCTTTCTTTTGCCTCCTGGCCTTTTGATTTTCAAAATTATTTGTCTCTTTCTTTCGAAATTGTTCAATTAATTCAAAATCCTTGCTCTCCTGGTCTTTTTATTTGGTGGATTAATTTCCTTTATTTAAATTCATACAAGTCGTTTAGGTTATTTTATTGTTTCGTCTGTTCCACTTACTATTTGTTTAAAATTTTGAATTTTGAATGGTTATTTATCCGAAAAACTTTTAGTTCAGTTTATAGACGTGATCTTGGTCTATTGTTGTTTTAATTTTGAATTTTGAATTGTTATTTATCCGAAAAACTTTTAGTTCAGTTTATAGACGTGATCTTGGTCTATGATTGTTGTAATTTTTAGTAATTTCCTTGATCATTTCTGTTTTTATCCCTGTTTTGATACTGATCATTTTCCCGGTAGTTTCTTCTACTTTCGCCATGTCGATTATTCTTATTAAGTTTTTTCTTGTCATTATTTTCATTATCTCCCCAATTTTTGCTTTCTTGTCGGTTTCCTTCTCTATTTATACTTATCGGGAGCCTTTGCACGTAATTAATGGATTGGTCGAGTGTTCGCACGTTTTTATTCCCTTTATTCTCCAATTTCAGGTTTATATCTGTTTCTTCTCTTAAATTCTTCAGTTTTCCATTCGTTTCTCTTAATTTCTCTTCAATTTCAGTTTCATATCTCTCTCTTTTTCGTTTGCGCATCTTTCTTTCACTTCTTATCTGCTGACTTCTTACGTTTCCTCTCTCTATCATTTTCTCCATTATTTTCTTGCATACTGTATTCATTTCGGTTTCTATTTTCTGGCAATTTTGTTGACATTTCTGTTTTGCCTCGTCCACATCACTTCTTATTTGTATAATTATCACCTCGTTTTCCTTTTCCAAGGTGCTTTGTTTCCTATTCATTTCCTCAATGAGATATTTCTCACTCTCTTCTATTTTTCCTGCCATCCTGTTTTCCATATCTTGCTTGAGTTTTTCTATATTTTCTTTCGTTTCTTCTCTGAGATCTTGAATGTTTCTATACAATATAGTATCATTTTCTTGTAATTTATTCATATCCGTTTTGATTTCTGTTGTTACATTCTGTATAAATACTTCTAGATTTTTCATATCTTCTTGCTTTGCCATTTTATCACTCAGGTTTTCTTCTTGTTTCTGCAATTTTTCATTCATGTTTTCATTTATACTATCCTTTATTTTATTCATATTTCTCTCTTGCTCGGCCATTTTATTATTTATACTTTCCATATTTTGTCGAAACATACTTGCCATTTGTTGCAATAAATTTTGTTCCATACTTGGCGTTTCTTCTTGTGCGTTCGGTTCTATCGTTTCAGTTTCTTCACTCTCCTCCGGTTTATCTGGTATTTCCTCCTGCGATACGGTTTCTTTTACTAAAATTTCTTCTGTTTTCTCTTCTCCTGTGTCTCCTTCATCAAATTGTTCCTCCTGCTGTATTTCTTCAGTCTTTTTTGTTTTTCTAGCTCTTGTTTGCTTTTGTTGCGACATTTTTATGTTTAAATTTCTTTATTTAGGATGGTCAGTAATTAAATTTTTGTTTTTCAGGTCTGGCTCTACCTATGTTAAGAATTCCTGTGCCCAGATGTTGCAGTTTGATCCCCTGTTTGGCTGTGCCTGGACGTTATGGCTAGTTTCCCCTATTTTTGCTGTGCCCGAACGTTGCGGCGCCAATTATATTATTAATAATTGGCTTTGAATTTTATTTTATTTTTATATTATATATATTTTATATTTTAATGCCCCACTGTTGGGCGTCAATTATTTAAATTATTGGCTTTGATTATAATCAGCTTTGACTTTTATATATTATAAAATTTTACTATTATTATTATTATTATATTTATGATATTGAAATGATATTTGATATTTATATTTAGAATTATTTTATGTATGGAAAAGTGATATTAAAAATTTTTATTACACCATGTATTATTTTACACCATGTATTATGGGTGACTCTGTATATTATTTGTGTGAAACTTTATCTGAATAAAATATGTTTTGTGACTCTTGTGATTTAAGCTATCTCAGGGTTATTTGGGTTGCCTATCCTTCTATTATATATACATATATGTATGTCAAATAAATTATATTCAAATATTTTATTTACTTACTTATCTCAGTAGTTGGTTCTGCTAAAATAGGAAGAAAGTAGCCTGCAAATATTTATAGTAGCCTTATTATCTTATTATGGGTTTTCAAAGAACTACGTTTCAAAATTCTTAAACAAATTTTATTGGCACAATTTCAAATTTAAAATCTAAACTTTAAACTTTAAACGGATCCGTTGTTCTAATTATCAAACTAATATCAATTTACAATGATTAAATTTAGTATCCGAATTTACGGCTTTCATTCAATTGTTCTTATTAATAAAATATGGATCCTTGACCTGCACTCCCTCTGTATTCGCAATGTTGAACTATGGTTAAATTATCCCATAAGATTTCTACTTTATGCGTTTAAATCTTAATTTCCCATAAACACATTTGCATAAAATGATATTTGACAGAATGGGCTGTCTTTTTATTGAAATATTTGTCTGGTTGAGCTGCTATACATTAAATAAAATAAATCTCTAACCTTGGCTTCCTCGCTAATGGTATTGGGTATCCTCAAATGTACGTATTATTGATATATTTACTGCTTATCTCGTACTTCCTTACGTTAAAAACTTGATATAACGTCTCTTCTTTGTTTTAGCGGCAAATTGAATTTCCCTTGGACAATTTATACTTTAAAATATTTATATTAAAAAATGGGAAGCAAGAATGACGCGCTCTCGCATCTAAATTTCATCAACAACCAACAACAACATTTAACAAAAGCGGAAATGTTGCCCAAATTCATCTAACATTTGGTGTTTCCTGTCTGTTCAAAGCATTCTCTCTTCCAATTAATTATTTAATGTTTGACAGATATTCTCCTTGGAACCATCGAGTAAGTATAAAATATTCTATTTTTAAAATTGACATCTGATCATCTGATCTAACCTTACTTCTACATAACATAAGCAACAATAATAATTTTATAACATTAATTCATTTTATGCTATAATCTTGATTTAAAAGTTCCAGAACACTAAACACTGTTTTTTAATAACTTCCAGTTCATTGTTTTTACAAACACAGACACATATATGGGTACATTTCAGTTCATTGTTCACATAAAAAATAAACTAAATTCACATATTGGAAACATCATACAAGGGGTTTGTTTTGTTCATTACCTTTTGGTAATTGATTTTGAACATAATTCTTTGGTATGTATTTCATGCTTAATATTTCAATCTATCTACATATAGATTTCTGGCTCTTTTTATTTCACTTTAACTGAGATATTTTCCAAATTGCTAGTTAAACTTTTTAAGACTCATTTAATTATCATTCCAACAAATTATGGCTATATATCTTTCATTGCTTCTCCAAATAACACTGACTAACAATAATAGTGAATGTGCTTGTGTTTTAATGTTATTATTTTGTTTTCTGTTTTAGTGTACAGTAAAATATGTCGAACGATGTGGATATGTATACAATATACAGAGAACCCATATGCATTACGTGTAAACCGTAAGTATTTTACTTATTACTGACCAGTGGTACAACTACTACCCCCCATCACTAATCTGATCACCCAATTTTTTTAATCAATAATCAGAATTTAACATTATCATAGTAGTTTCCGTAAGGGTTTTCATTTTTGTTTTTATAACTTTTATATGGCCTTAGCAATTCTCAGCACAATATATATATATATATATATATATATATATATATATATATATATATATATATATATATATATATATATATATTCCCATATATATATATATATATATATATATATATATATATATATATATATATATATATTCCCATATATATATATATATATATATATATATATATATATATATATATATATATATATATATATATATATATGGGAATATATCATGCACTCGGGCTAATCTATATAATCTTGATATAGGAAAAGCAATATAACCTGAAGAAATATATGTTTTAGATCATAATTTATTCACAAATATGCTGATGAAATGGGTTAGTAAATAAATATTTGTAAACGATTGTATACGCGAATGTATGTATCGTTATAAGGCCTATCAAT
Organism: Tillus elongatus; assembly: GCA_964006375.1. Lineage (NCBI taxonomy): Eukaryota > Metazoa > Arthropoda > Insecta > Coleoptera > Cleridae > Tillus > Tillus elongatus. Next base: position 187,089,788 of record OZ023262.1, on the reverse strand, counting down.
GTGAGTTAAATAACAGTGCACCGTGTAAAAAAACTGGTAAGAATAGTGGAAAGACAAGAGCAGATACCATGAATAAAATGTAAAATAGGTTTGAGGAATTCTTACGTAACAGTTTTTAGTAATAGGGCGGTAATATGTAGTTATATTGCATACAGACTTGGAGAATACTTCTCTAGCTTCACTGTTGGTATGCAGTATGGACAAGTTTCACCAAGTAAGGGCAACAACAATCAATGAAATGTAGTTATATAGTTAGGTTAGATAATAAACAAGAAATGTCAGAAAGTTTCATGAATTTATGTAATTAGGTTCAGATATTTTGACATATATCGATATAAAAGTTAACAACAATGAAAAAATACTGATATCCAGCTAGATAGAGGGATACAAACAGAGATGAAAATGTACATTTACCAAGATAGCAGGCGATTTAAAAAATTAGGGTAGCAACAGAAAGTTGTTTAGAAAAGGGATTACAACGCGGACTTTTTTGAATTTTTGCGACAGCAGAAAAAGAGATTGGTGGTTCTGAGAAAATTTGTGGAAGAATTGTTGAAATTTGGACAATGAAAGGAGTGGTGGCAGCAATTTGATCAACAAATGCTTTCAGGACAAATAAATATAAAATTAGTTGGTGGTAGAACAGAAGCTACTAAAACTACTTTCATGGACATGTAATTACATGAATCACCTTTCAAATAACAATAGTAAACCAATACACAAATCGAGATCCGGCGTCAGAAAACAATAAAAATAATAACCATCTTTGACATGGTAGAACTGTAAAACAGTAGTTGAAAATATCAACGCCGCTGGCGCTGGGATCAAGCTTGTAATAAACCAAAAGATCCAGAGGGGTATGCAACCTGACCTGATCTGACCTGACCTGACTTTGAGTTGAAAGGAAGTCTGCCTAATATTAAGTTGCTAATCTAGAATGTTTAATTGAGAAAGTATATATATATATATATATATATATATATATATATATATATATATATATATATATATATATATATATATATATTAAAAGTACTGCAGACTTATTTATTTTACACAAAATCAAATTTATTCATAAACCTAAAATTTAGTAGAATTAATAAAAAAGGTTTTACATTTAGAAATTTGCCAGATCTGGGGAACTAACAAATTTTGTATTGAATAAAATAACTAGAATAAAGTAAGTAGCTTATAGAGATACCTTTGTGACTAATTAAATATAATAAAGTAAGACTTCTTGTGTTAAAAAAAACATTGTTTATTCATTTTATTGGTGCAGCTGTGAAAGTATCCAAAGCTAAAAGAAATCAAATCATTTAAAACTTTAATCATTGGAAATAAAAAGAAAATATATTTAATATCAGAATGAAAACAAAAAAGATTAGGACTTTGAACCCTACAATAATAATAATACCCTGGGATAAGAGTGTGTCGATGCGTTTGAGAGCAGGAAAAACAAGGTACGAGGGCATTTGTTTCGTATAATTAACATTTTCAGATAATTTATTTGATAAAAGTTAAAAGCATTGTATCTACCAATAAAAAAGGTTTAAAAAACAAATAAGAAATTTACGTACCTTTGGCATCAATTCACCTAACAAAAATAATACACTACACCTAAAGAAAAAACAAAACAAAAAGCAAAATTTCATACATTTATTTAGATATTTACATACATTAATAAAACAAGATACAAGTGGAGACATAATTCAAATACAATTTACATTCTTTACATACACAAACACAGAACATATACATTTTAATAAAACACATCTATAAAAAACTATACCTAACTTATAAAACTAACCAATAACATAATATAAACCTTAAAAATAGCACCCTTAACTATATATATATATATATATATATATATATATATATATATATATATATATATATATATATATATATATATATATATATATATATATATATATATATATATATATATACGTATGTTTCACACCGATTACCCAAAAAGTAATAGGCCGATTTTGATCAAATTTGGTGAGTACCTTTCTTTTGCAATTGGGTGTAACAAGTTTGTTATACAGGACAATCAAACCAGTATTTCCGAAAAAAAAAAAATTTCGGATTTTTTTTTTATTTTCAAAAATAACAAATCTATGACAACCAAATGTGGGACGATTTAAAACGTCATAACTTATGAGCTTTAACAAAGATTCTGAGCATGCTGGATGGAAAATATTGAGTTATATGTCCTAAACAAAATCCTAGACTTCTGCTTTAGGTGTTAATTTGATAAAATATTTCCAAAAAATCCATTTGAAATAGACATCATTTGCTATGCTAAAACATGACTTTGCATACGAGCTTATCACCCGTTCATTGCAATGAACGTATTGTGGGTTCCCATAGCTCAGTGCGCTAGATGATGCCTTTGATACTTATACTCGGAGATGACGCGACTTAACTTTACGGTTACCTAAAGTTGAGTCGCAGGTTCAAACCTAGGTGTCTTAACTTTCTTTTTTGTTTCCTTTTATTTGTTATTTTATTTTAACGTTATAGTATTAGTTTATGTAATTGTAATGTATCTTAAGCGAATTTTTATAGGAAAAATTTATCAATGACATGAGAACTCTCAAGATTCTTAATTCAAATTTTAGCAGCAGATCAGGTTGCTTTCGTTGCTCTCACTTGCTTAAACCATTCCATACTTAATACAGTCATATTCAATGATTAAAGATTGTAACCTGTGATAAGCACTGATAAGTACAATTTGGAGAACCCAATGCATCACAATATAGTTTTTAGACCTGGCAATCGTTTTGCTAACAAAGTTAGCGTCATTAGAAGGATAAATAAACTAACTGAGATAGTTTATTCATCCCTCTGATGACGCTAACTTTGTTAGAGAAACGACCGTCAGGTCTAAAAACTATATTCTGATGAATTTAATTCTCCAAATTGTACTTAACATCCATATAGACTTTTTCTGTTGCTTCACAAGTGCTTGTTTTCTTCTCTGAAACCGGTTCCGCTTTTGACAGCATCGTGAGACAAAAGAAAATTCTTTTGTGAGTCCGCAAAAGAAATAAAATTTTGTTTAAGGATATGTAAAAACATACGGAGTGTTCCGTTTGAGAAAACCGACTTATGAAGGTTTGAATTTAACTAAACTCGGCATCAAATTTTTACCACCTTGTATACAATTAGGCTATTTGGAAAACACTGATAGAAAGCTTAGGTATCCACCTATTTTTTCTGTGAATATTACCGCTCTATCTCCCTTGCTGTAAAATACACATGGTTTTAAATTAGTTACTGTTTCTTTTTTTTTTGAAAAAAATTAAATATCTTAGAAACGGTTATTTTTAGGAATAGAAACCTAAACGTTACGTAGAATCCGCAAACGCAATGATATGAAGAATGCTTTATTTAAAATAACAAAGATGACATCAACTTATGGTATAACCGGAAGTGGTACGTAGACGCGATTCTTTTAATTGAGTTGGGCATGTCTGAAAACACTGTTGTCCAAATTTAAATAATATCAATTAAAGTAGTTTCTGAAATAATTTCGGTGGGCTGTCACCATGAGACACCATAGTAAAAAATGTTGATCATTTCTATGAAAATGGATCACCATAAGGCACTTTCTGCGTCCCCAGACTTTAATTTCATTACTTATGATCCTTTCAGCAAAGGTTTTTAGCTTTCTTTCGAAGTTTTCTCAAGAGCGACGTGATCTTGTTCTGTTTCAGTTTTATCTTGCCTTGAAATCTGTTGAATTCTTATCCTGGTCTCCTTTTTAATGTTCCCCCCTCTGTTATCTGTGACAGTTCCTTCCTAAGGTTTTCTATTTTCTGTCTTATACAGGTTTTACTTTAAATATAATTATTATTATATTTATATATATTTAATATAACTATGTCAACTGGTGAGTTACCTCAATAACTAGAAATAGCTGATGTTACACCATTATATCCAAAAGGAGATCTAACTAAACCATTGAATTATAGACAATTTGCATTACTTCCAAAAATTTTAAAGATTTTTGAAAAAACAATAAACAAAAGAATTCCTTTGAGACAATGTTTTTTAAAGATGTCCAGAATGCATACAGAACCAAAAAGACAACACAACGTTCTGTTTATAATTTGTGAAGTTAGCGATGCATTTAATGAAAGATCAGAAGTGACGGGTGCGTTTTTAGACCTAAGTAAGGCGTTTGACTCTGTCGATCATGCTATTTGGTTGCTAAATTGGAGCAGTATGGGGAAAGAGGTGTACCACTTGTTTTGTTAAAATCATATTTGACAGAAAAAAAAACAGTATTTTAGTAAAGAAGTGGGAGAGACGATTAAATCTGACTATGAAACAATTTTAAGCGGGCCGTGTCAAGGCTCACTCTCTTTATCACTTACACGAATGACCTTCCAATGTCTTTAAAGAACAGATGTACATAGTACGCTGATGAAACATGTATTATAATATCTGATGTCAAGCAGCATCGTTTGCTTAGCAGATTAAAAGAAGATATGTGCAGCTTAGAACAGTGGTTTTCATCTAATGGTCTCAAACTAAACATGGCAAAGACTAAATTAAATTTAATCATGCTTCAAAGTTTGATAATTTGATGGAAGTGAAGTTAGATACGGCAAGTACAGTGAAAACAAAATTTTGTATTAAGTTTTCGCGTTTCAATGTAGATGCAATCCTGTACTGGAAGGGCCATATAGCTGTTGGATCAGTGTCTTACTTTGTATCCAGAAAGGCTGCGCTCACAGCATAGCATGTACTTGCTCAGTCTGTATTTCTTTATGGGATTGTTTTGTGGGGTAGCTCTGTATGTGTTGAAGAGGATTTGAGAATGCAAAAGAGGTATCCAAGGGCAATTTTCAATTTAAGACAATCGGACAGTTGCAAAAATTATTGTATATGCTTTAATGTATGAACCTGTTATTCATTATATACTGTATATATATATATATATATATATATATATATATATATATATATATATATATATATATATATATATATATATATATATATATATATGTGTGTGTGTGTGTATGTATATATCACACCGATAGCTCAAAAAATGGTGGGCCGATTGTGATAAAATTTGGCACGTGCCTTCCTTACCGGTGCATAGATGATATTGTGTTTATTTGCAAGTTTTTTAATCAATTATTTCTTTCACCGATTCTATGCCTTCGTGGTACTATGTAGTTATTGTAATGTAACGAATAAACCTATCTATCTCTCCATCTACTCTCTATCTATTACATGCAGATTCGTTGCCAATTCTGACAAGTAATTTTAGTACCCAAATGACCAATTGACAGCAACTTGAGTTTCTATCTATAAACTAAAATCTAGAAAATTACTATTATTACTATTATTATGCCAATACGTATATTAGGGTAGGTAAGACATTTACACCCCTAACCGACCCCATTAGTTTAATAATAAATCAAGTATTTTCTGATTTGCTAGCTTATGAGTAGTTATTTTTTTTTATATTTCAACAACACACCACGAGGGCTTACAGCCTAAATACTATCGTACCGTGGGTGTCGACAAGGAGGAAAGAGGCAACTTGGTGATTCTGGACTTGAAGGATTGGAGCTTCAGAGAAGGAAAACATATGCCAGCAAGGAGTTCCACAACTTGGAAGTCCTCGGAACAAAAGAGCGGGCATAACAATCTGTTCTATATATGGTGATCTGGACAGTAAAAGGGTGCATTCGCTGTGTTCCCCTGGTAGATCTGTTGGGGGCAGCAGGTGGAGGAACTATGGAAGAAAACTCCTCTGACCAGTGCCCGTGCAGATATCAAAAAGAGAGAGAGAGAGAGGTCACCAACAGCACGTCGGTGGGCAAGGGATGGCAGCCTTTGGGTAAATGTAGCGTCACCGATAAGACGTATAGCTCTCTTCTGAATGGAGTCCAGGATAGCGAGTGTAGAAGCGGCAGCGGCACTCCAGATTTGGGAGCAGTATTCGAGGTTTGGCCTTATTAGTTATGTATATAAGGTAGGGAGATTAGCTGGTGAAAAGTATTTGCGAGCCCGGAAGAGGAAACTTAATTTCTGAGCAGCCGCTTCTGCAATTGATGTGACATGTTGGTGCCAATTGAGATTTCGATCCACAGAAATGCCAACAAGTGATAAGGACTCATTACTTTGAATAACTTAGTTATTTATTGTGATGGGTCTAGGACTGGTGTATCTCTTATGAGATAGAAAGCAAGACTGCGATTTGGTGGAGTTGAATTGTACAAGATTTCTACTTCCCCAGTCTAATATTTTTTTGGAGATCCACAGAGACAGAACCCTCCATGAGTCTGCGATCCTCGTCTAATTGGGCTAAAGAGACAGGCTTAGAATATTGTATATTCGAGTGGAGGGTGCTGTCGTCCGCGTAACTGTGAACTGGGTCGGATGTGCTAAAGAGGAGGTCATTGATGTGGAGAAGAAACAAAGTATGGGCTACAGCTGAACCTTGAGGGACTCCTGCATTAACTGGATACAGTTTAGAGGAATGGCCATCCACGATAACAGAAATGCTCCGGTTGGAGAGGAAATTTGCTGCCCAGGTACAGAGTTTTTCCGGAAATTTATTAAGCAGTGCTGCGTGCCAGACCTGGTCGAATGCTTAGGATATGTCTAGTGCGACAATCTGGGATTCACCGTGTGATTCCATAGACTTGTTCCAAGACTGGGTGACAAAGGAAAGAAGGTCGGCAGTTGATCTGCGTTGACGGAATCCATACTGCCTGTCGTGGAGTAGACTATGTTTTTCAAGAAATTTTAGTAATTCGGTGTTTATATACTTCTCCATTACTTTGTAGACGACTTAAAGAAGAGAAATAGGTCTGTAGTTACCAGGAAGCGTTTTGGATCCTTTGTTTGGGACGGGTTGTACTCAAACTTATTTTCTACCATAAAATCGCAAAATCATTCCCAACTCACGCAAGGGAGGTGGCTGCCATCAAGTTCCATCCCTACCTACCAATCCACCCAACCATATGAACATTTTAATAGAGAAAAAGTAGAAGACATTTATTTCTATTTATTTTTGACTTCGGAATCACGTTTTCTATTGAACTTCGGCATGGTTTTTATGAATGCTGTAGTTGCACGTATCCAACCAAATCTTTTACTGGAACTACATACTGCCAAAAACGCTTCTGTCGCTAATTTTACACTTCTTTCACCTGCCTACGTGTGGCAAGGTAATTTTCATAGCTTTTCTTCTGGAAAATCACCTGTTTCAATAAATTGTTGAATTTCTTTATCACTTGATTTTTTCTTCATTTAAGACTCCGTAACTCTGCACTCTTGCCTATTTATTAAATCAAGATAGGATTCCGCTGCAAAATTATACTTAGGAATTTTCAATTTTCTAATGGCGTTCGATAAATTAGTATCATGTTTCTCTTTCGACCTGCAGCTTAACATCTTCCTAAATACTAATTGTCTTATATGCCGACCTGAGTCAAAGATCGTCGTTAATATCATATTTTAAACTACAGCTTTTAGTTCTTCACCCAAGTACCTTGAATAGTGAATTAGCTTCCGGACGTGAGGAGTTCCAGTTGTGCATAGAGGTACAGTTTTAGCAAGAAACCAAACTTTTGCATATACTCTAATGATATAATCTGCCAGAATTTTTAGACTGGACGATAGTGTTTCCCTTACTATGTAAGTTGGCAAAATACGGTTAGCGGTAGTAATCCATCTTGCATGGGGCACCTTGTCAGGAAATTTACTCGCTAAATTAGCTAACCAGTAGATATGGCAGTACATATCTGGTTTCAATAGTTCTGTTCTGGGCAAAGTTGAGGCAACTCAACTTCGATTCTTTCATGGCACACAACAGGTAACAGCTCACAAGATTCAATAAGTATGCAGATGGAACCTGAAAATGATGGAGCTCTTATGGTATCTCCATCCAGATATTGAACAAATGTCGCAAAGGCAATTTATTTGCATGTAATTGACATATTGGGCATTGCAACGGTCGTGTAGGATATAGTTCTAACGATTATGTTACACCACCGTGAGATTCAGTGTTTACGACTCTACCATCGCAGCCAACCGCAATATGCTCGGTATTTGACAATCCAGCTACTGTAATAAAATTAAAAATGGTTGAAGCTATTGTCTTAGGAGTACCATTTTCAGGTGTTACATGCCCTATATAGTCGCTGATTCCTTCAATCTCAATTTTTTCGATGAAAAGGGTTCGATCTTTGCGACCACCAAAATAGAGTGCTTGAAGAGTGGCACCATCTGTAATTATGCTCTTTTATAAATTAAGTCGTTTCGTTTGTCTCTGACGATCCAATTTACACTTGTCTATTACATAAGACTTATCATTTTTGGTTATCAATCCAACATCTTCAAGAACTGCGCTAGCAATCATTGCTCCTTTTCTACCAGATAATTCGCCTCGGTATATCGCTTTTGTTCATGCAGGAACTTTGAGAGTTATTTCTGTCATAGAGGTTGACGGCTTTGGTTTAAAATTTAGAACGGAATCAGTCTCGCTCTGTATTGATGTGTTTGATAGGTCGTCCAGTTGAAATTTTTTTGGAATATAACTCTTGAGTTTGCATATTTTCTTACTTGCCTTTGCTTTAAAATTATTTTAGTTTTGGCGTTCACCTTCACCATAAGCATCACTCTTGGATCATCTGTTGGTTAAGAAATTCATGTTTAGTTTTTGAAACCTTTTTCATTTTTTCATAAGTACATGGGGAAAGTTCGGAACAAGAGTCACCTGTGAAGAAAACTAACCGTTCTCGGCAAGCTACGACACGACCTGTTACAGCTCAGCCAGTAACGTCATTAAGCATAGGCATCGAGTTGTAAGGGGGCGTTCCTTATAAATTCACCTGGTGGGGTATTTAAACCTGTTTTAATTAAACGCTTTTTGGTTTATTCGAAGATATTTTTTCTTTTTCTTTTTTTTGTGAATTTTCTTTGAAAAAATTCACTAATGAGGAGATCGCGGCTTTTGAATTTTAAAAAAAATTATTCAATTGAGCGCTATTTAGGACCCCTGGAACCCAAATCCGAGGTAAGTTTCAGACTTTATATGTTTATATATATATATATATATATATATATATATATATATATATATATATATATATATATATATATATATATATATATATATATATATATATAAAGGGAAAGGAAAAGTTCATTGTGCTCACATGACCTTGATATAGGGCAGGGTTGATTTTCCTTCTCCTTTTAGCTTTTAATTACGCTAACTGATGTCAGGGCAGGTCAGAAAAGTCAGTTGGTAGGATTTTTTGTAACATCACGTTAGAGAGGTCTTTTATTTCGTTAAAACAACAAAATATCATCCAAGTCTTTACTCTCGCGAGACGCTCGTCTAATTAGACAATAGGATTGATTCCCAGTGTGACGGGTAATATATTCATGTCAATGTAAAACACATATTACTCTGTGGTCGAACATATGTATGTATACGGATGGGTGCATACGTTCATACTGAACTTGAGTTTTAGTGAATTTTCTTAAAAAGGGGATCCTGTCTTTTGAATTTTAAAAATATTTCTTAAAATGAGCGCTAATTAGGCCCCCTAAAACACATATCCGGGGTCAGTTTAAATTTTTATATGTTTATATATATATATATATATATATATATATATATATATATATATATATATATATATATATATATATATATATAAGTATCACACCGATAACTCAAAAAATAATGGGCCGATCTTGATCAAATTTGGTGAGTACCTTCCTTTTGCAAGTGGCTTGGAAAAGTTCGTTAGCCAGGAAAATAGGCCCAGGTTTTCCCGGATTTTTTTATTTTCTTTCTAAAAAAATTTATATCTCCGGAAATAACAAAGTAAGGGCAACCCCGTTTGGTACACATTTGGTATTTGCATTATAAAGATTGAACCATGTACCAAAATTTAGGTCTCTAAGTTCAAAGACAAAAAAGTTCTGGGCAGTTAAAGAAAAAAATTTGGAGTTTTCCTCAAAACGTCAAAGTCGCAATTTGAAGCGTCAAAATTGGCAATGTTTAGGCAAAGAACGTGAAACTAATACGGATTGTGAAAAGAAAATGTTGCAAGTAGAGTGTTCTGCGAACCCTTAAGTGTCAGCTTCAACCGTCCTTGCCCTTCATTTTACTAAAATGTTTACAGAAAATTCATTTCAAATAGACCCTTTCTTCTTCTGATGCTTTGGCTGTCGATTTAGTTAAGTTGATGCTTTCGCTGTAGGTTTAGTGAAGTTTATGGTTAAAAGGTCTATAATTTTTAGCTAATTTTCGTAGAACAAATTCGTTAATACATTTTTGCATTTTTTATCGAAATATGATGCATGTTTGTAAGAAAAAAATCTGGACGCAGTAAGTGCGTTTTGATAGCGAATTTTCATTAAATCCTTCAAATTTCATAACTCAATTTGCTATTAACGTAAGGTTGGTTGGCTAGGAAACCAACATTTTAAGCTTATTTTCGGAAAATGTTTGTACATTTTCATACAATAAGTAATTTTGATAAAATATAGTACATTGTTTCTACTACATAGGCTATACCGGTAATCAGATTGATGCCTGCTCGCATTTGCTATTAAAAACATTTTTATGAAAATTCACTTCCATAACGCACTTGCTGCATCCAGACTTTTTTTCCTGATTTGTTTTAGGGGTCCAAATATTAAAATAAAAAATAAAAATATCCTATTTAACTTAATCAATTACAAAACTTTTTTTAATACAGGCATAGAAAAATGTAAAAATCGACCCACGGTAACGTATATCAATCTAGATTCCGTACACGATTATTTGTTTTTTACACTTGGGCCATGTAACGAACATCACACACTATAACGGTATACTAATAAACATTCAAATAAACAAACAACTTAGCGAGTTGGTCTTAATTAAGGTTCAAAGTAATTAATTTAAGTTGGTATTGTTCCCTTAACGAAAGGTTGTGTATATATTTTGGTTTAATGTTTGCGGTGGAAAACGGTTGAATGCACAGGGAACATTTGAGGTTGATTCGTGTTTCACTCTTGGTGCGTTGAACAATGCACAATGCATTGCAACGACATTGTCCTTGTATTTGTGGTGCAATTTACATGCAAGCAACCCAGAGAGCAAGTAGGTATACTTTTCCAGTGTTATGTGGTACTCCAATTTGTTGAACCCCAGAGACACATAGGTTTAGCTGTGTTACAATTAAATAAACGCAAACACGGCTATTTTCATAGCTACAGTGAGATTAAGCTTTTGCAGGAAGTATAAACTTATCTGATATTTTGAAAGGAAATTATTTATTCACAGTCGCGTAGCCGTTTATATCCAAATGCATTCTTGTATTTGATAATGTTTTTAACTAAATTTTGGTAAAAAAAAGTTTATTAATGAATAGGTCTCAACTTTAGTTCTTCAAATGAGCGGGAGCGTGTTAAAAACGACAGAACTTTTTTAGTGAATTTTCTTAAAAAAAATTCACTAATGAGGAGATCCCGACTTTTGAATTTTGAAAAAATTTCTTCAAATGAGCGCTAATTAGGCACCCCAGAACACATATCCGGGGTCAGGTTCAATTTATATATATATATATATATATATATATATATATATATATATATATATATATATATATATATATATATATATATATATATATATGTATGTATGTATCACACCGATAACTCAAAAAAATATATATAATGGGCCCATTTTAATTAAATTTGGTGAATAAATTCCCTTTGCAAATGGCTTGGATAAGTTCGTTAGCCAGGAAAATCTGCCCAGGTTTTACCGGGAAATTTTGTGTTTTCTTTCAAAAAAAATAATATATCTCCGGAATTAACAAAGTAAGGACAACCAAATTTAGTGCGCGAGTTTATATCCTTATAGGTAAGTTACCTACCAAAATTTAGCTATGCAGTTCAAAAGACAAAAAAGTTATAGCCATTTAAAGAAAAATAAATTGGGGTTTTCCTCAAAACGTCAAAGTTGCGATTTAAAACGTCAAAATCGGCAACATTTAGGCAAATAACTTGAATCTAATATGGGCTATGGAAATCAAATGTCTCAAGAAGGATGTTTTACAAACCCTGAAGTCTTAGTTTCAACCGTCATTGTCCGTCATTTTACAAAAATATTTCCAGAAAATTCATTTCAAATATACCCTTTCTCTGATGCTTAGCAGTAGTCTTAGCTATAGAGTTTATCGTTTAATGGTATATAATTTTTGACGAATTTTCGTAAAAAATCAATAAAGTTCAATATATCCGTTATTATACAAGATATGAAAAAATTTGTATATATTAATTATAGGGTGTCTTGAGCTACATCTTAAAAACATATTTCTATAATCACAGGGTGGCCCATAAGTCGTTGGTGATACAAATTTTCTTTTTTGTTTAATCAGACACGCCTTATGTTATTGAATTTTTGCAATTTCCATCGAAATATAATGCATGTTTGTAAGAAAAGAAATGCTGGATGCAGCAAGTACGTTATGGTAGCGAATTTTGATAAAATGCTTCATATCTGAATAGCCCAATTTGCTATTAAACTATAAGGTTGACCAAGAAACGAGTTATTTCGGGAACACTTTAAGTATACTTTTGGAAATTTTTTTACATTTTCACACAATAAAGTTATTTTGATGAAACATATCACATTGTTTTTACTATATAGGTTATACTGGTAACCAAAAGTGATGCCTGCTTTCTTAATTAAAAAGAAAACACACATATTTACAATAAAAACATTTTTATGAAAATTCACTACCATAACGCACTTGCTGCGTCCAGAGTTTTTTACTTAAGGAAATGTTCATCTTTGGTATCAAATTCTCATTTTACAACTTTTTTCGAACAAAAAAGGTATATATTATGATAGTCGCTGTAACACACCGTTTTCGACATATCTAGCTGTGAAGCTTCCACTGATAGTTGACATAATTAAAATATGGTAGAAATGTTAAAAACAAGGGTTTATTTAGAACTAAGAATTGTAACGAACAATAAAATGGTAAAAATCAGTTAAAAATATGCCTTTTTGACAATAGTTGCTCAAAATGCCCGCCTATAACTTCGGTAAATTTATCGACGCGTTTATTAAAAGATTGTCCTATTTTAAAATAAAGGTTGTTGTCACCCAATGACTCAGCAGCATTTACAACTCTCTGTTATAGTGTTTCAGGGATGTTTATAGTTTCCCTGTAAGCACCATATTTCATGTGAAACCCAAAAACCAAAATCTATGCGTCTAAGATCAGGACTACAAGAAGGCCATGATATTCGACTCCCACAACCTGGACAGACAGTGAGTAGCTGTGTGTCAACTAACAAAAACAGGTTTGAAGTTGATGGATTTGTAAAAATTCAGTATAAGGAAGGCACCCACTAAGCATGGTAACTTACAAATGCTTACCGCAACGTTAGATAATTTACCATTAAGCAAGTTTAGTTTGCAATATTTCTAAATGTTTGCAGCCAAAAAACCAATGCAAACTTACAAATGAAACTTTAACATAACTTTCAAATGTAATATCTCGTTTGCGGACATGTTGTTTTTCTCCATTTGTAAGCTCACTTCTTTTTTCACAAAAGTATTTTATTTGTTGACTTGATTTTGTCACATATGTTACTATATACTTTAGAAGCTAAAAAAATTTTTGCCGCTCAAAATAAGTAATGCTGCAGAAGACTTTGTTTTTGTTATTGGTGTTTTACGCGTTTTCCTAGACGGCTAAGATTTATTTAGTAAAACAATATCAAGAACAATTAATTGGCATTCATTTAGAAAAAAAAAATTGAAATCGGTCAATTAGTAACGATATCACAAGTTCAAGTTATCTATTTTGTCGTCGAGTAGTCGAGTACTAGAACTGCATTTTAGCCTAAACATGGGCACTCTTGCTATATGTCTTAACTATCTATATCTACTGACTATAGTCGGTACTTATAAAGGCAGTGACTTACCATGTACATTTGATGGTCAATAAAATCTATATATCTATCAGCAGAAATGAATAATATGTTTAAGTCTTTAATTTTTTTATGTAATAAAGATTTTATTCTAATTACCATTGTCTTAAGTCATTTTTTACAGTTTTTTTACAAGAAATATATATTATGTATAAATACACCTATATTCAGTATTGGTTTGTAACTTGAAATAAATTCATTTAATCAAATACAGTTTCTTTTTTCAAAAATGCTTGGGCACATTGGTTAGTATTTCAAGTTGCAGTCTTAAAAAATCTATACGGTATGTACCATATTTGAAAAATGACTTCATCAATAATTTCTTTAAATGAACCCCAGGTTGTTGTTGATTATTTTTAAAGTTCTTACATGTGAAGTTGTAGAAAACCAACAGATTTAAAAATTTTATTCATTAGTTAACTACACAATTTTTTTTCGTGCTTTCAACTCAAGATTTATAATTAAAAATTTGAAATTTTGTGGTTTTGTATAGCTTGATGTGTACTTTAAAAATAGTCAACAAAAAGCTTAGGTTGTCATTCACTAAAATTATCAATGACATTTGACGCAAATTGTATAATACATTTTTGAAAAGATTGTAACTGTGAATATTATCTGACTCCGAGCATTTTTCAAAAATGCTTAAGTAGATTAATTGGAATTATTCCAAGTTACAAACTTGCACTGTATGTATAATATATACAATTGCAGATAAGTTGCAAATGTAAGTTTAAATTTTACAACTTTGCTAGGTCCTTTTAAAATTGAAGCTTGGTGTAAGGTAACATTTGTATGTATAAAGAAAGTTTGTAATAGCTCACTACAGTAAACTTGCAGTAAGGTTACAAAAGAAACACTTACATATGTAAAGTCACTGGGGGGAAGATTTGCCATTTGCAACAAACTTGCAGGAGGCTTTCTGCAAATAATCTATCAAACTTACACTTGCTTTGGAAAAGATTCTGCAATGTTAATGCAATATTACCTTGCTCAGTGGGCAGTGGGTTTACGAAAAATAGGAAGTATCGGCACCTGGTCAACGAGACAAAACAATTTGAAGACCTCTGCTTTAAATTTGTAAGCCTATGTGATGTTTTGTAACGTTGGTCTTTAATTACGATGAAAACTTAGAAGAAGAGAAAAACTATGTTATACCCAACCGTCTGAGTAAGTGCGTCATGTTAATTGCTAATCATTTTATTTAAATACAAAACCTAATTCCTAGAGTGTGCATTAATGTTCCAGGCGAAATATTCATATTAAATTGATGCGCTAAATATATGAATTATCTAGTTTAATTTGCTTCGTATATTTAAAATAAATTTAGCCATGTGGAAAACTGTATAGAAAATATAATCCTGTTAAAATTTGAGCTTTTACATGTGAAATATTGCTTGTGCGAAAAGAGGTAATGAGTAGAACCTAAACAGTTTTTGCCTGAATGCGGTCTTTTCAAAGATACCTACTTATCATTGACTGCTTCATGATGTTTTACAAGTCTTCATTTATAAACGCAAATCTGCTAATTCATTACAATATTTGAGAAAACAGTACTGAAAGTTTAAATGCGTAAATGCTAGAAACACCGCAGCCAATGTATCAGCATCACACACAAAGTAGTAAAAAAGTATGGACGCAGCAAGTGCGGTATCGTGTGAATTTTCATAAAAATATTCTTATTAGCAAATAATGAAACAAGGCATCAAATTTGTTTGTCCGTATAACCTATAGAGTAGAAACAATGTACCATGTTTCATGAAAATAAGTTTATAGTTTGAAAAAGAACAATTTTCCGAAAATAAACTTGTTCACGATTCGATTTTCCTAGCCAACAAACCTCTTTAAGCTGTTTACCCACCTGATGAGATATAATTATTCCCAAAAAGCTTTTTGCAGAACTACCAAAAAAAAAATTGCATCAAAATTTTCAAACCTTTTTTAACGAAAATCCGGGAAAAAAATTACAGTAACCTGTTAAACATTTGGTATTAATTACCAAATTTTCACAAAAATCTTACAAAAAAATTATCTCTACGGAAACACAAAACCATTCCTGCAAATATATTTTTACAGCAAAATTTGTAAATTTTATACCTAATATGTAATTAAAGTTGAAAACAGAAAATGTCATTTTTTTTTATTTTCACGGAAATTTGAACCAGTGGATGTAAAGACGAATATAAGCAGAAAAATACTGATATTTTCATGTCACAAGCTGTTATAAATAAAAACCTTTTTTTTAATTTCAACAACACACCACCAGGGCTTACAGCCTAAATAATATCGTACCGGAGGTGTTGACAAGGAGGAAAGAGGCAGCTTGTTAATTCTGGACTTGAAGGTTTGGACCGATGTGATTTTGGCGGCCAAATGTCCAGCTGTCGATTCATGAAAACAACCGAACGTTTTACAGGACCGTAACAGCGATGACGCGCAAGATACTTTTTAAGTTTTTTTTAGGTTACTTAGTTACAATATCAGAAACGCACGTGGAAACAAATTAAAATTTAGCAAGGTTATCATTGCTTCTCTCTGAGATCTCTCTGAGGCCTAGGGTTGAACACACTGAGACCTCACAGACGATCTCCGGCGAGATTTGGGGAGTATGCAGATTGAGGCCCCGTAATCGAGCTACAACAACCCAACCCACCTTTATCCACCGCTCTAAGGAGCAGGCAGATTGAGCCCTTAGAGTGTTCTTACATATTCCCTTTACCCACCTTTGTCCACCACTCTAAGGAGTAGGCAGATTGAGGCCTTAGAGTGTCCTTACATATTTCCTTTACCCACCACTCTAAGGAGTAGGCAGGATTGAGGCCTTAGAGTGTCCTTACATATTTCCATATATATATATATATATATATATATATATATATATATATATATATATATATATATATATATATATATATATATATATATATATATATATATATATATATATATATATATATATAATATTGAAGAATATTGAAGGCATAGCTTACACATACCTCTTTTAACAAAAGGATCTTCTGCTATAATGAGGCATTGAAAATTTATATAACGCAAGAAAATTTTGCATTGAGCAGCGCATATGCTTGTGCAGTTTCTTCCACACAATAAACACCTTTCTGCCATATCGGATGTTGCCGTTAGTATTTTATATTTTATGTAGTTTCGGTACTCGTTTAGATTGAGTTGTTCTGAAAAGGATAATCCTTTGACGATTTGTTCGAAATAGTATATAATTCGAACTCCACAATTAAAACTATCGGTCTGCAGAAGGTGGTTTACCATTTCGACATTCGGATTAACATAACTAAGTATTGTGCCATAATGTTGGTCATATCGTTGTAAGAAGTTCTGAAATTTCTGGCAAAAGTACCTGCTTTTATGTATACTGCTTCCTATTGGATCTATAAAACTGAACTTTTTTATGTAAATCAGCTATCGGTATACAAAAAAGATTTTTATTAATGATTAAAGGCATGGCCACCATATTTCTTGCAACCCAATGTGTTCCATGAAGTAGTCACTATATGTCGATTCTGAATATATATGCGTAGATACTATATCCTCAAGTATTTAAAATTTCGTTTCATATTCCGTATTTATTATATTCGTTGCTATACTGACTAAAAATCCAGTTAGCCATTTTTCTTCTTCCACTAAGAGAGTCGTAGTCACTATACTGAATTTCTTAATTCGACATGGAAAATTTTCAATTACGGAAACCATATAGTCTCTATTAGGTACACTTTTATAATATTGTACATCGTCAATAAGAGCATTCGGTAGCCTTTTTATATCATCTATCGTTGTCCATTTACGTTCGGGTTCAGTTAAAGTGGTAACTGAGGTACAAGCATGGTTGGTAAATAATAGAATAGATTAAAGCTTTTGAGTTTTGGAAACATGCTCTTCCAGAAACGGCGATTTCTTTTTATTCTTTCAATTTTAATATCTACTTTAGTATAAACAACAAAGTCACACCAGGGTCTATTCAGCACTTCAAGGAGGCCCTGGACTTGGTAATAATAATTATGCGTCATCTTTAACTTACAGCCTCTATCTAAATATTCTAAGTTAGCTTTTTTTTCCGAAAGATTATTTGCCTTCATGGGAGACTTAACTTCTAATACACCGTCCTGGTTTATCAATCCATCTGATGTAGCCAAATAAGCATAATTTTGATGGATTACTAACCCTCATTTCTTGACATCGCTTCGCGTCTTAGTTTTCTATTTTTGAATAGCCTCACTTTCTGTAAAAATCCCGTGTTTAATAGAAGCAATATCTGACAAATATTTTGCATTAATAATATTTTTAGCAAGCTGCAGCTTTGTTTGGTCGTTTCGTATCTTGCAAATTCTTCCAAAATTTAAAGAGGTCAGTCGTTTTTTCCCCTCAAGCAGCCATATACTACTCTCGCGTAGCATTTTTGTAGTTTCCTCAATCGTCATACGTTCGGTCTCTCCTATTTTTTCAAGGTCATCCATAAACCTAGAACATACAAGTTTTAACGTATTTTCCTCTTCTGCATAGACATTATCTTTCAGTGGTGTTCGTTGATGTGAACAAAATTTACATTTGCATTCCCCGTGTAACTCTTCCCTGTAGGCGAGTCGCATTTTTGGTAAGCCCATTTTTGATAAGAGTCTCATTGTACCCAGTAAGCTGTCTCATCTAGTCTTCCTCCCCCACACAACAAACATTTTTCTACGTCAAAAATGTCCTCTTCATATAATAATCTTTGATATAATTTCCTGAAAAATGTCAACCTGTCTTTTTTGCTTTCTTCCGCCACATTTCTTGAAACAAACTATCTTTATCCAAATCCACTTTTTGTGTTGTCTTAGTTAATCTTGACTTACCCACATATATTTCAATTTCGCGATACAGAGCCAAAACGTTCTCAAGCAGTTTTCTGGTAAACCTTGATGCATTGAGATTTTTCTTCCCTTCTAATATATTATTTTTTAAATAGCCAAAATAGTTTTCGACGTATGAAGTGCTATATCTGTTAATTTTGTTTCTATCCTTTATCATAATAGCTGTCTACAATGGACAGTAAGGCATATATTTGGTTAAAATTAACTGAGAGAGATCTTTATTGTAAAATATATTTCTAGGATCACCATCACTTAATGGGATAGTTAGTGACATTTTTTTTTAAATATTCATAAAAGGGACTTTTCTCATAAATTGTTGAATAAAAAGATGGCCTTCAAAATCAATAATTTTGCGGAACATCTTCTTTTTTTGCTTGTAATAAGAATTTTTTTATTTCTTGTTAAAAATAATCAGTACACCAAAATAAAGCTAAACCCGCTCGCAGTTCCCCTTTAGAAATTGTGGAATCCAAAAATTAGTCTTGGTTCTAGTATTGAATCCCGGTGACTCCTCTTGACATAGTTTTTTTTTAATCTTACTAAGGATTTTTTTAATTTCATGTTAAAACTTCTTTGTACAGCAAAATAAAGGTAAAGCCGCTCGCAGTTTCACCCTAAAAATTCTGTAAGATAGATAAACAATAGTTTTTGAAATAAAAATTTATTTACCTGCTCTCAAGATGTTCTCCTTTTCGATTTCTCCTACGGCTTGCGAGTGTTTGGCGCTATATTTTTTTGATACCATTTTATAGGAGCAATAACCACAGTTAGTCTTAATATGTTAGTACGTTGAGTTTTTAAAATAAAAATTTTAATATATGTAAATATTTCCTCCCCTCCTATCTCTCCTACGGCTTGTGAGTGTTTCGGGCTATATTTTTTGTACCATTTTATAGGAGCAATAACCACACTTAGTCTTAATCTGTTAATATGTTTAGTTTTTGAAATAAAAATGTTAATATCTGTCAAAATCTCGTCCCCACCCATCTCTCCTACGGCTTGCGAGTGTTTAAGGCTATATTTTTTGATAGCATTTAATAGGAGCAATAACGACGCTTAGTCTTAATCTGTTAGTGTGTATACTTTTTGAAATAAAAATGTAATTATCTGTAAAGATTTCCCCCCCTCCCATCTCTTCTACGGCTTGCGAGTGCTTGGGGCTATACTTTTTTCATGGCATCTTATAGGAGCAATAACCATGCTTAGTCTTAATCTGTTAGTATGTTCAGTTTTTGAAATAAAAATTGTAATATCTATCAAGGTCTCCTCCCCTCCCATCTCTCCTACGGCTTGCGAGTGTTTGGTACTATATTTTTTTCATACAATTTTATAGGAGAAATAACCACGCATAGTCTTAATCTGTTACTATGTTTAGTTTTTGAAACAAAAATTTTAATATCTGTTAAGATTTACTCCCCGCGCACCTCTCGTGCGACTTGCGAGTGTTTGGTGTTATATTTTTTATTAGAATTTTATAGGAGCAATAACCACGCTTAGTCTTAATCTGTAAGTATATTCAGTTTCTTTTAATGCACAATAAGCCAAAGGTTGCAGTGCTATTGGGGCAACGAGGCCGCGGACGAGTCTGAGAGAGAAAATAAAAATTTAATTATCTGTCAAGATTTCCTCCCCTCCCAACCCTTCTACTGCTTGCGAGTGTTTGGTGCTATATTTTGTGATAGCATTTTATAGGGGCAATAACCACGCTTAGACTTAATCTGTTAATATGTTCAGTTTTTGAAATACAAATTTAATTATCTGTCAAGATTTCCTCCCCTCCCGTCCCTCCTACAGCTTGCGAGTGTTTGGGGCTATATTTTTTGATAGAATTTTATAGGAACAATAACCACACCTCAACCACAGTCTCAATCTGTTAGTATGTTTAGTTTTTGAAATAAAAATGTTAATATCTATCAAAATTCTCAAATTTTAATAAATAGTCTTGGCCCTTATATCGAATCCCAGTGACTCCACTTGACATCTTTTTTTTTAAATCTTACTAAGGAACATTTCTATTTCATGTTAAGACTTCGCTGTACAGCAAACTAAAGGTAAAGCCGCAGTTTCCCTATAAAAATTCAGGAATATAGCTAAACAATAGCTTTTGAAATCAAGTTAATTACCTGCTGTCAACATTTCCTCCCTTTTCAGCTCTCCTACGGCTTGCGAGTGTTCGGCGCTATACGTTCTTCATAGCATTTTAAAGGAGCAATAACCACGCTTGTCTTAATCTGTTGGTATGTTTAGTTTTTGAAATAAAAATTTTAATATCTGTCAAGATTGACAAATTTTAATAAATTGTCTTGGCCATAGTATCGAATCCCAGTGACTCTCCTTGACGTCTAAAATGAAGGTAAAGCCGCTCGCAGTTTTACTCTGAAAATTCTGGAAGATAGATACACAATAGTTTTTGAAATAAAATTTTATTTACCTGCTGTCAAGATTTTCTCACCTTCCATGTCTCCTACGACATGCGAGTGTTTGGCGCAATTTTTTTTGATAGCAGTTTATAGGAGCAATAACCACGCTTAGTCTTAATCTGTTAGTATGTTGAGTTTTCGAAATAAACATTTTAATATCTGTCAAGATTTTCCCCTCCAACCCCTCCTACGGCTTGCAAGTGTTTAAGGCAAAAAAATTTAAAGCATTTTATAGCAGCAATAACAACGCTTAGTCTTAATCTGTTAGTATGTTTAGTTTTTGAAATAAAATTTTAATTATCTGTCAAGATTTTCTCTCCTCCCATCTCTCCTGCAGCGCGTGAGTGTTTGGGGCTATATTTTTTGATAGCATTTTATAGGAGCAATAACCACGCTTAGTCTAAATCTGTAAGTATGTTTAGTTTTTGAAACAAAAATTTTAATATCTGTCAAGATTTTCTCTCCTCCCATCTCTCCTACAGCTTGCGAGTGTTTGGGGGTATATTTTTTTGATAGCATTTAATAGAAGCAATAACCACTATATGTCTTAAGATGTTAGTATGTATAGTTTTTGAAATGAAAATGTAATTATGTGTCAAGGTTTCCTCCTCACCCATCCCTCCTACGGCCTGCGAGTGTTTGGGGCTATATTTTTTGATAGAATTTTATAGGAGCAATAACCACGCTTGGTCTTAATTTGTTAGAATGTATAGTTTTTTAAATAAAAATGTAAATAACTTTCATGGTGTACTCCCCTCTTATCTCTTATACGGCTTGCGAGTGCTAGGCGCTATATTTTTATGGTAGCTTTTAACATGGTCAATAACCTTGCCAAGTTTAATGTGTTAGTATGTACAGGTTTTGTGATAAAAATTGTAATATCTAGCAATACGCCATTTTTTATGAGGGTGCGAGTGATCGTGGGTACATTTGTTGCCAGCATTATATAGAAGCAATGATAACCCTGCTAGATTTTAAGTTGTTTCCACGTGAGTTTCTGATACTGTGACTTAAAAAAACTTAAAATGTAGCTTGCGCGAGATAAATGGAGCCCAAACAATGGCCCGTTATGCTACAATGTCGCCTTCCCACGGTAAGAACCGCTGAGTCAGCCGTCATCATACAGGAGCCAAGAACTATGCAGGTTCAAAGTGCAAGTAGAACGGAATATCACTGTGAGAATCTACATCAGCAGATTCCTTGTTTATCCAGAGACATAGTGCCACGCCTGGAGGGAAGACTATAAAGAGGCTGCTCACAGAGGTAGAACCGTTCATTCTTGTTCTGAGTTAGTCATTGGCACACCGAGTGCATAGACATTAGATCACATGTAGGTTGATCGTCTTATTTTAGTATATTATATTATTCATTTTTCTTGTAACTAAGTAATTAAGTATTGATTGTTCAAAGTATTAAATAAATTGTTTTTAAAATTCAAACCTCTTAACCGTAAAGTTAAGTGGCGCAGTCGGTAGGATTGGTTAGAAAACCGAAAGCATATCGATTTTTAAGCGTATCGACGCCTAATAACCAATTCGAGCCAAGCAGAGCCAAGTTAAAGCAGAAATAGTGGCCAAGCAGAGCCAAATGGAAGCAGCAACCATCGTATTATGATAAATTTACCGCTATCCCATTTTTACATTTCCAATTTTTATGTGTTGTATTGAAACGTTATATGTCTGATTCAGAGGAAGAATCACAAAGTTTATGTAACATAGAGTATAGATTTAGATCAATCAGCATTAGCGACAATAACATAACAGTAAATCATTCAAATATTAATAAGAGTAGTAATAGTAGCAATATGACAGACCAATTCAAAGAATTTTTCCTGAAAGCTATTCCCGAGTTCGACGGGCAACCAGCTAACGTAGGCAACTTTTTAAAAGCATGTGACTTGGTCATGAATCAGTTCTAAGTGCCAAACGAGAATCTGTATACGAATCACTTCTTGCTAAATTATGTTCAAACTAAACTAACGGGAACAGCCCGGCTTATAGTAAATACAAAGATAATCAACACGTGAGCAGACCTGAGAGAGGCCATTGTTCAAAATTTCAGTGATCAACGAGATGATCACAGTTTATTAGCTGAGATGCTGACCTTGAAACAGCGTAATGCTGAAGACGCACTGTCGTTCGCGAACAGATGCTGTCATATAGAGCAATTGCTCATCTCGAGTTAAATAGCTAACGAGCAAAATGAAGGCGTGAGATTAATTAAGAAAGAGATATACCAGAATCAAACATTAAAAGCGTTCTTAGGAGGGTTACGCAATCCGATATGGCTTGTCTTGCGTAGTCAAGCACCTGGAAGCATAGAACAAGCTTTGAAATTCGTGTTCGCAGAGGAAAATTTCGATTATAGAGATAAAACAATAAATAAGAATTTCAGTAATAATAATAAATTAGAAGGACAGAACCGTACTTTCTTTCAGAGACAAAATAACCCACCTTTTCAGAATGTACAATTTCAGAGACCTTTCCAAACAAACTTTAGACCATTTCAACAACATAATAATCAAAACAGTCACACAAATTCCCAGCCTAGACAAAATCAACAATTTGTGCCAAGGTAAAAATTTTCAAGTCAATTTAGGCGACCCAACTTCAGTAATCAACCGGGTCGACCCAATGTAAATCATAATGCTAACAGAAATTATCACGAACCTATGGAAATAGATAGTTCTAATACTAGATTGTCACTAACGCAAGCGAGAGCAGCCCATGTAAATAACATAGAATTTAATGAAAGGGAAGTAAATGAAACAAATTACGATTTAAATTACGTGAACGAAGAATTAAATTACGAAAATTCGCCAGCAAACGAATACGATAGTCAACAACAAAATTTTCATATAACAGACACGTATACGGACAACCGGTAGTACATATTAACCATATAGATATTCCAACAAATAATTTAATTAACGAGGGCAGTGATAGTAGTTATAATGGTAAGAAAGGAATGAATGACCATAGAATTAATTTAAACTTGAACTTGAATAAGGACGCAAGCGATATGAGACCTATGCATTTGGTTGATTTCGCTGATGAGTCAAATTCCAAGCAGAACGTTCAACAGAACAATAACAGTATTATGAATTATGTAAATTCCTGGCTCACCAGTGGTAATATAATAAGGAGATTAAACAAAAGTCCACAGAGCAGTTTAAATGAAGTTCCCATTACAAACGAACATTGTAACGAGGAAACTGATCTTAATAGGTTATATAATATATACGACGTCCAAACAAAAAGTAAAAATCAATTAAAATCTAGTACTAAATTAATTAAGCAGTCGGATAGAGCACTAGGTAGAAATAAATGAGTAGTAAGAAAACCAGATGAAGATGAACCTTTAGGCCGACTTGATAATACGGGGAATACGGGGCTAAAAGCGGTAAAACATGTAGTAAGTGAAACAAACCCTAAAGCAGAAAACTCTAATGTTAATAATAAACAAATTTTTGCCATAAATAAAAATAGCACTGAAACAAACCCCATAAAAATCCAAAAGTCCAATATGACTAATAATTCTAAAACAAAACTACCCATATTGGAAAAATTAGAATCAGCATCAGAGATTAAACAAATTATGCTAGCGCATGAAACTAAACGGCGACATCGCTCATTTAATGAAACTTGTGAACAGATGCAAAACAAATTCGCTTTTCCCAGATGAGACAGAAAATTGAAAATTATATTAAAACCTGTGAACATTGTATCAAAAAAGATTACAATGTATTTAAATTAAATAAACTAAATAAGCAATCGACTTATATTACCTAAGTGAGGTAAAACGGGAAAATCGGATAAAAGACTACAAACAAATAAAACGACACTAAGCAGACACCGTTACATTCATGACAAATATATGCAGGCGACTAAGATGACGAAAAAACACACAAATACCTAAAATATACCAGTAGATAAACATTAAATAAAAATTATATTCAGGACCGCACTCAACAAATTTTAAATTGAATAACTAAGCTGATGATTATTATTGTCGTAAAGAAAAAGGACATATGGGCGTATGTAATAAATCTTATCGTTATCACCTTGTCAAAAGTAGAATCAATAATGAAACCATTCATTACGTAATTAGAAAACATTTTAGAAAGATAATTCACCCATACACCAGGGATATGGCACACAGATTTAAAATCAGATAGTTTACAAAATACTGACAAACCAATCAGTCAGAAGGGACAAAAGGAATTATATATATGCAAATTTTAATTTAAATATACCAGATCAAATAGAGAATTTTAGAAAAGAATATTGGTTACCACAGAGGAAATATTACTGCATTTTTGTAAATGGACAAGATTACGAACTGGTAAGTTCGGCTATTAATAAAAACTGTAATAACGTAGAATCACCCAAATTTTATAGATATATGAAATATACGTAATAGATTAACCCTCTAAAAATATAATAACAATAATAATAATGGAGAAATTTTTTTTTTTATATTATAAATATTCATATCAAAATGTTAGACAAAGTCACGTCGAAACTTCTTCACAACTCTATTAAGAAAACACTTGTAACAAAACGACCGTAAGACACTTTAAAGGATTTTCACAGCACAATTATCGAACATTATCGACCATTCAAGACAAAAATTAAAAATAGGAAATCAATATAATTAGGACCATACTGTATATCTGATCATAAACAGACAAAGCAGTCGTGAAGCCAATAACAAAAAGCTTAAAGTAAACTTATAAATAAACGTTAACGACAGGAATTACATTGGTGTCTTTAACTCTTGTAAAGACATTTTAATGCATTCACCTGTGTTATAACACCAGACTTTTCCAAAGAAATATTATATTAACAACAAAATCGAGGTACAACAAAGATAAGAAATAATTACTAGCCATCATAGGCGCAACCGATTATTTCAGACTCACACTCAACAATCTGTCGACCGTAACTAGGAAAAAGAATTAGTTAACAACAAAACTAATCAAAGAGTTCAAAATTACGGACGAACCAAATATATTCTAAGTCAGAAAATAGACGACAGACTTTCATATAAGCAAAATTTAAATTAAATAGAAACCAGCCATAGAAGAAAAATTATAACAGGACACGTTGACCACAAAATAAATATTAGAGTGGTGTATACAAACCAGATTAGGAACTAGCCAATTCAGCAATCAATAAAACTTTTAATAATGGGACATCACCCATATTGTATAAATGGAAAACAAATTATTAAAAAAGTATATATGTGTATATATATTTTTTATTATATACATGTGTATATTCATAGATAGATTACGACAGGTAAAGGACATAATAAAATTACGTAAGACAACATTGGTCGAAACAATACACAGACATTTTAAAAGAAGAGACAAAGTCTATGAAAAGTAATCCATGAAATGCCACAAGCAAACATAAAATCCAATTTCGGGACACGATTCGATAATGTCATTTCTTTAAATCAGAACAAAACTATTCCAAAAAGCCATAACAGAGAATCAACTCAAAGTACCTACAATGTAAGAATTACATATAAGACACTCGACATATATATGACTACGTAAGCAACAAATTGCAATTGATACATAACGTACGAGACAATGCACAGACTGACACATACAATTTAAATAGCAAGCTTAATTCTTAAATGAATTAACGCAGGTAACACTTTTAACGTAATTATAAGACCTTTGCGACTAAGCATTAATAATTTATGTACATCAGCTAGAAATAAGTTAGGGTAACGAATCAATCATTTAGGAATAAACTCCTCATCAATTAAATAAGAGCTAATAAATATCCACCAGTAGTTAACAATAACAAATTACAATTCTGCATAGCAAAATTTCATGATAAGTGAATTTTACTACAGAAAGCAGGGATAATACATTTTACAGGATTTTTCCAAATAACAATATTATTAATAGACAAAAAACGTGGCTTAATAAACGGACTAGGTCCTATATTTAAGTCAATCATTGGGAATCTTGATTCACAGGATAGGGAACGCATTCAGCGAGCATTACAAGTCTTAACAACAGATCAAAATAAAATTCATGAACGTTTTAGGTTCCAAAATTTGGTCATACTCGAGGCAATCGTTGAATTTAATAGAACGATAGTAGGATTGAGTCATACCCAAGGCACGATAGTAAATAGGATAAATGAATTAGGTAATACAGTAGAAAGCCTGCGAAGTGAACAAATAATAATGATAGTGAGTTCACTATCATCGCATTAAGATCCTAGAGTTACTCAGGCAGCTAGGAGAATTATTAAACAATATTCAAGAAATAGCATTAACAACAGAAAATGCCATCACTTTTGCAAAATTAGGAATCTTTCACACATCAATATTAAAACCAAAATGTATAGTAAAAGAAATCAATAAGATACAAAATTATGTAACTAAGGCTAAAGTAATAACAACCACTGATCTAAATCTGTACGAAAAAGTATTTAAAATAAAAGCAGTCCAAAACAATTTCAAAATTATATTTCAAATAGAGATACCTCTGGTAGATGAATCAGAATATGATTATTATCAATTATATACATTACCTGTCCCTCGAAAAACACACATTTTTACCATGATAATTCCCAGAACCAAATATCTTATCCTAAGCAGTAAACAATATGCCTATCGTAATGAAGAATGTCAAAATTTAAAGAACCAAATATATTTTTGCAAAGACGACAATCCAACAACCATAAATGATCAAAACCCATGTGAAATAAAGCTAATAAAATTTCGAAAACCTATTAACAATTGTAATCAAGAATTAGTCAAAATTGATAGAACCACAGTTTCAAGATATGGAACCAGTCAGTATATAGTTATAGCACCCGAAGAAACTAACGCCAGAATAACTTGCAAGGAACAGGAGTGGACCAACATCATCAAGGGTACAAAGTTAATCAACCTGCAACCAAATTGCCAATTAACTATAGGCAACAAAATCTACAAGACCGGCCCAGCAACAGCAGAAAGACAACAACTATTCAACCTGCCTACACTAGAAACCCCCATTTCAGAAGATCAACCAAATCCACGACCAGTACCCGAAATATCATTAGAAAACGTACAGCTACACAACATGAATCAAATCCAACACCAACTTCAAAAAATTAAACAAAATATACCAGGACCTATAACAATACCAATCCATCACCTGAGTATATGGACAGTATTACTGTACATAGCTGTCTTAATAACCATCACAACTATAGCCGTCCGAATGGGGTTGAAGAAACGAAGAACCAGCAAAGAAGATAAAGGAACAAAAACAGGAACCTCCGAGTCCGGATTTCCATTGAAAATCCGGAACGAACCATAGCTTCGTCTTTAAAAAGGGGAGGAGATAAATGGAGCCCAAACAATGGCCCGTTATGCTACAATGTCGCCTTCCCACGGTAAGAACCGCTGAGTCAGCCGTCATCATACAGGAGCTAAGAACTATGCAGGTTCAAAGTGCAAGTAGACCGATCACTGTGAGAATCTACATCAGCAGATTCCTTGTTTATCCAGAGACATAGTGCCACGCCTGGAGGGAAGACTATAAAGAGGTTGATCACAGAGGTAGAAACGTTCATTCTTGTTCTGAGTTAGTCATTGGCACATTGTCTATGCACACCGAGTGCATAGACATTAGATCACATGTAGGTTGATAGTCTTATGTTAGTATATTATTCATTTTTCTTGTAACTAAGTAATTAAGTATTGATTGTTCAAAGTATTAAATAAATTGTTTTAAAAATTCAAACGTCTTAACCGTAAAGTTAAGTCGCGTCATCCCTGTTACGGTCCTGTAAAACGTTCGGTTGTCTTCGTGAATCGACTGCTGGACATTTGGCCGCCAAAATCACATCGGACTTCTAGCTGTCGTTTCTAAAACCCTAGTCAACTTTTGTGGAGTAATACTGGCAAATGCTTCCAGAACTAACCTCCTCCAATCTTGTTCTGTATGCTGATATACATGATTCTTAACGTATCCCCATAGCAAGAGATCAAATAGGATTATATCTGGTGAACCCTGGCCAGGGTTTTTTTTTCCCACATGTTTTATGGTATGCCAATGTATATGAAAATATTTTTCAAACTGGAGTCTGTAAATAGGGAGTCTTATACAAAAGGTGAAACAGGGCGCATGTCCTGTATGTATATATATATATATATATATATATATATATATATATATATATATATATATATATATATATATATATATATATATATATATATATATATATATATATATATATATATATATATATATATATATATATATATATATATATATATATATATATATATATGATACCCGGTGTATACAGTGTGTTTCACTTTAACTGGCAACAATTCATTATTTAATAACGGGTCGGCTGATTTTTAGAAAAAAAAAAACAAAGTAGGTACTTTAAAAGCTCCACATCCTGGTATACGATATTTTAAGATTCGCTTTTTCCATAACCTACTACGCTAACAAATAAGACCCTAAAAATGACTAAAGCATATCAGGCATTTTTTTACGAAAAAACAAATATCTCTATCGATTAAGGCACATCTGCAAGCCGCAAATCCCAAGTTTTAATATCGTAACTTATACAGAGTGTTCACAACTTGAGTGCAAAAAATGAAAAAATCGCATTTTTTGAGTGCTCTGTGTAAATGCTACTGAGTGTTTTGCAAATATTAGATTTTGAATTGATTAAGAGTCACCTAGTGTATCAATTCAAACAATATTATCCGCATATCTTATACAGGGTATTCATAATAAATGCGGAAACATACTCTTTTGCAATTTATTGTCAAATTTGGACTTTGATGGGACCAGCATCTTAAATTTTGGGAAGACACCACTCCATTATTTCTAAAAGTAGCTAAGTGAAGATGAGATGAGCACTGATAGAACACTTAGAAAACTCAAAACGCGACAACACGTCTTTTTAAAGACTTGACGATCGTTTCACTAACAAAGTTAGCACCATCAGAGGATGAAATATTATATTTTTCATCTTACTTATCAGTACTCATCGAGGTCCCAATAAGATATGAGGATGATATTGTGCGAATTGATACACTAGGTGAATCGTAATCCATTGGCATTCTAATATTTGCAAGACACTCAGTAGCGTTTCCACAGGGCACTCCAAAAAAGTCTATTATTTTCATTTTTTGCACTCAAGTTGTGAACGCTCTGTATAAGTTACAATATTGAAATTTGGGATTTGTGGCTTACAGATGTGCCTAAATCGATAGTGTGATTATGTTGCTGTATTGATGTTTGATTTCGTTCGTGATATAAAGTTTTTCTGCTTGTGTTTGTGTGTATTTGGTCGTACTGGTATAGTTGTGAACAGTGATTCGAACGTATTTTGGTGTTATGTTGTGTCTTAAGCATTCTATATTGAAGTGTATGTTGGCTTTGTTGTAATATATCTTCCTGTAAGTATTTTTGATGAATTTGATGTTTGGCTGTATGTTATCGATTTCATGTTGGCCGCCTTGTGTGTTATTATCTTGTGTTGTGTTAATTTTTCTGTGTGGCTTTTATATATTTTGGAATGTTTCACTACACTGTAATATATATATATATATATATATATATATATATATATATATATATATATATATATATAACAGCATTAGATAAAATACACGTACCTAGCTACACAGATTCACAGCAGAAAACACCAAAAACCAGATATCAACCAATTACAACTAATAAAACATATTAAAGACCACAAAAAATGGAAATCTTGGAACAATACTACATTCAACAAACAAATAATAGGAAACAATTAATCCCAGAACAAAACCAAGTACAAACATTTAAACAAAACGTTATAAAAGCCATACAAATAGACAAATTATTATATCACAATAATGAAAACAGGAAACCGGTACGATCGACACAGACCGAAAACACAACCAATCAAATAACTGTAAACCTACCAATAGAAGTCCAACACGCAGGCGTCACGTATAAAACTCAGACATAGTCCACACGGGAGCGATCAGAGTCAGTAGCGTGCTGATGAGGAAACAGGAAAGTTCGAAACTGCAGTCCACGTAAACAAATAAAAAATCACAAAAAGTACAGCAAACAACACTATATATATATATATATATATATATATATATATATATATATATATATATATATATATATATATATATATACGAGCGAGAAATACTTGGTTCTCTGGTTGAATCGTTTATAAAATAGATTAAAATCCGACGTTAAATATGAAAGCAAATTAACTCTAGTCCCTCAATCTGCATGTGCCTTAGAGCGGTAAATAAGGGTAGGTTGAGTTATTGTAGTTCGATTACAGGGTCTCAGTCTACTTACTCGTCAAATATCACTGGAGATCGTCTCTAAGGTATCTGTGTGTTCAATCCTAGACATGAGAGAAATCTAATTAAGCTCAGATCTGTGGTTGAACTCACTTAAGCCTTAGAGATGATATCCAGTGAGATTTGGGGAGTAGGCATATTGAGGCCTCTTAATCTAATTACAAGAATCCAACCTACACTTATTCACCGCTATCAGGAGTAGGTATATTAAGCCCTAGAGTTAATGATAATGATATATAAAAATATGTAAAGCTACATATATTCTCACCATAATTGGAACATTGAGAACACATCTAGCCTCACATGCATTGTCCCTACATAAGGGAAGGAATGAGCCAGGACTGACAATTTACAAAATTGTTACTTGGTGGTATACGGTCTCTATTTTATAACATTTTGTGTTATTTGGAGTCGTCATGACAACATACTACCCGGTTTCGCACCACGAAGGCGATCCTGTCGTACATCACACTTGCCTTGTAGACTTCTAACCTACTTTGCTATACGTAGTTAATAGTATTGATAAAAATTACGTTTCCGTTTATAATATAAGCAAACAGACTAATCCTTACGAAATCACAGTACGAAAAGCGGGTGACACAAAGCAACATTAAGTTCCATGAACATTAAACCCGCAGATGTATCGTTCTATTTATTAAACTAAATTACCCCACCTGTACAAAAGTGGGTCATGTAAAAGGTAAAGTTATGGTCATAGTTGCTTAATATTTCCCGCAGTAAACACAGTCAATGTTTTGGAAGATTTCCACATTGAGTGAAAACAAGTAAACAATAAAGTTTTAGTGGGAGAAGATATAGTGTACACGAATTTTAGCCGGCTTACTGTTTATATAAACTTGGCCCCTCGGTCTTTATCGGATTCTGGAAGTCGCCGTACCGAAAAATACTGCAACGTTACAACACTGATTAAAGTTTAACATAACTTTCGACCCATTATTAAATTTTATAACACAAAAATTTAATCACACTAATTCTGAACGATGATAAGGTGCACATAAATTATGGTTTCACTGTATCTGCTAAGTTTCGCAAAAAAAATTGGTTTATGAGATCACATTTTTTTTACAATAACTAAACTTTTATTATTAATCACCAACATATCTTAAAAATGATTGCTAAGGAAACAATAAAAAAATTTCTGCGAAAACTTTTCAAATTCAGACACTATTTGAGAGTTCCTGTATACGGCATCTCGATTTTTTCGACGAGTAATACAAACAAAAATCTCTCTGAATTCATAATTTCCAAGGGACTTCGCTATCTACTGGTAAAAACGACGTATCGAAATTTGTGATATGTGCCAAAAACGTGAAAAGTTGCAAAACAATTGAAATAACTCAAAAACGATTAACGATATCAATTTTTTTCCTTGCAAGCATGCATTATAATTGGATGGAAAATACAAAATGCAATAGCATAAGGGGTGTTCTATTAAAAAGAAAGTATCTATCACCAACGACATACAGGACAGCCTGTGATTGTCAAAATAGGTTTATAAGATGCAGCTCGAGACACCCTATAAATAACGTATATAATTTTCCTCATATCTTGTATAGTGACGGATATATTGAGTTTTACCGTAGAAATGCGTCACCCTGTATATATGTAAACAGACAAAAACTGAAACTGACCCCGTATATGGGTTTTAAAAATTCATATGTCACGGTCTTCTCAATAACGATTCTTTTCTACCAAAATTTGCTGAAATATAGACTATTAAACCATAAACTCTATAGCTAAAATAGTGCCAAAGCATCAGAAAGAGAGTCTATTTGAAATGGATTTTCCAAAAATATTTAGTAAAATGAAGGACAATGATGGTTGAAGCTGAAAGTTAAGGCTTTGTAAAACACACGTATTACAACGTTTATTCTGCATAATCCGTATTGCTTTCCGACTCGTTGTCTGAAAATTGCAAATTTTGACGTTTCAAATCGCGACTTTGACGTTTTAAGAAAAATTATAAAATTAAAAAAATTAATTTTTCTGCTATTTCTTGACCTTTTTGCG
This sequence comes from Tillus elongatus, assembly GCA_964006375.1. NCBI lineage: Eukaryota > Metazoa > Arthropoda > Insecta > Coleoptera > Cleridae > Tillus > Tillus elongatus. Next base: position 187,056,106 of record OZ023262.1, on the reverse strand, counting down.
TCAAGGAAATTTCACCGTCGTATGTAATATCCAATTGGTCTTGTTAGTCACACAAATTATTTTTTCTTTGTGCTTTTTTTCTTAAACGCCTATAACTTTTTTTCTTTTAACTTACAGATCTGAATTTCGGTAAGTAGGATAAGTATGATAGTGGAAATATATATGCCAAATTTGTTAGTCATAGATCTGTTATTTTCGGAGATACAAAAATTTTCCGAAAGAAAACCCACAATTTTTCCGGAAAAACTGATCCAATTCTCCTCGTTAACGAACTTGTCCAAGCCACCTACAAAAAGAAAGTACGTTGATAAATAGATCTTAAACTAATAGAAATAACCATATCAAACCCTATATCGTTGGAACCAGAAAAAAATGATATTTTTAAAGAGGTCACAGTCAACTATGATTGCTGTTAAAAAAATGCAACTTTGTAGTATCTCTTTCGAACCAAGTTTGCCATGGATATTTTGTTGACACTATTCTATTCTACGAAAAAATACCTACAAAATGGGATCTTGGTCTCTTTTGTACAACTAATCGCGACGAAGATATTCAAAAACGAAAAAATTGGTCATTTTCAGTTTTTTCAAATTATCTCAGAAAGTAGGCGATGCAATAGCAGTTTTTCGCCAAACAGTCCTTGAAATTCTGCCCATCTTTTCTAATTTAACCGAAGCGATATCTTCAGAAATAGCAAAGTTACCCTCCGATGTTGATAATGGTCACCCTGTATATTTTGAGAGCAACACGGCTTTCCTTGGGAGAAACCAAATGTTTCTAGGGAGCTCAGCTTTCGGAAGGAATCTTCAGTTCCGACGTCAACACCATCTCTGATAACAAGCAGCATGGAATCCGCTAAACAGCGCAATTATTATTGCCATAGCTGGAGTTGTACTTGGGTATAACATCAACATTAAGATAGCGAGCAAACTGGTTTCACTTATTAAAGAATACAATTACTTTCCAAAATATTCAGTTAAGAATTCTTATGAACTTACACAAAAATTAAATAACTTAATTATTCCCACAAATAGTAAATTAGTTTCGTTTGATGTTTGTAGCATGTATTCTAAGATACCCCCTAAAGAATGTTTACCTCTATTAGAAAACGTTTTAATAGAAAAGAACGTAAATGTCATAAAAAGACAAGAAATGATGAATCTTTTTAATGAATGTATAAAACAAAACTATTTTAAATTTAATGATAAAATTTATATGCAAAATGAAGGTCTGCCTATGGGTAGTCCGTTGTCACCTTTATTAGCCAACATATTTATGGAAAACTTAGAAAACCAAATTTTAACATCAGAACTTTCACATAATATTGTCTTTTGGTACAGATACGTAGATGATATTTTAGCATGTTTTCAAGGTAGTCATACAGAATTAAATGAATTTTTAAATTTTATTAATAGCTTTCACACAAATATTAAGTTTACTCTAGAAGAAGAAGCTAACAGTTGTATAAACTTTTTAGACTTAACAATTAGAAAATTAGAAAATAATTCATTTGACTTTTCAATATATAGGAAACCAACTTACACTGACACAACCATACCATACGATTCATGTCACCCTTTTTCACAAAAGCTGTCAGCCTATCATTCTATGATACATCGTGCATTTTCAATACCTATGTCACAAAACAATTTTGAAAAAGAAATTTCAATAATTAAGCAAACAGCATTTAATAATGGCTACTTTGTTAAAATAATAGATAAAATGATAGAGAGAAAAGAATACAAATTAGCGATTAATTTAATTTATCCAAATATTAGAGACAAAGAAGACAACAGATACGTTTCGATAACTTATTTTGGAACCATTTCAGAAAACATTTCAAAAATTTTAAACACTTGTACAAATACAAAGGTAGCTTTTAAATCTTACAACACGACGCGTGATTTGTTATTTAACGCGAAAGAAAAATCTTGTTTCCTGACAAAAGCTGGAGTTTATAAATTAGCTTGTACACATTGTAACGCAATCTACATAGGTCAAACTTCTAGAAATTTTAACACCCGATACAAAGAACATATTTCTGCATTTAGAAATAACCACGCTGACAAATCTACATTTGCAAAACATATTATTGATACCGAACATAGACCTACAATAAATAACCGCATAGAACCACTACATTTTTATGATGACAAACGTAAACTAGACTTTTTTGAAGCTTTAGAAGTCAAAAGGCACACACACGACAATAACTACCTTGTTTTAAACGAGCAAACTGATTTAATGAATTCCCCTTTCTTGGATATTCTTCTTTCTAATTAAATATGCCAAAGAAAATAAATTTAACTATTATTTCAAAAAAGTTGTAATAAAATAATGAGTTGATGTATGTCGATATTTTCGTTGTATAGAGACTACTTTTATACTGTTATTGTTTAGTTATTTTATTGTTGTAACTGTTATCATAGTTATTATAGGCTAGTTCTAGTTTTTATGTTAAATATTGACATACATCACATAGACATTTTGAAAACCTCATCTGTCATCTGTGTTTCATTTTATTTTCTATTTGATAAAATTTTTTGATCAAAACATCATATCATAACCTAGCAACAGATATTTATTTGTAGTTGTCATGATTTCGTACTAATTCAATTTTAATCTGTCTGAAAATGCTGTCAAGCAGCGAAACTATAGTCACAGAAGCATTGAAGAACATCCTAGAACTTCCAGAATTCGAAGGGCCACTTGCTCCAGTTAGCTCACGCGCTGGCTACGTCCTTCACCACTAAAAACCAACAGTGAAGCTAGAGAAGTATTCTCCAAGTCTGTATGCAGTATGGACAAGTTTCACCAAGTAAGGGCAACAACAATCAATGAATTAAGTGTGTGTTTTGTTTCTTTAACGTCGGCCTATTTCCGCGACTATGGCCGATCACCGACGCCAGGGAGCAGTTTCATCTCACTATCCTAGAAATTTTGCCGAACCCCTGCCTGTCTGTAAGGAGGGTAGGGATCTCTAACGTGCCAAACATCGCATGGACACGGGACCGACGGTTTTACGCCCCCTCCTGAGGGCGGAACGTGCAGACATTCAACTTGCTCAGTTACAATGCCAGAACCTGGGTTGATGTTAATTTTACAGTTTGTACTGAAAAAGTGAAAGGAGTACCCAGGGATCGAATCCAGTACCCTTCGGTTCAGAGGCACACGTTCTTACCCCTGAACCACCGAGGTTCTTTCAACATTACGTTAAACCTTAGTTAATCGAGCGACTTTCTCTATTTTCTTTAAACGTTTTATTTTACTTTTAATGTTTTATTATTATAATATAAAATGTTGGTATTAAATACTTCACTTCTTTATTTATTTATTTTTGTAAATTAATTTTACTGTCATTTATTTATTGCAAACTTTTTACAATTTTATTTAATTAAAATTTACAAAATGAACCTCTCTGTTGTGAAGTGAGAAACAATATAAATTGCTTTGCAGAGTTTTTTATAAAATTATTTTAATTTAAATATAGTACGGCAAAAATGCCTTAAAGAGTATTTCTGTCAGTCCTTAGTATTCCGCATCTAAAAAGCTTTATCCCAGGTTCATGTTTTAGATATTTTTAGACGTATTTTTCAAGTCGAAATCAAAACGAAAATTACTTTGATTTTACAGAAGAACAACCAAACGCGTTAACAGCCATTATAGTCTGATATTCACAGCAGTCAAAACATAAAAAAATAACTTAACATTCCGCTCAAAGTAATCCATACAAATCTGAATGAATAGCAAGTCATATAAACGTTTGGTAATGTGTTTATTTGCGGTCGAGATAAAGGCAGCCATTGCTTTGATTTAGTAGTGCGGTATTGAAGTGACAGTGGGCTTGTCGAGGGTTTGTGTAAAGCTCGCCCGGAGCTATAATTTTCAAAGGGGTTGCGCTCAAAATCAGCTCAATCTAAACCAAATCTAATTTTTAATTACGTCGCTCTGTTACCATTTTGTACAGCATCGCTCTTTTAGACGGATACATTCCGCAACAATGTTGATTCGCATAATACGTTTATCAGATATCATATACGGTTCAATCAAGAAGCCGACGTTTTAAGAACAACTCTGCTTAAACAAAACCTGAAGACAATTTTTAATTTGGCGTATATCAATATTGTGATAATAGGGCTAGTGCTATCAGCAAATTAATGGGAACACACAGCGTTTCGAACGATGATGCAAAAATCACTGAACTACTGCATACACATTAATGAAACAAATTAAACTTTCGCATAGCTATTGGTGATGATCTTGTTTAGGAAAAAATAATCATTAAAAAAACTTTGAAAAACTTCACAGAAGATTGTTCATTCAGCTAAGACAAGGTGTTTTGGCCCCACCATCATTATCAGTGGGCACTAGTTATATTACAAATAATTGACAGACAGTACACACCGCCACATCGTATCTTTTCACTTGAAAATATTTTTAGGGCCAGAGCTAAACTTTAATATATAAATAGTAACGTTTACAGCTGCGGCAGGTTATATATATATATATATATATATATATATATATATATATATATATATATATATATATATATATATATATATATATATATATATATATATATATATATATATATATATATATATATTAATTTCAACAACACACCACGAAGGCTTACAGCCTAAATACTATCGTACCGTGGGTGTTGACAAGGAGGAAAGAGGCAGCTTGTTAATTCTGGACTTGAAGGTTTGGAGGTTCGGAGGAGAAGGAAAAACATGTGCCGGCAAGGAATTCCACAACTTGGAAGTCCTCGGGAGAAAAGAGCGGGCATAACAAGATGTTCTAAGTCTAGTGACCTGGACAGTAAAAGGGAACATATATGCTTTCCGAATGCGATTACCAGAACTCTTTGATAATTCTTTTATGTTGTGTTATAAATTAATTATTTACATCATATATGGTATCGGAATTGCATATATATATATATATATATATATATATATATATATATATATATATATATATATATATACAGGGTCGCTGATAAGTCTGGAAACGGTCGATTATCCGGGAAAATATACAAGGTGTCGAAAAAAGTTTTATACAAAAGTTTTTGGGTTCTTCAATGTCTACTAGGCGGTGATAATTTTATTTATACAGGGTTGGTCATACAGGCGTGGCACACCAATATTATTTTTTTTTTAATGGAACACCCTATATATTATTCGATATTTCAATCCTTCTCTTAATTTTGAGCAACATTTATCAGAAGCATGATGTACATAAACTCAATCGTTTCCGAGTAAAAAAATAAATAAAAATAAACGCTATTGTTTTTAAAATCTATTGGATGAAGAACAAAAATAAATGAAAAGTAGAATATCTCTTGAAAACAATCTGTGAGTGTGAAAAGAACCGGTTGCGATGTTTTTAACATTGTTTGGAATCCCAAGATAAGATAAGATGCCCATAAGACGCAGTATTATTCTTTTGTTTTAAAATGTTTCCAGGACAACGAATGTCAAACATTGATTCAGTGTCAACAGTTTTAAAACATTAGTAATTTAGTGTCAACAGTTTTTGTGCAAAATGGCAAGTTTAAGTGAAACCGAACGTATCGAAATTTTAATGATGATAGGGTACGGTGATAGAACACGAAGTTTTGCTCAAGTGGTGATTATGTTCAATGAGTTGCATCCTGAGCGGGAATCGATCTCCAAATCCACAGTTTCGAAAACTTTGCATCGTTTTCACGAAACTGGCGGTATCAAGGATAAACCTAGAACTGGAAGGCCAGTAACCGTTACAAATGAAAATTCTTTGAATGTAATATTGGATGTGGTGGAAAATCCGAAAACTTCGGCACAGAAATTGGCTTTAAATCACAATATGAGTCGATATTCAATTCTCAAAAGATTACGAAGCGGGAAAAGTTCCGTCCATATAAAATTCATTTATTGCAAGAACTGAGTGAAGACGATTTTGATCGCAGAATCGAGTTCTGTGAACTTATTATGGAGAAGTTACGCCAAAATTTTAACTTTGCCAACCACATTTTGTTTTCCGACGAATCTACATTTTGTTTGAATGGACAAGTCAACCGACACAACTGTAGGTACTGGTCAGACGAAAACCCACATTGGATGGAACAAATTCACACCCAAAGACCGCAAAAAGTAAATGTTTGGTGTGCTATTATTGGTGGACATATCATAGGACCTTATTTTATACACGGTAATTTGAACTCTGCTCGATATTTGACACTTTTGCAAGAATCAATTGTTCCAGACGTTAGTCGATTATTTCCGAACAATAACGACCCAAATCTACCAGCGGAAGAAATATGGTTTCAGCAGGATGGGGCACCCCCTCATTTTGGAATTGAGGTACGGGAATATCTGAATCAAACCTTTCCTGGCAGATGGATAGGGCGCAGGGGAACTATTGAATGGCCAGCTAGGTCTCCCGACATGACGCCGCTTCACTTTTTTTGTGGGGTCATGTAAAAAATTTAATTTACCAAAATAGACCGCAGAATATTGAAAAGTTGCAAGCAAGGATTGTGCATGAAATTAATAACATTCCTCAAAACGCTCTTGTAAATGCAGTGCAATGTTTTGTTAAGCGAATTCATTATTGTCAGGAGGTCAATGGAGAACACTTTGAACATCTTATAAAATGGGATTTCAAACAATGTTAAACACATCGCAACCGGTTCTTTTCACACTCACAGATTGTTTTCAAGAGATATTCTACTTTTCATTTATTTTTGTTCTTCATCCAATAGATTTTAAAAACAATAGCGTTTATTTTTATTTATTTTTTTACCCGGAAACGATTGAGTTTATGTACATCATGCTTCTGATAAATGTTGCTCAAAATTAAGAGAAGGATTGAAATATCGAATAATATATAGGGTGTTCCATTAAAAAAAAATTAATATTGGTGTGCCACGCCTGTATGACCAACCCTGTATAAATGAAATTATCACCGCCTAGTAGACATTGAAGAACCCAAAAACTTTTGTATAAAACTTTTTTCGACACCTTGTATATTTTCCCGGATAATCGACCGTTTCCAGACTTATCAGCGACCCTGTATATATATATATATATATATATATATATATATATATATATATATATATATATATATATATATATATATGAACATCATTGTTGTCACTCACTACTGCATCAGAAGTTGTTAAGTTCATTTGGAAACCGAAGACATGTAGGATGCGGTGAAATAAAAAGCGGAATTCTACATGAAACAGCTGATCTGGCACAAAATATATATATTTTTTAATTTCTTTTCTTGTAACATAGAAATCTAAATTTTGGTGCCTAGTTTGCTTTTTATATTTACCTACCAAATTTGGTTGACATAGCTTTTTATTTTTTGAGATAATTTTTTTTTCGAAAGAAAGCTCAAAATGTTTCGGGAAAACCCGGTCCGATTTTCCTGGCTAACGAACTTATCCAAGCGACTTACAAAAGGATGGTACATGCCAATTTATCGAAATCGGCCCATTAAATTTTTTTGTTATCGGTGTGATACATACATACATATATATATATATATATATATATATATATATATATATATATATATATATATATATACATACATATATATATATATATATATATATATATATATATATATATATATATATATATATATATATATATATATATATATATATATATATATATATATATATATGTATGTATGTATATATATATATATATATATATATATATATATATATATATATATATATAAAAACTGACCCGGATATGGGTTCTAGGGGTCCTAGTTTGAGCAATTGTCAATATCAAATTGTAAATTTAAGTTAGTAGAAACAGACGCCATAAACAAAAAAAAGGGAGACGAATAACAACATTTTCAGATAAAATAAATTAGGATTTGAGCGATAAGTACAAAATCAATCGAAATGGTAAATTCGAAATTTGCGGCTATTAAATACAGCTGTGAATGTATTTCTTAACTAACTGATAAAATTTAATTTCATAAAATGTTTTCGTTTTTATCAGAAGTTGTGAAAATTTGATATGTTTATACATGAAAGGTATAACAAATTTCTGAAGATCTGGCAACCTCGGTAAGAAACAACTACATTTTGACATCTTGCAATGATTGTAACTTCCTTTGCTTAGATTTTTATCTACGACTTACTTAAATAGCAGTACATGTAATATCATCTGTCTTTGTCCAACATTGTTGATATTGCGTTACAAAATTTGAAGTGATGTCGAGGATTATTTTAATATTAATTTCGAATAACTTTATTTTTATTTTATCAAAAGACTTGAAAATTGGTCACCACGTCTAGCTATGTTCTTTTCACTTGTAAATCTTCGTTTCAATCACTTAAACAATTTGCAACATATTGCGTTTTAAAAAATATTTTTTAGTTCTTTGTTAAAAAAAATTGAGCGTTAAGATCTGATGAACGAACTCATCCAAGCCATTAACAAAATGGGGATAATTCCCAAATTATATATATATATATATATATATATATATATATATATATATATATATATATATAAACTTTTTAACTGACCCTGAATATGGGCTTAAAGGGCCCCAATTCGCGCTCCTTTGATAAAATTTTCCGAGAGTCCTACCATTGATACCTCTTTATTAGTAGATTTTCTGTATGAAAATTTATTAAAAAGGCTGCTTATAGAAGCCCAACTAAGCTGTTTTCGTTGATGTTCCTTTTTTATTTAGATCACAATCCTCAGACAAGTACAACGCATTTGTCGGCACAATACAATGTTTCCCATACCTTAATTTGGAAGATTGCTCATGATAATCTTTTGTACCGCTACCACCAACAAACTGTGCAAGAATTGACTACTGTGGATTTATCTAACAGGATAGATTTTTATTGATGGTATGTGAATATTTCAAGAGAAAATGTAAATATTTTATCCAATATTTTGTTTGTTAATGAAGCATAATTTCAAAGACACCATAGTAAACCATTACAATATTCACCCATGGTCGGACCAAAACTTCTACCATCTTATTGGTCCGTTTATTCTTCCTCGACCTCTCGGTGCAGCGGAACATCTGAGATTTTTAAATAAGAAACTCCAAATATGGCTGGAACTATCCGTGAAAACATGTGGTACCCGCACGACAGCGCTCCTGCCATAAGCCTGTACATTAGCTGTTAGGAAACGGTTACATTTAAATTTTCCTGGGAGATGGTTAGGTCGAGGAAATGATGGCCTGCACGATCACCGGACTCCACACCCATGGACTACTTTTTATAGGGTCATCTAAAAGTATTGTTTATTCCAACCCTATTGATAGTGTGAAAATGCTTTGGCAGATAATTTTTTTAGTTGCTTAGGATGTAAAGAACGACACACATTTTTGCGAGGATACGTCGTAATTTTAATCGTAGAATTGGACTGTTTACTATAAAATTGGAAACTTCTTCGAAAACATCTTTTAAGATATATTTAGTCTTTTAATTGTTAGTTGATGGTTCTCTTAGATTATGTATTTATTGTTTTATGTGGCTCTTCGTTTTTCTAGTTTTGCTCTTTTTCTCAAATAGTTGCTGTTGAACTGACAACAAGTATGTATTTTTCAGCATTTTTTTCCTGTTATTATTGCAAAATAGATTTCTTTAGTGTATAGTTCAAACATCTTCATACGTAAGAAAATGCATTTCTTTTATGGTAAGTAAAGACCCAAAGAAACAGTAGTTACGGAAATTTTCCGATTTAAGGAGCGCATACTAGATCGCTTTGCTATTAAGTCGACATAGCAGCATGATATTAATATGCTTTTTAGTGCAAGAAAACTAATAGGTCTTTTCTTTAGACAATTAGAGGCTTAATGGAAATTTTTGGTCACTTTTAGACGCATAATTTTAAAATACGAATACGCTATGAAGCAATGAGTTCTGAATTTCTTAACAAAAGAGTCCGTTTTGGACGTTTTCCTGAAGGTATAAATCTGAAATACCAAATTATAAAGTCAATATATCGCCAGCTGTTGGCTTAAGTCATTTTCATTAAGTCTACCTTTTTTATTCAAAAAATGTCCAGTATTTCATATTTTGTTACAAAAAGCTGTATGTGAGTGCTGAGAAAAAGGGTCATGCATATTTAATGCATAACATTGCATGTAAAGAGCGCTCTGTACGTGATAGCCATAAATCTTTGTTATATTATTTTTACAAACCTGGAAAGATGTCTCTCTATAAAATTTGATGCATGTCTGACTAAAACTTTAGAAGCTATTAAGAAAAAAACATTTTTTATTTGTCACTTTGACACCCTCTATCTCTTTTATTATGCGACTTTGGATATAGGTATGTTAGGTCAATTTATTGTATCATTTGTGCCCCACCAGTTAAATGCACTATATATATATATATATATATATATATATATATATATATATATATATATATATATATATATATATATATATATATATATATATATATATATATTAATACATTTTTATGATTTTTTTTTAGAAAAGTGTGTTTTTTAGTGAAGTATATAAAGTATTTTTTGGTACAAGAACTTTCAATGTTGTGCTCTTTTTTGGTCCACTTATATGACCTAACCTGACCTGACTCATATAAAGCAAAAAAATAAATACCTTTAACTAAAGTTTCTATAAAGGTATAAACTTGAAATTTGTTATGTAAGAGTTTCTAAACGTGTTCAGAATATTACTAAAATAGTTTTGTTATATTTGAAGATGTAAACATTGTGGATATTTACGGTGCTTGTACTTTCTATAGGGTATACACTTTCACTATATTCTTTTAAATGTTGTTATGCCCATTCCAGGCATATAATGTTATCTACGGAGCGCTGAGCGGTCAAGTGAAAAAAAAGTTTTTGGGTGAAATTAATTTTACGTTTCAGCAGAAACATGAAATTATTTTCACGTTCGCATCCCAACACACAGCTCAAATCCCTTGGATCTCCTTCTTACTACAAATCCTGAATGCTATAAGGTATCAGCCCCCCTCGGTCGCTCAGACCATGGTATGGTCACCGCTTCCTGCGCAATGCAACCAGAGGTCACACAGTCATCACACCCACGTATTGTTTGGCACTACAACTCCGCGAACTGGGACGAAATACGAGATTACTTTTCCTCATTTCCATGGGCGTCTGTCTGCTTCTCTCATCCTGACCCCTCTGATATCTCACAAAACGTCACCGAAATTATCCAAGCTGGCATGGAATTATTTATTCCACGTACACAGAAAACCTTTTTAGCCACTCAAAAGCCCTGGTTCTCTAAATCTTGTGACAAGGCCAGACTTGAAAAGGTTAAAGCTCACAAAACGCTTCTACACAATCCCAGCCAAGAAAACCGTGAAGCATTTAACGACGCAAGAAACCGCTATGTCCGCATTCTTTCTAAGGCAAAAAACTAGTTTAATAACCACATCAAAAAGAAAGTCCTCTTAAGCTCCAACGGCGGCAAACCCTTCTGGACTCTTGCTAAATCTATTGAGAATAATTTCTGCAGGAGCACGTTCCCACCTCTTGTCTCAGGGGATGAAAAAAACCAAGTATAATTATGTAAATAAAATGTTACAAGGTAAGCAAACTTAAGTTGTAGGTTGTAGTATAGAAACAATATTTATATACACAACAAAAGCCTTGTACAAGTGTCTTGAAGTTGTTTAACATGTATGTATATAGTTTTATATATACAATAAAGATAATTTAAAATGAAAATGAAGTGAAAATTCTCTTAGTTTATTCATCTCTCTGGTGACGCGAACTTTGTTAGCGAAACAATTGTCAGGTCTGAAAACTGTGTTGTAATCAATTGGAGTTTCCAATTTGTTCTTATTATGGTAAATCTTATGTGGATCACTTTGTGCACACGTAACAGAATATAGAACCTCAATAGTTTGAACCTTTTATTAAAATTTACATTATTATTTTTTAATAAATCTGCCTGTATCTAACGTTGTTTCTTAAATAAAATGCAAATTTCAAACATCCAATTGCTCTTTCCTATTAATTCATTTGCGAATTTTATATTGGCGGACTTTCCTAAAATGTGTAACACGCAATAATGTGCTTTTAAAAGTTTTTTCCCGAAATTATTATAATTATAATTAACGTACATTCATATTATTTATTACCACTGAGAGAGTTATTAAACACAAAAAGCCTGTACATTCTGGAATATTATCAAGATACATTTATATAATTATCAGGGGAATGTTGGCATAAAAGCATATTCTGTCCCAAATACCTATTCCTGTTTTCACTTTCGGTAATGTGATCCTTTACATAGCGCCGTAAAAACGCCAGAAAATATATTATATTTGTTGCAAAAAGTAACATTTTCGTAAAATAATTCAGCAAGGTGTTCGAAAACTACCAGCCATAGATCATATTTTAATTTAAACTTTTTAAATAGAAATAAAAACTCGGGATGCAGCAAGTGCGTTATGGTAGTAAATTTTTATTAATTGCTTCAAATTTAAACAACTCAATTTTCTATAAACTTAGAGAGTTTAATTTTAATACGTAATAAGGTCTTTCCTAAGGCAAGATATCCACAAAATTTCATTAAAATAACTTTGTAATTTTCGGAGAAAAAATTTTTTTTCGAAAGAAAATTTAAATTTGAACTCAATTTTCTCTAAACTTAGAAAGTTGAATTTTGGTACGTAGTAAGATCTCTCCTGAGGCAACATATATAGTAAATTTCATTAAAACAGCTTTGTTACTTTCGAAGAAAAACATTTTTTTCGAAAGAAACCTCAAAATTTTTCCGGAAAACCCCGTCCGATTTTTCTGTAAAACGAACTCATCCAAGCCATTAATAAAAGAAAGGCACTTTCCAAGTTTCATCGAAATCGGTTAATTATTTTTATGTTATCAGACGGATATATATATATATATATATATATATATATATATATATATATATATATATATATATATATATATATAAACATATAAAAATTAAACCTATTTACAAATGAACTTTAATAAGATATTATGCTGTGACAATACCTCTCTCAAGCAGTGGCGATTTCTCCTAGTGAGCTAGGTGTGCGCCGCACACCCTAAAATAGAATCAAAATGTGCACAGTTATATATATATATATATATATATATATATATATATATATATATATATATATATATATATATATATATATATATATATATATATATATATATATATATGTGTGTGTGTGTGTTTTATTTCTTTTTCCGTTAGTCTAAATACACTATTTTTTGACAATCGATTTAATTTACTTATTTGATGTCATAAATAGTCGCTTAATACTGACTTGGAATGAAGTAGATACCACGTCTTCTAACATATCAGAGAATATAAGTAGATCAATAGCAACTGGTAATGAATTCGGTCAGTCCCCCACCCACGTGTTTAAAGTAGTGAGGAAAATACCATTGATTTTAACACTGCAGTGAGCTATAAAAATTTAATTAACTCAGTTTTCTATAATCTTAGAAAGTTTAATTTTGGTAGGTAATAAGGTATTTTCTAGGACAAGATATCCACAAAATTTCATTAAAATAACTTTGTAATTTTTGGACAAAAAAAATTGTTTCAAAAGAAAATTTAAAATTTGGATAACTCAATTTTATATAAACTGAGAAAGTTTAATTTTGGTACTTATTAAGTCCTCTCCCAAGGCAACAGATATAGTAAATTTCATTAAAACAGCTTTGTTATTTTCGGAGAAAAATTTTTTTTGAATGAAAACTCAATTTACCCGGAAAAACCCGTCCAATTTTCCTGCATAACGAACTCATCCAAGCCATTAATAAAAGAAAGGCACTTGCGGAGTTTCATTGAAATCGGTTAATTATTTTTTGAGTTATCAGACGGATATATATATATATATATATATATATATATATATATATATATATATATATATATATATATATATATATATATATATAATTGAAACTGACCCCGGATATGGGTTCTAGGGGTCCTAAATCGCGCTCATTTGAAAAAATTTTTGCAAAGTCTCACCATCGATACCTCTCTAATAGTGAATTTTTTTAAATAAAAATTCACTAAAAGAGCATACTATTGCACAGGCTAACCCTGAACGAAATGTACAGGGTAAGCGAAACTCGACGTTTTAGATCTGTTGTGAGAAAAGGAAAAGCGATAGAAAAAAAAACCGAAAAGAGGTTCTTAAATAGAATTGAGTAAGGTCCGTTTTAAGCCAAATTTGCCTATTTTTGGATATTTGGAAACTGAAGTAGACGTCTTCAAATTTTTTTCCCAGAAACATATATGTATTTTGGCATGTCTAAGAACAACTATATTTTCTGAACAAATTATGTACAGAAAAAACATTGCTATCTTTTTCCGTTAATAAGTTATAATCAGATTTGAAGAAAAAAAGTATAACAAAAAATTGGCGCAGCCACCACGATATAAACAAGAAGCCTTTGGAAACAAATAGCAAAGTTCTATCTGTCGTAGCAACGTTTTATCTGTCAATAATTAAACTAATGGTTTGCAAATATTGTTTTGTTGTCATTACACTTTGAAAAATGTTTATGCACAACGAAAAAGTCGATTTGTTATTAGTTTATGGTGAATCTCAAAAGAACCCTAGAAGAGCAGTTCAGCTATACGCCCAGAGATACCCTGAACGTGTTATTCCAAGCCTAAAAATATTTGCAAGATTAGAACGCAATTTACGTGCAAATAACAAGGCATTTTCTTCTCGAGAGGGAAGAAAAATTGCTAGCATGGTCAATTCTGACAATACTGTTGCCACTGTTTTGCACTATTTTGAATACCATTCAAGGAACTGGATTCAGCGAGCCCGTCGTGAGTTGAATTTAAAATATAGTTCGGTACGAAAACTTTTGAAAGAAAATGGTTATCACGATTATAAACTTCATAACTTAGAACACTTGTCAGATCAACATCAACGTAGAATTAATTATATTGCCCAAGTGATGGTAAACTTGATCAATGACAATCGTTTTTTTTTTCAGCATGTGTTGTGGACGTACAAAAGCCGGTTTGTTACTAACGGTAAGCCCAATAGAAAAATAGTATATTTGGACTGCTGAATATCCACGTTTTGTCAATCCGATTGAAAATCAAGGACACTTCGAAATTAACATTTGGTCTGGTATTATTAACGGGCATTTGATTGGTCTATATTTTTACGAAGGAATTTTACATAGTGAGCACATATTTGCAATATCTCCAAGAACAACTTCCTGTGCTGCTTAAAAATGTGCCATTACAACTGCGAGCAAACATGTGTTTTGAACATGACGGAGCTCTACCGCATAAAGCAAGAATTATCCAACAATATTTAAATTAAACTTACGGAGAAAAATGGACCGATACAGTGGCCGCCTAAATCACCGGATTTGACCCCACTAGAATTCTTCTTGTTCTCTGAAAAATAAAGTTTACACAACACCATCTGTTAACTTGGAACAAAGAAAAAATGCGAACTCATTGCGATGAACTATCTAGAGAAATGTTTCATAAGGCTTTAGTGCGAGAAGTAGGGTGGAGATTGGATAAGTGTTTAGAAGTAGGAGGTGGTCACATTCAAAATTTGTTGCAATGATTGCCTACATACTTTGTTTATTACTGTGATAAAAGTAGTAACATATAATGTGTTTTATAATGTTAAATTATTAAATAACTTTTTAACGGAAAAGATAGCAATTTTTTTCTTTACATAATTTGTCCAGAAAAATAGTTCTTTTTAGATATGCCAAAATATAGGTATGTTTCTGGGAAAAAAAATTCGATGGCGTGATTACTTCAATTTCCAAATATCCAAAAATATGCAAATTTGACTTAAAATGGACCTTACTCAATCGCATTTAAAATGCTTTTTTCAGATTTTTTCTATCGCTTTTCCTTTTCTTACCATAGAGCCGGGACATCGAGTTTTGCTAACCCTGTACATATCGTTACAATATGTGCAGCACACAGGTGATAACAAGAAAGCCTGCACGCAGCAAACGCGTTATTGTAGGGACTTTTCATAGAAATGTTTTGAAAGGTTAATATGTTTATATGTTTTTTTAATGAAGGAGATCAAATTTAGTAGAAAGTATAACTTTTGTAGTAGAAACCAAGTACCACATTCCATCAAAATAACTTTATTGTTTGAGAAAGTACAAAAATTTCCCGAACATAAACTTAAAATTTTCCCGAAAAAACTGGTCGGACTTTCCTGGCCAACCAACCAACCACCAACAAGCAATTTACAAAAAAAACTACACCTGCCAAGATATAATTAATCGAAGGAGGCTTTTTAGACAAATAAACAAAATCTTATATGAAAATTTGCAATTTGTTTCACAAAAATTCACCGTTTCTTTACAAAGATTTGCTAAGTAATCCTACACGAAACTTACGCAAAAGTCTTTTTACGGGAATTACAAAAAGATTTTTACATAGAAATTTGATAAGAAAATTTTTTTCACAAAAATTCGAAAAACATCTTTGCACGTGAATATGCAAATATTTTTTTACATGCATTAATTGTGGTTGCCCTTATTTGGTGAAACCGTTCCATACTAAAAACAGACGATGATACTGTTGTGAAGCCAGACAAATAGTTTCTACGTCTGCATTTAGTATTTCTTATCCTAGCTTATTAAATTATGAATTAATAGCATTTCACAAAAAAATATATAAAAAAAAATTGCGAAACCACTGTAACATTGTAGGAAAATTGACTACATATTTTCTATACGGCTAGTTTCTGAAAATATATATATAAAATTCAAATTATTTACATAATCTGTAAATAATATTGAAAAAAAAATGTAATTTTTTAAAGTTTTCACGGAAATTTGAACCAGTGGACGTAAAGGAAAATAAACGCCCAAAATACTAATACAATATTTGATATGTGCCAAAAACGTGAAAAGTTGCAAAACAGTTGAGATAACTCGTAAATGATTAACGATATCGAACTTTTTTTCTGTACAAGCATGGATATATATATATATATATATATATATATATATATATATATATATATATATATATATATATAATTTAATGAAAAATGCAAAAATGCATTATTGTGAGCGGTGTTCTATTAAAAAAAAATATCAGCAACGAATTATATGACACCTGTGATTGTCAAAATAATTTTATAAGATGCATCTCAAGACACCCGATAATTAACGTATAGAGTTTTTTTTTATATCTTGTTTAGTGACTAACGTATTAACCCGTTCAATGGGGAGGATGTCATATTATGACACCAACGCATAGTGAGAGCTACAGTGGGGAGGATGTCATATAACATCTTTGCATCTGACGTCCATAATATATTGCGTTCTTTTTTCACCTAAATATATTCCAGCGTTGCCAGACCTGATAGAACTGTACAATCTGGTACATTTTGAAACAGTTTGTACAAAAGTACATTTTCACTAATTCTAGTATATTTTCATCCTCGTACCGTCCTCTATCATTTAATCGACGAAACTATCAAGTATCAAAAATACAGTTGGCAGATGGCGAAATTGTCGACGTGAAAAAGTACTATTAAATGTTGAATTCAATATATTTTGACTCCCACGAAAAATATTGGTATTAATATTAGATAAAAAACAAGTCATTTTTGGCGTCTATACAAAAGTTTAAAATCTGTTACAATTTGTTTGTTGTGTGTGTGCTTTGTTTCTTTAACGTCGGTCTATTTTCGCGACTATTGCCAGTCACCGGCGTCAGGGAGCAGTTACACCTCACTATCCTGGAAATTTGCCGAACACCTGCCTTTTTGTAAGGAGGTTAGGGGTATTTAACGTGCCTAACATCACATGGAGACGGAACCGACGGTTTTACGCCCCCTTCGAAAGGTGGAACGTGCAGACATTCAACTTGCTCAAATACGATGCCACAACCTCTGTTGATGTTAATCTTACAGTATGTACTGAAAAAGTGAAAGGAGTACCCCGGGATCGAACCCAGTACCCTTCGGTTCAGAGGCACACGTTCTTACCACTGAACCAACGAGGCTCGCTCGTGCAATTTAAACTTGTAATTTGGTACAATTTTTTGAGGACCTCTGACAACAGTGATCAATACATTAGTTTACATACGCATGCTGTTACCTAGTGTGCGAAGAAGAAACCATCAAAATTGGTTTATTCTACGGTGAATAGGTAAAACTATGATTGAAGATGTCTTTACAGTGGCGCGTATAATACAGTAGTTGGCAGGCAAAGCAGCTGTCTGCAAATAACGGAACTTTGCAAATAGGTTCACAATATTTTCGGACATTCAATTATATAGAAGCATAAAAGGCCTAACACTATAAACTCAATTGAAAATAAGTAGTATCCTATGGCTATTATTTATTTGTAGAACTATAAGATGAAGCGACTTTTATGGCACGCCACTGGTCTCAAACCTTAAACGCCTTCCAAACTACAAAAAAAATTATATCTAAGCCTCCTGTTACATATGTAGCGTAATATTATTAAAAAATATATAATATTCAGCAAAAAAAATCCCCACTGCCTCTAAGAACGATTTGAATATACTCCCCCCACTTAACGTGTTAAGCTTTGCCGTAAAAATGCTCCACCCAGTATATATGTAAACATATAAAAACTGAAACTGGCCGCGGATATAGGTTGTAGGGGTCCTAGTGCGCGCTCATTTGAAAAAAAATTCAATATTTAAAAGCCGCGGTCTTCTCTATGGCGAATTTTTTCTACGAAGATACGCCAAAAATTATAGGCTATTAAACCACAAACCCTACAACTAAAACTGCTCAAATTTCTGCAAATATGTTAGTAAAATGAAGGACAATGGCGGTTGAAGTTTAAACTTAAGGCTTTATAAAACACACTTTTTGACACATTTTCTCTACACAGCCCTATTAATTTCAGGTTCTTTGCTTAAAAGTTGCTAATTTTGACGTTTCAAATTGCGCCATTTAACAAGAAAAACTATAAAACTTTAAATTTTTTTCTGGTAGACCTTTTTACGCCAATCAAATTTCTAGATTTCCAATTTTCCATCTGAGAAATCGGGCAACTAATCCATTGCTTTCCCTATTTGAAAACCCACCGCACGTTCCTGTATAAATATCAAGTAAATTGTTGGCTAAAGCGAACTATATTTACTTACAAATTGTAGGAGCGAAGGAGAAACACCATTTGACGTGCTAAACGTCTTATTTCTCTTTGAAAGATTAAACGAAATTAAATTCATTTTCTCTGACAAATGTGTTTGTTTATAATTCCCGAAAGACCATTTACCTTGTTTTCATTTAAACGTTTAGCTTGTTAATTTAGCTTCTCCAAACAATATAAGTTAAGTATCGATGACAGGTGTCAGCATATGTTGAATCTTTCATTTATTTTTCAACAGAAGTATACAATAATACACGAACTTGTTTATTTTTCTTTGCCAGTATTGTAATAATGATGGTTCGAGATTTAAGCCACAAAACTCGGTGGTAACTAAAATTTAATTGCATTTCAATTCTCTTGAGTATGAACATTTATCTATCATTAAACTCCAATTCACCAACATGTGTGCATACAGGTGCGCTCCATAATCAGCTTTCCTTCGAAAAGAATTAACGCAACTGGCCCAGGTATCAATGATCTTTATGACAAAAATAATATTAAAAGTTCGGGTAGCGAATTTTCATTAAATGCTTCAAATTTGAATAACTCAATGTTCTATAAACTTAGAAAGTTCAATTTTGGTGCGTAGTAACGTCTTTTCCAGGACAACATATCCACCAAATTTCATTAAAATAGCTTTGTAATTTTTTAAGATAAATTTTTTTTTTTGGAAAAGTTTTTTTTTTCGGAAAAACTGGTCCGATCGGGCTGGACAGCGAACCCATTCAAGATAGTAATAAAAAAAAGTACTTGCCCAGTTTCATAAAATTTTGGCTTATCTGTTGGATATATATATATATATATATATATATATATATATATATATATATATATATATATATATATATATATATATATATATATATATATATATACAGGGTGCTCTACAAGCTCTATGACAAACTTTGCCCGATAATAGCTCTCGTAATTCTAAACAATTTTTCTAATGAACATGGGTACGATTCGCTTTTGTTAAGAATTTACAAGCATTGAACCTTTATTAACAATTAACAATAAAAATTTAAATTAAAGGAAAATCACAAAACTTAAGACTATAAAAATTCTTCTAAATGACCACCCTCGGCTTGAATGCAAGCCTCACATCGACGAACTAAAGATTTGGTCACTCGAAGGATGTGATTTGGATCATTCCTTATTTGGTTAGCTGCATCTTGAATTCTTTCAAGTAACTGCTGATGGGTAGCGATTTCAACATTGTAGACCAGCTGCTTCATGTGTCCCTATAAGTAAAAATCCAGAGGATTCAGATCGGGGCTACTAGGTGGCCATGATATTGGACCTCCTTGACCTATCCATTTATTTGGGAAATGTTCATTTAACCAAGCAGCAACTTGTCTTCCTCTATGTGGTGGTGCGCCGTCGTTTTGATAACACATATTCTGAATAATATTAAGTTGTACGTCATCAATGAACTCTAAAATGTCGTATTCTAAGAAATGACTATACAGATCTGCATTTAAACGATCATTTAGAACATGCACAGGTAATAGATTATTGTTGAAAATGCCACCCCAAACGTTGACATTGAATCTTTGCTGAAATCGTCTTGATATAATTGCATGTGGATTTTGCAACGCCCATACATGTTCATTATGATTATTATTTATGCCGTCCCTATTAAAGCACGCTTACGAGCGAAATGAATCTATCATTTTCTGCTTGTTGCTGAAGTAACCTGCGACAAAATTCGAATCGCTGTGGGGCATCTCCAACATGTAACGCCTGTACATTTTGGCGATGAAACGGATATAACATTCTCTGTTCAATACACGCCATGCAAAATTCATGAATTCATACATGAACGTTACTAGATATACACCGAACACTAATTGAAGGGTTATCAAGGGCAGCATCTATCACATTTTCTTCATCTTGTACATTTACTTCAATAGGACGAATGGCCTTCTTTCTACGAAATGATGCACTAAACACCGTGTGGGCAGGTTGATATCTATTTGGATATCTGCGTCGATATTCTCGAGCTGCTTCTCTGGCGTTCCCATGGGAATACCCATATACAAACATAATATCTGCATATTCCTCAGTTGGGAATAAATGAATTGTTTATTTAAAACTTTTACACGAAGTATCAAATATTGTACAATTGAAATGAGACTAACAATATTTATTGTCATAACAACTGTCATTTTTATTTATCAGCCTACTTTTGATTGAAGTAGGTGTACCTATATTTTATAGGTGTGCATTATTTCACATTCAAATGATTTTGTGTCACTTCCTATTTGACTGGAAAAATTATGATTCTTTAAATGCTTGTAACTTTTAAACAAAAACGAATCGAACCCATATTCATTAACAAAAAATATTTGGAATTTTGATAGCTATCATCTGGCAAAGTCTGTCATAGAGCTTGTAGAACCCCTGTATATAAACATATAAAAACTGAAACTGACCCCGGATATGGGTTCTATGGTCCTAGTTCGCGCTCATTTGGAAAAATGTTTGCAAAGCCTCAACATCTATACCTTTCCATTCGCGAATTTTTTTAATAAAAATTCACTAATAAACCTGACGTAAATTTATTATAGAATATTACTGCAACAAATAAATATGTACGATATGAAAGTGAATTTTCATAAAAAATATTTTTAGTCGCAAATATGTCTCTTTAATCCAAGCAGGCATCAATTTGGTGACCGATAAGACCTATGGAGTAGAAACAATGTACCATAATTTATCAAAATAACTTATTCTTTGAAAATTTACAAAAATTTTCCGAAAATAAACTTAAAATAGGTACACTTGGAGAACCCAAATCACCACAACACATCTTTTTAAAAACCTGACGGTCGTTTTACTTACAAACTTAACGTCATCAGAGGATGAAAAATTCTAACTACTTGCTACTAAACATCACCTTTTATACTAAGTCTTGGGTAAGGAACGATACCGAGAGGGAGACTAAATCGTAGGCAAATTTTCTGTGTATTGTATTTTAATTGCCCGACGAGGTTTCTGAACTTGTTTCATAACTTTACCTGAAAAGTTTCAGAATGCTTATCTATATCAAAGACAGAGCGCAAACAGAGTACTACAAACCAGTGGCGGAGCTTGGATCAAGGAAATTTTGTTTTTTATTGCCTTAGAAATATAAATACTTTCGTACGCATCTAGCTTCGCTTGCTGTCTAACATTTTTGGTAAGTTTCAGATTTTCTTTATCAAGGTGGTGGTTATCATCCCAAAATATTGTGCCACGCATGACTTGTCTGCACTACCGTATCACAGATGTGCTAGATGCTCCCTGAATCTAGTCTCAATCGTCCTCTTAGTCTGACCAACGTATTTAAGATTCTAATCATGGCATCTGATTGTCAAAGTAATTTTATAAGATGCAGCTCAAGTAACATTACAATTAACATATGCAGCTTTTTTCGTAGCTGTATAACAACAATTATGTTGAGCTTTATCGTATAAATACGTCACCTTGTATATACGTAAACAGATAAGAAATTTTGTGGCGCAGCAAGTGCTTTATGGTAGCGATCCATTTCATTAAATGCTTCAAATTTGCCTAACTCCATTTTCTATAAGCTTATACGGTTTAGTTTTGATGTGTAGTAACTTACTTACGAGGGAAACATACCAAAAAATTTCATTTAATCGACTTTGTTATTTTTTGAGTTACAATTTATTTCCAGAAAAATTCATTTTTTTTTTTAGAAAAACCGATCCAATAAGGCTGGATAATGAACTCATCCAAACCATTTATAAAAGAAGGATTTTTGCCGAGTTTAATCAAAATCGCTTAATAGCTTTTTGAGTTATCGTATGGATATATATATATATATATATATATATATATATATATATATATATATATATATATATATATATATTGAGGTAACCCCCGTAGTTACTCTTTTATTTATTGTTTTTCTTATTGATTTATTTAATTTAATTTCTAAATTTTATTTTTGAGACACAAAACACAAATATTTATAATTAAATGCAACATAGACTTATACCACAGTTTGTAGCACAAAACAGTATGGGGTCTTACCATTAATTATTTTATCCACAATTAAATACATACCTCAAGTAGACGGCTCGTCACCTCATCGTGGTAGGCTCCTAAATTGTGGTAGAAAAATACATACCCTTTTCTCTTCTTACTATTGTACACCTTCAAATTTTATATTTACTGGGTGACAACAGAAGAAAGAAAGAAAAATCAAATTTCGACTTAACATAGTGTATTACGTAACTTCATAAGTGTACATGACATTTACGGGGATATACTGCTAATGAAAGTGCTGACGTCACGAGGGCAAACCGAAAATATCTAACAATATATCAAGAACGCGTTACCCAAAGGACCTGTGATGACCGCTGGTTCCCTGTTTATACAATGACGAGCCGTTACTGACTTGCAACGAACTTGCACCCCTCTGAGCTGAGCAACACTAGAACATTTGTGGTTTCCGTTATTTAGACATTAGAATTAAATGGGTTTCAGTTAGAAATTTCAGTTTCACCTTTAAGGTTTTTTTTTTATTCTTAATTTCATTTACCTTACTGTATTTTAGTAGATGGATAACCACAAGTATAGAGTGCTCAGAAAAGATAATGTCACGCAATCGCTATTTGTCAGTTACTCGTCTTCTCGCGGTACAATTTAAATCAAGCGGACCACACATATAAAATTCATCCTTTCACTTGTCTCGGTACCTGTAGTTTCCGCGAGTTCCCTTAGGGGTGGTTTGGTGTGCGGAGATATACGGTCTTAACGAAGGTACCGTCGCAAATTACGGGGCTTATCTACATGGGTGTCTATTTCACATATTCTATGTGAAGAATATATTTTCATTATCTCCTATCTCGCGACGTTACCACAAACATATCATCAGCTTACAACGCCAGGCCACCTTCAAGTGTAGCCTGCTTGATAGAAACATGCATCCCTAAGTGCATTGTTACCCTACTTTTGTGAATATGAGTTATTTATTTATCCGGAGCAAATTAAGTTAAGATTTTAAATGATCATCGAGTGCTGTCAAGACTTTCAGAGTGAGCATCTCCCATCGATAAAACATTTATTTATTACCCAATAGACGAGAATGGACTCACAATCTTGATGGGTAAAGTGAGTTCTTGGTTTATATCTCTCTACACACGATTAGCAAAACAACACTTTTGTAATATAGAACCTCGGTGGTTCAGAGGTAAGAACGTGTGCCTCTGAACCGAAGGGTACTGGGTTCGATCCGGGGGTACTCTTTTCACTTTTTCAGTACAAACTGTAAAATTAACATCAACCGAGGTTCTGGCATTGCATTTGAGCAAGTTCAATGTCTGCACGTTCCGCCCTTCGGAGGGGGCGTAAATCCGTCGGTCCCGTGTCCATGCCATGTTGGGCACGTTAAAGATCCCTACCCTCCTTACAGAAAGACAGGGGTTCGGCAAAATTTCCAGGATAGTGAGGTGAAACTGCTCCCTGGCGTCGGTGATTGGCCATAGTCGCGGAAATAGGCCGACGTTAAAGAAATAAAAAAACACACACACACACTTTTGTAATATAATATCAGTGCAGGCCTTACGTTTTTCTAACAACCACACGCTGCGTTCTTACAAATGTCCGTCAGCTCAACTCCCAACATTTATCTATGTGTGTGTTTTTGTTTTTTTAACGTCGGCCTATTTCCGCGACTTTGGCCAATCACCGACGCCAGGGAGCAGTTTCACCTCACTATCCTGGAAATTTTGCCGAACCCCTGTCTTTCTGTAAGGAGGGTAGGGATCTTTAACGTGCCCAACATCGCATGGACACGGGATCGACGGCTTTACGCCCCCTTCGGAGGGCAGAACGTGCAGACATTCAACTTTCTCGAATATAATGCCGCAACCTCGGTTGATGTTAATTTTACAGTATGTACTTAAAAAGTGAAAGGAGAACCCTAGAATGGAACCCAGTATCCTTCGGTTCAGAGACACACATTCTTAGCACTGGACCATCGAGGTTCTTAACATTTATCTATTATTAAATATATTGCGACATGCCGTAGAAATACTAAACAAGATATCTTTATAATTTACAAACTATCATTACTTAATTAAAATTATGACATCGACACAGGTAAATGGTAAATCAATGAACAATTTATAGCATAGACGTTCTCGTGGCGCAGGTTCCTAGGTGCCGGCCTGCTAAGCGAGGGGTCCCGGGTTCGATTCCTGGGCGAGCCAACGAGAAGTTGACTTTGCCTGAAAAATTAGTAAAAATAGTGCAGGATTGGAAATGAATGTGCTAATGGCCTGAGATGCCGCAGCCAATAATATGAAATTAAAAAAAAAATTATAGCATACAGCATGTCTAAGGGCGGGGATATCTCAATATATATATATATATATATATATATATATATATATATATATATATATATATATATATATATATATATATATATATATATATATATATATATATATATATATATATATATATATATATATATATATATATATATATTCACCATCGATTCCTCTCTATTAACAAACCTTCTTTAATAAAAGTTCGCTAAAGACTGAAACTAAAGCCAGATATGGATTCTAGGGGAGGTAGTTTGCACTCATTTGAAGAAATATTTTTAAAATTCGTCGCGGTCTTCTCATTTACGAATTTTTGGTTAGCTAAAAATTATAGACCATTTAAGCATAAACTTAACTAAAAATACTTCCAAAGGGTCAGAGAAAGGGTCTATTTCAACTGAATTTTCTGGAAATATTTTAGTAAAATGACGAACCATGACGGTTGAAGCTGAAACATAAGGGTCTGCAGAATACTCTTCCTGCGACATTTTCTTTACATAATCCGTATTGCTTTCAGGTTCTTTACCTAAATGTTGCCCATTTTGACGTTTCTAATCGCGACTTTGGCATTTTGAGGAAAGTCCCTTTTTTTTCTTTAAATGGCTATAACTTTTTTTTTCTTTTAACTTACAGACCTAAATTTGGGTACGTAATTCACTTTTTATAATTCAAACAAGCGTACTTAATTTGATTGCCATGACTGTGTTATTTTCGGGGATATAAAAGTTTTCCCAAAGAAAAGAAAAGAAATTGTTTCTACGAAAACTCACTAATAAGAAACACTCTTCAAATGGTGAATGGTTTTCGAAATTTTTTCATCAATTCATCTTATATGGTTCTTTCAGTCTAATCTGATAACCAATTTTAATCGAAGAAACTTTGTTAAACTTCCAATGGAAATGACTTTCCAGTTGAAAATTGTTTTTTCTTCTTCTTTTGCTTTGGTGTGGAACTCAATTACCGTTGTCTTAGCAAGATTGAGCTGCAGGTTATTCACTGTGAACCAATACTTGCTTTTAGCCAAAAGTGTTCGTATATAAGTCTTAAGTGTGTGGATATTATAGTCTGAAAAAAAAATTGATATATCATCTGCATACAAGTTGATCCTTTTTTCTATTCAGTTCGGTAAGCCGTTGGTGCAAATTATAAATAATGAAGGTCCTGAAATTGAACCTATGTATTACTCCATATGTGGAATTTATTTTCTTGCCATATTCACCATACTTAATTAAGTTTTCTTTTTTCTAAATACTACTTTAGGAGCTTCAGAGAAATACCTCTTATTCGGTAAATATTGGAGCCTATGATGAAAACTAATAAGTACAATTTGGAGAACCCAATTCATCACAACACAGTTTTAAGAACCGACGACGTTTAACTAACACTAGCTAATGTGAATAAATAAGTTGACTTAACCTGATCTAACCTAACCTTACCCCACCTGACCTGACTTGACAATCGTTTCGCTAACAAAGTTATCGTCATTAGAGGGATGAATAAATGAATCTATTCATCACCCTGATGACACTAACATTGTTAGCGAAACGATCGTCGGGTGCCAAAAATGTGTTGTGATGAATTGGGTTCTCCAAATTGTACTTATTAATACTTGTTTTACAATATTTCTCTTGTTGCGCGTATATCATGTATTATGGAGCAAAATGCTTTACTTACATCAAGAAAAAGTTCATATAGGATATGAGCATCATTAAAAGCATCATATACAATAGATATTTTTTCGTGGGCTAATTTATTGTATCCTTTCATATACTAAAGCCGTATTGTTATTAGGTAAATAGATCGTTTTGTTCACAAAATGTCATAATTCGTGTTTGTAATACGTTTTCATAGAAATTTGATATACTTGATGATATTTATCTGTAGTTTCTATGTTCTTGTATGTGGTATTAACATTCTTATAGAATCACGTACGTGGGCTATCTTAAGTTTTTCCGGAAATATGCCTGCTTGGTTAATTAGATGGCATAGTGGAGCTGGAAACACATCTGCACTTTTCTTCATAATAAGCATGGGAATTTCATTTGATACTGCTTCCGTTGGACTTTTAATCCCATTTTTTTTTGTTACCTCAGGGCTCGTCCGCGGCCTTGCCGCCCCGATAGCACTGCAACCTTTGGTTGATTGTGCATACCCTTAGTCTTACTCCACCCATTCCAACATCACTGTGCCTTGAACTAGTCTGCACAGCGATTGGTAGGGTGAAGTTTTATATTGCTCTATCTCCGGTCTAGAGTGACCGTAGATCAGTTGTCTTTTCCGGTCCACAGCTTTACACTCGCACAAGATGTGCTGGGCTGATTCATCCCCCTCGCCGCAGAGTCTGCATGCGAGGTCTCCTTTGAACCGCCCCATTTTATGCAGGTGTTTCTTGCCGGCCATGTGTCCCGTCAAAAGACCTGTTGTGTTTCTGAGCTGTCCTCTGCTGAGATTCAGCAGCTCCACAGCTCTCTTTGAACTGGGTCCGTCAATTATTGACTCCCCATGTCTGAGCCATGGACAGTCCGCCCAGTACACCTTGTGTTGGTTTCTGACCCAGGACTTAATTGCTTCCTTGGCAGTGCTCTTTGACACGCCCAGAGCCGGTTCTGGTCCCATAAATGGTTCTGCTGACCCTCTCTTCGCGAGAATGTCAGCTTCTTCATTGCCTTTGACCCCCGAGTGACCCGGCACCCAAATGAGGGTCACCTCATTCTGCACAGCCAGCTCGCTCTTCTCGTCTCGGCCCTCACTCACCAGCCAGGAATTTACCCGTGGGCTACTTAGTGCCTTAAGGTCTGTCTGGCTGTCTGTGGCTATGAGGATCCGCTTGTTGGTGTAGCCCCTCCTCTTGTTCTCCCGCACACAGTGCAGGATGGCCTGAAACACCGTTGCATGGGCTCCGAGGGAAATACTATGACTTACCCTCGATCCTTCCGAGTAAACACCTGCCCCCGTCGCACGCTCCTCGCCGGATCCGTCCGTGAACCAGACGAGCGCGTCCCGTGGTATGCCCGGCGTCTCCTCCCGCCATGCCTCGCGGTCGGGGATTTCCACTGTAAAGTTGTTTTCCCTGCACATTCGCGGGCTCGCGAAGTCTGACCTCATTTCAAGCATGGGCTCCTTCACGATCTCCTGAATTTTACAGTGGCCCCTGAAGCCTGGGTTGATCTTCAGTCTACCATTGCAGGCTAGTCTGTATAGTCCTAGCCTGGCCTACCCCATAATAACTAAGTGTGGGGGGGCGGCTGTTGGGGTTAAAGACATGGCCCCTGTGATGCCTAGGTAAGCCATCCTTTGGATCTTGCCTAGTTTTTGTTTGGCACTGGACTGTGTCACCTTAGGCCACCAGACCAGCGCCGCATATGTTAACGATGGTCTGACCACCGTTGTGTACAGCCAGTGGGCCATACTAGGTCTTAGTCCCCACGTTTTTCCATATAACCGCCTAGTGACGGCTAAGGTCATGACTGCCTTACGCAGTATTTTTCCAATGTGACCATTCCAGGTAAACGGCACGACGGTTGCTTTCTCGGGGCTTACCCCGAGCCCTTGATCAACCGTCCACCCTTCCACCATTTTCAGTGCAGTCTGCATGCGCTCCCACACTGCCTGTGTGACCTTTCCTCAGACTATGATGACAATGTCGTCCGCATAGCCCTGTACCTCATACTCCCCTCCCGAGAGCCTCCCCAGCAGGCCGTCCACGACTAGGCACCAGAGCAAGGGAGACAGAACGCTCCCTGCGTACACCCCGCCGCGACCCCCGCCAGCAGAGTCCCTCCCGCGAGTGAGGTGAATACCGCCCTGTCCCTGAGCATGAAACCGATCCACCTGCAGCAGGTCTCCTCTATTCCACGCTCCCGGACACCTAATGAAAATAAATAAATAAAATTTACTTTGAAACAATTGTGGCTGAAATTGTTGTCAGACGATGCCAAAGGTGTTTTTCCAACAACAAAATATTAGGTTTATTTTTCAACTTATTCAAATATTTAAAGATACTAGAGCAAACCATTAATTTTAAACATTACATAATTTGACATTTATTACCCAATACATGTTGGCAATCACTTGTAATAATCATCATATCTTTAGATTTAATTAATTTAACCTGGAGTACAGGCGTATTTCCTTCCTTCTGTGTATCTCGGTTATGAATAGACATAGAAGCTTGAGGTTTTCCTAATACTGTCGTACTTTTTTTGTGAAACTAACGATACCGAAAGCAAAACTGACTTGGCACTTTTTGTTTTTGAGCTACGGGGTGATTTTGAAAATTTGTCATTTTTAGGCATCCCCTGTATGACCATGGTTTCTACTATAAAGGATAAATTTTCTATTAAAATTGATGTCTTTCATTTTAAAAAGTCTGGACGCAGCAAGTGCGTTATGGTAGTGACTTTTCATAAAAATGTTTTTAATAGCAAATATGTCTTTTCTTTTAAAGAAAGCAGGCATGAAATTTAGTTACCAGTATAACCTATACAGTAGAAAGAATGTACTATATTTCATCAAGATAGCTTTATTGTTTGAAAATATAAAAAAAGTTTCGAAAATAAACTCAAAATGTTCCCGAAAAACCTGGTGCCTAGCCAACGAACGTTAAGTTAATAGCAAATTGAGCTATTGAAATTTGAAACATATAATGAAAATTCGTTACCATAACGCACTGGCTGCGTCCTGAGTTTCTTTTCTTACAAACATGCATTATATTTCGATGAAAAATGGAAAAATGTAATAATATAAGGTGTGTTCGATTAAAAAAAAAAAGAAAATTTGTATTACCAACACCTTATGGGCCACCTATGATTGGAAAACTAATGTTATCGGATGGAGCTCAAGACAGTCTATAATTAACATATACAATGTTTTCTCGTATCTTGTATAATAACGGATATATTAAGCTTTACCGTAGAAATGCGTCACCCTGTACCTATAAATCAAAACAGGTAAAAACTGAAACTAACCCTCGATATGGGTTCTAAGAAGCCTAGTTCGCGCTCATTTGAAGAAATCTTTTCAAAATTCAAAAATGGTGGTCTCCTTATTAACGAATTTTTCCTACAAACTTTCACTAGAAATTATATACCATTAAACGATGAACTTTATAACTAAAACTACTGCCAAAGCATCATAGAAAAGGTCTATATGAAATTAATTGTCTGCAAATAGTTTTGTGAAAAAAGACAATTACAGCTAAAGCTGAAACTTAAAGCTTTGCAAAACACTCTTGTTGCTACATTTTCTCTGCATAAGCCGTATTCGTTCCACGTTCTTTGCCTAAATGTTGCCAATTTCGACGTTTCAAATCGTAATTTTGACGTTTTAAGAGGAAAATCCCAATTTTCCTTTAAATGGCTATAACTTTTTGTCTTTAAATCCACAGATCTAAATTTTGGTACGTAATTAACCTGTTATAACGAAAACCCGCGTACAAAATTTGGTTGCGATAGCCTTTTGATTTTCGGAGATATACAAATTTTTCGAAAGAAAACACAAAATTTTCGGGAAAAAACTAGCTCATATTTTTAGCTAACGAGACACTTGTAAAAGGAAGGTACTCAGAATTCTTCATCTTTTGATGACGCTCGCTAAACTTTGTTAGTGAAACGATCGCCAGGTCTTTAAAAAGATGTGGTGATTTGGGTTCTCCAAGTGTATTTATCAGTGCTCACCACAGGTACCAATCATCACTTAGGAAGGTACTCACCCAATTTGATCAAAATCGGCCCATTATTTTTGAGTTCTTGGTATATATATATATATATATATTATATATATATATATATTATATATATATATATATATATATATATATATATATATATATATATATATATATATATATATATAATGACGTATGAAAATTCAAGAGCCGCGATCTCGTCACTTCTCCGTGGCTTCACAAGTGCTTGGTTTTTTTTTGCAACGGATTTAAATTTTTAGTGAATTTTCTTTAAAAAAACAGTCTACTTCTGTATACAGACTTGGAGACTACTTCTCTAGCTTCACAACAGTGAAGCCAGAGAAGTAGTTTCCAAGTCTGAATGTAGTATGGACAAGTTTCACCAAGTAAGAGCAACAACAATCAATGAGTCTACTACTGTATAAATATGGAACGGTTTCACTAAGTTAAGGCAAGAATAAACAACCATATATGGTATTCAAATGGAATTAAGTCTTAACAGTTCTCATGTCCTCTTTATTAAATAATTTTTATACAAAAACTAGCTAAAAAATTCATCGCAATAACAACAATCTGATCAGATGGCGGTAAAATAAAAAGAAAGAAAAAAAAGTTAATAAAAAGTGAAGTCACTAACTGGGATTAGAACTGGTCTTATTACAGAACTTGATTATCTGATGCACCCCGCTTATACCACAAAATCACTGTCGACATGAGAGGGGTATATACTAGCAGGTATATCCGCGACCATATTATTTTCTAACGTCTTTATTATTTATACCAAACAGTTTTTTATTTTCAATCGATTTTTTGCTGATATTTTAACGAAATGAAGGAAAATAACGACACAGCCACAGATCTTGGAGCTTCTTCGTGTCATATTTTTCACTCGCATTAGTACTACCATAATTATCAATTTTGACATTTCAGTTTTTTTTAATCAGAGGCTTACCTATACAGATCTGATTTTGGTACATAGGATACTCTTTATGACAGAAACCAGCGTACCAAATTTAGTTGCCCTTACTTTGTTATTTCCGGGATATAATTTTTTTCGAAAGAAAACACAAAATTTTCCGGGAAAACCTGGGCCGATTTTCTTGGCTAACAAACCTATCGAAGCCAATTGCAAAGGGAAGGTACGTAACAAATTTGATCAAAATTGGGCTATTATTTTTTGAGTTATCGGTGTAATATATATATATATATATATATATATATATATATATATATATATATATATATATATATATATATATATATATATATATATAAACATATAAAAATTGAAACTGACCCTGGATCTGGGTTCTAGGGGGCCTAGTTCGCGATCATTTGAAGACATTTTTTCAAAATTCAAGTCGGGATCTCATTAGTCTTTTTTTTTTAATTCATTAAAAGGACATATTCAACATTAAAACAAAATTTGCTACCATAACGCATTTGCTGCGTCCAGACTTTTTATAATAAAACTAAAAGACTTTCAGAATATGAAATGCTAATGCATACTGAAAAAAAGGGATCCCTTCAATTACCACTCTATTAATAATTCTCTCAGTAACAGCGTTATCGTTTCCCACTTCCTCATTTATTTCAGCTCAGGAAAAGCACACTTCATCTCCAGAATGGAAAAATTCAACATAATTTCAGCCTTTTGAAACTGAGCTTTTACTTAATAGACAGATTTGACAAGCTCGAGTACGTGACAGCTAAAGTTCAGCTGTGCGGATGATTTATTACCTCCAGCCTTGTCAACAATAGCTGGAACAAAAATCAATATTTGATTTAATATTAAAACTAACATATTTTTTAGAGTACAGTGTCACTTTATCGAGGGAGTTTTAATCAAGTTTGCCTTGAAAGTTAACGCAGAATTTTGATTGATTTGCCTTCCCGCGTCCTCTGAAAAGAGGGTTTTACTTGCTTAACGACAAAATGTATTAGTGTATACACATTACATAAATAACAAAAGATTTAATTTACTGACAACACAATAGGTACCACCAGAGTATGATAAAAGTATTACATTATACCATATAGAAGGCTAATTTTGATATTTATCATTCTTAAAATGTCTCTTGCTAGCTTATAAGCGTAAGGATTTTTCATGAAAAAATTTCGCGAATGGGATATGTGTTTATATAATAAATAAATTCGAAAAATTTAGTGGGTAATTCCTTGTCGAAAACTAACCGAGAGCTTTCATATAAAACAACTCATATATCCCCCTTCCTGTGAAGATAAGATCACTTAAAGGGGTGCCAAAAAAGTAGTTTTTAATTATTTTTTCCTAAATATGGAACAAGTGACAGAAATTAAATTAAACATATGCTGTCTGCTATCGAAAAACAATCAGTGAACAGTCTGTTAGTTTATTTTAAGGTTGGAAGGATTAGAAAAAGCCATCCCTAGAATTTCTTTCACACGTAAGTTTTTTCCTACAGCATTATCTCCATTTTAAAATACATTTTAAATAGCTTGATTCATTCTTAACAAAAAATCTCTAATGTTTTTTTGTTCGTAAATTTAACAATTTCTGGAGAAAATAGTGCAGCAAATTGAATCATTACTTCCACACAGCAGCGCTAATTTACTTTCTTCTGATATATATTCTCATGGAAAGTATTTACGGTCTATGAGTTCGCCGCAAAGAAAATATTCGTATTCCTGTACCCGTAAATTTCTGAAACATTATATTACTCAAAAAATATCAATTTTCAGTAAATTACACCCCATTTATCTCCTTCCCCTCAAGCGATCTTACCCAAAAACAATCCGGAGCGTTCCTCTGTCGGACGCTAACTGAATACCAAATTTGAAGATAATATCTCAATTAGTACGAAGGTTATTACCGATATCCACCCCCAGACTTTCACCCTTATATTTAATTTCAGCACAGAATATCGGATGTTTGATGAAATTCAAAGTTTTGTAAGAAACAAACCCTAAAAGGTCATATTACTCGAGTTTTAACAAAAAAAATGTCAATTTTTTACCAAATCACCACCCATTCATGCCCTACCCCCCGGGACTACCCAAAAACAACCCAAACCTTTCGCTTGTCGGGTGCTAACTGCATACCAACTTTGAAGACGATGTCTCAATTCGTTCTAAAGTTATCGTGGCTACAAGCAAACAGGCAGACCGACAGACCAACAGATAAAAATACAAGGTAACCTTCACATAGGCAAGGGAAACATCTGAAGCCTTGCTCTTGACATTTTTTATCTGTAGCTCGAACTTTCAGAGTAATTGTGGCCGCTCTTTGTACATGAGCGTTTGACATGCAGATGAATGGTCACTCCCCAAAGCGATGTTACCCAAAAACAATTCATGGCGTTCCTTTGTCGAGTGCTCACTGTAAACCAAATTTGAAGATGATATATCAATTTGATCGAAAGTTATTGCGCATACTAACAGACAGAGATACAGGCCGACAAACCGACTGACCGACAGACAAAAACAAATTCGAAATTGCTATGACCGATATAGCCCCCCTCCCTTGCCCAAAAACAATCAGAACCGTTCCTTTGTCGAGTGTTAACTGTGTCCGAAATTTGAAGACGATTTCTCAATCCGCTTTAAAGTTATCGTGGCTACAAACAAACAGACATACAGACCGACAGACAAAAAAATTCGTTCCCAATTCATATTTTCTATATGTTTTGATACCTTTGATATGTTTAAGCGCAAAAATTTTTTGAAATTTTTGTCGCCGATGCGATACTTCCACACGTTGTGACGATGTGGAAGTAATTATTTAATTTCAATTACGCAGCATAGTTTGCATAGGTTAACATTTTGTAATTATAAAAAATATGAAATCAATATCAAAATAATAAATAATCATTAAAAACGAACTATGTTTTGAACATTAATAACTAATAAATAATATCATAAATGTTAAAAATGACCACCTTACACCATTACACGAGAGTCTACACGTCGGCGCATAGAGACTGCTTACTCGATTACAAATTCCAACAGAATCTTGGATTACCCTAAACGATTCAATAATGCGGTTTCTCAAGTTTTCTAAGTTTTGAAAGCGCGTAATAAACACCAAAGTTTTTAAATGGCCCCAAGTAAAAAAAATCTAAAGAATTTAAGTCAGACGATCGAGCGGCCCAAAACTGATGCCCGCCCAGACATATTCAGCGATTTTGTATTCTGAAAATTACCACAGTATTACCACTAAATGACAATGTGTGTTTTTGTTTCTTTAACCTCGGTCTATTCCCATGACTATGAGCAATCATCGACGCCAGGGAGCAGTTTAACCTCATTTTCCTGGAATATTTGCCGAAACCCAGCCTTTCTGTAAGGAGGGTAGGGATATTTAACGTGACAAACATCGCATGGACACGGGACCGACGGCTTTGCGCCCCCTTCGAAGGGCGTAACGTGCAAACATTCAACTTGATGAAATACAATGCCACACAATGATGTTAAGTTGATAGTATGTACTGAAAAAGTGGAAGGGGAACCCTGGGAATCGAACCCAGTGCCCTTCGGGTCAGAGGCACTCATTCTTACCACTGAACTACCGAGGCTCTCAATAAATGACCATAGCTGACACCTAATTACCAACAATTAAATTATCATTACAAAATATCAGCCAGTCGCCTACTACATAAATTACAATTCAATCTAAGTTCAACACTAACAATTTATGCTATGTAATTGAACTTCTTTTTCTCCAGAATACAAGACACCTTTTTTGTTTGGAATGAATCAAGCTATTCCAAATGTATTTTAAGATGGTGACATAGTTGTAATAAAAAAAGTGACGTGTGAAACAAATTCTACAGGTGGCTTTTTCTACCCCTTACAACCTTACGGGAAAGCCAGCAAATTATTCACTAAGTGTCTTCTGCATATCAAACATCTACTTAATTTAATTTCTGTCACTTCTTCCGTATTTAAGAAAAAAATAACTGCTTTTGGGCACCCCCTTTAAGCGGTCGTGTCTTTACAGTAGACGAATGTATGAAGTTTTGTTATATAAAAGACCCTCTTTAATTTTCAAGGAATTACCTACTGAACTCCTCCGCTTTTATTCGGTTACACCCTGTATATCGTGCCGATAAAAAATAGTACGCCGATTTTGATGAAATTTGGTAAGTACCTTCCTTTTGTGAGTGGCTTGAACAAGTTCGTTAGTCAGGAAAATTGGACCAGTTTTTCCGGGAAATTGTTGGGTTTCCTTTTGCAGCCACATTTTAGACGCAAATTTCTACTGTAAAATATATATACCAAAATTATAATATCTAAATTGAAAGAAAAAATTATAAGCATTTAAAACACAATTGGGTGCCACTGTTGATCAAAGAAACCCACAAAGCCAAAATATTTTGTTTAGAGAACAAAATCTATTGAATATTACCGACAAGGATTAAGTTGTCTTGGGGAAAAAAGGTCAACAAGTACCAGAAAATTGGCTTTGAAAATTTTATAGTTTTTGTTTTTATAATGGCAAAGATGCCAATTTTTTAAACAATGATGCTGAAGCGAATGCCAGTTATGTGGAAGAAATATGGAAAGGCATGTCTTTTACAAAGCCTTTAGTTTCTGCTTCAACGGCCATTGTCCTTTATTTTATTAAATTGATTACAAAAACTAATTTCAAATAGATCCTTTCTCTGATGCTTTAGCAGTAGTATGTCTTTGCCATATTTATAGTTTTGCGGGTTTTAATTTTAGTTGGGCGAGTTTTGGCTAGGCATTCCGCTTATGCATATTTCATTCATGTAACAGACAGCTGTCTCAGACGAGCGTGGCCTCGGCAAGGCCCTTCGAAGACACAGGCTCAAACCCACTGCAGGCGCGTCCTGACAAAACTGGTGCGTCAGAGTTTTTCACCAGCCAATTTGGCAACATCCCACGCCACTGTACTGACTGGTGTCCAGCCTGCGAAACTATTTAAAGCTGTACCCTCGATCAAAAAGACGGGGTCAGCAGCTCCTGGCCTTCCTCTGAGCCGTTTCATGATTCCCCGACAGCTAACCCAACTGGCATTACCCAGCATTTAGACCAAATACTGACCGGAATACTCCATACGTCATCAGCATATATAAGATCATATTATGGTAATACCCTGTGCCCAGAGCAGGTCTCTATGATTTTTTGAGATTATAAGTTGGGAGAAAATGCAGGTAAGTGGAACTGAATTAAGTCGTTCAGGACCATGAAGGAAAAAGGTTAATTGACCGACGGCATCAGTTGCGCTAGTTAGTCGCCTCTTACAACAGGCAAGATACCCCTTGGATTTATTCCCTTTATATCCCCGAATCCAAATGGGATAATATATTATGCAAAATTAGGGCCGCATTTGCAACATACAAGAACGCTAGTTATCTTTGCACTTAACTCAGCATCTTTTTCCAAGCAAAATACTTTCGAAAACTGTTTCTTGTTAGCTTATTGATGCTATTAAGTCCTATTTGTTACAATTCCCAGGTAATTTAATAAAACAATCAGATAATTTTTAACTTCGTTACTAGAACTTGTTGGCAAGATATTTTCAAAACAAACTAAAAATTGGGTGCCTTTATTTTTGCTGATTTTTATATCCAAAATTTTGGAACTATCCAGATAATTCTGGTTAAATGCAGAAATCACTTTGTCACTCGTTAAACGTCTTATAATAGTTTAGTACTAAATATGATATGCAACAATAATTAATAAAAAAGTTTGTATTAGAATCAAAATATGTTTAATAATAAGTATTAAAAGCTTCATTTCTACGTAGACATTAGACTCGTATCCATTATTATGCTTCATGTGTATCCACTCAGTTTATTGCTTTCAGAATGATAAATCTGCTAGTTTTAATGTATTATTCATAACCTTACATTCAGAGAAGCTTTCTAAATAAATGACACAAGTTCACAATTTGATGGGTCTATAGGTTGATCTCAGATCGTTTTGATAAGCTGAAATGTCTTCAATCATTATATAGTATTTTATTGTCACTGCTCCATGAATTTCGATTAGGAATTAACTGCTTTTTATTGTACTAAATAATACGTATTACTGCCACAATTATTAGAAACAAAGAGCCTTAAAATATATCAAGCAATTGTTGAACATGTTGAGGCTCTGAACATTAGATTATAATATGTTAAATCTTTACACCTACGTATATTTGAAATTTGTATTGTTTTTCTTATTAATGGCTCTGAACATTAGATTATAATATAATAAATCTTTATACCTACCTATATTTGAGATCGGTATTGTTTTTTTGTTTTGTTTCTTTTTTCATCATTGAAACTATTTTATATATAGTTCGTAATTTAACGCTGTATTAGTAATAAGATTCACCTATTGTTTTTCCTTCTGTATAATACCCTCCCGTTAGGGGCCCTGTTGTGTGTTGATAAGTTGTCTTGATAGGCCCCAAGGCATGAAGATATGTGTCCCCGTACAACCCTAAATAATTTAAGGAAAGAAAAGAGAAGAGTAATATATGTGTGTATGGATGTATATGTATGCGTAGATAAATTAGGTATTTTATATATATATATATATATATATATATATATATATATATATATATATATATATATATATATATATATATATATATATATATATATAGCTTAGCTATTTTAGAACACCTTATGTGAAATACAGCAAGGGCTTTATGGTAGCGAATTTTCATAAAAATATTTTAAACTGAAAAAGTCACAAAAAAATAGTGTCAAAAATATAAATTTATTAAAGAAAACTATTTTTTAACAACTGGTTTGATCAAATTGGCTGATGAACTCATCCAAGCAATTAACAAGGTATACAGTTGGCAGGTATAGCCGAGAAAATGTTTGCATCTTCAAAAATACCAAAGCTATTTTTGTAATATTTACTTCCTTTAAACCCTGTCTACCTCGTATTCCCTCAGGTCCAGTAACTTTCTTGGAGGTTAGATTAAATTTATGTTAGATTAATTGTGAGCGATCTATTCCATTCCCTACACCGCGACCTTAGGTTTATTGTGGCTTACGTGTAATTACTTAAATTTCACACATCAATTACACCTCCCTGTGGGAGTCGATCTTTTCTTCGGTGTGAAAGTTTGTTTGGCAGGTGCACTGCCATCAGAGTGAAGTCGCTTGCCCGTTTCGAAGCTCAAAGAGTGATAACCTCTTTACGAGTTCGCCTGGACCCGACATCCCTCAGTGTTTGACTCGAGGCAGTATCATGAAGTCCCGCTCTCGAGCAGCATCCAATCTCCAGGTGTAATCCACCCCTAGAGATTTCAGCTCTCCTTCTGGTTCGTCTAAACCCAACACCCACAAGCGCTAACTTAAGGCGACATCTCATCAAGCCCCGCTCCTGAGCATCACCCAAGCGAGGCCGTCCGTCCGTTTCGAACCACACAGTGGAAGCATCAAACTCCGGGTGTAT
Source organism: Tillus elongatus (assembly GCA_964006375.1). NCBI lineage: Eukaryota > Metazoa > Arthropoda > Insecta > Coleoptera > Cleridae > Tillus > Tillus elongatus. The sequence continues at coordinate 187,016,507 of OZ023262.1, read as the reverse complement.
ACCACTCATCAGAGATCTAAACCCCCTCCGGGTCGTCTGGACACAAGATGCCCGCCAGGGCTCAATCCAGGGCGGTATCATCTGGAACACCGCTCCCGAGTAACAACCAAGTGAGGCAAATTGTACATTCCTAAGCCCACGGTGGAGCCATCAAAATCCGGGTGCATATCACTCCCCAGAGATATACGTCTTCCTCCAGGCTCACCTAAACAAGGCGACTGCCAGTGTTTGATTGACTCGAGGCGGTATCATGGAGTCCCGCCCTCGAGCGGCATCCAAGCGGGGTCGTTAGCCTGTTTCGAAACTCATAGAGTAGGCCTCAGTCTACAGGTGTAATCCACCCCTAGAGATCTCAGCCCTCTCCCTGGATCGTCTAGAACCAATACCCGTCAGAGTTTGTTTAAATTTTACACAATAAATCGAAGTCGCCGACGATATTTGTGAGGGAAAAAGTTGGTTGACAGGTGTACTGCCTTTTAAGTGAAGTTGCTTACCCATTTCGAAGCTCAAAGAGAGATAATCTCTCTTCTAGTTCATCTGAACCAGACACCCGTCAGTGTTTGACTCGAGGCAGTATGATGATGTCCTGTACCCGAGCAGACCAGAGAAGAAGCTCCAATCTCTAGTTGTAATCCACTTTTATAAATCTCAGCCCTTCTGCGGGTTCGTCTAGAACTGACAACCGCCAGTGTTCGAATCAAAGCGACATCCCATCGATTCCGCTCCCAAGCACCCCCCAGGGAGGCCGTCCGTCCGTTTCGAAGAAGGCAGTGGGGCCTCAAACTCCGAGTGTATACAACTGATCAGAGATATCAACCCCCTCCAGGTCGTCTGGATACACGACACCGGCTAGCCTTCAACCCAAGGCGGTATCATCTGGAAGCCCGCTCCCGAGTAACAACTAATCGATTTCAATTGTCCACTTCTAAGCCCACGGTGGAGGCTTGAAAATCTAGGTGCACATCACTCTCCAGAGATATCCGCCTCCCTCCAGGCTCACCTGGACCAGTGACAGTGTTTGACTCAAATTAGTCGCCTTTTATGACAGGCAGAAATTACCTTGGGCCTATTCTTTTACTTAGTCCCCGGACCCACGCGGGAAATATTTTATGTGGTTTATGCATTGAGAGTGATTATAGGCATTCATAAAGGGAAGGAAAAACTCACAACGAAATAGTATTTCTCTTGTACCATTTTAGTGAATTTTCTTAGAAGAAATTCACTAATGGAGAGATCATATTTGCATTTTGAAAAAAAATTCAAATAAGCGCGTACTAGGACCCCTAGAACCCATATCCGGGGTCAGTTTCAATTTGAATATGTTATATATATATATATGAGGTGGCTTGGATAAGTTCGTTAACCAAGAAAATCGAACCAGGCTTTCCGTGAAAATTTTGGTATATCTTTCGGAAAAAGTTGTATCTCCAAAAATAAAAAGCTATGGTAATCAAATTTGGAACACAAGTTTATGACATTAAAAGGAAACTATATGCCAAAATTTAGATTTCTGTGTTACAGGAAAAAAGTTATAAAAAATATTTGTTGCCAGATCATTTCTATGAAAATTCACTACCATAAAGCACTTGCTACGTCCAGAGTTTTTAATAATAATTTATGAGTACTACACTACACAATCTTAAAGTAACAGCAGAAAGTACGTTTTCTTTTTCTTGAAGATCCACCTACAATCCAAAACACCGAACAACTAGTTTTGTTCGTTACAGTTGACATGGATCGTTCACCAAACAATTTTGTTAAATATTCACTTCCCACCGTTGGTCAACGCAAACAATAACCGTTTTCTTCTGGTGAACGCGGGCATTGTTACATCCTTCTCTATGCGAGTTAAGTTTATGAACTCTATAGAGCATATTACTTATATGGTCCCAAGCAGCTTTCAGGGTGTCTTGGTAGCAGCGAACACTCTGGAGTTATATTTCTAGAAGGAATAAGAAGTGACAGATATGTAACAGTGTAGAAACGTCTGGAATTATCATAGAGGGTATAAATAAACGAGCCGCAGATAGAAAAGTCAGTAAGTAAATCAGTGAGCTGTGGAGCTGCTAAATCTTAACAGAGGACAGCTTAGGAACATAACAGGGCTCTTGGCGGGACACATGACTGTCAACAGACACCTGCATAAAATGGGGCGGTTCGAAGGGGACCTGGAATGCAGACTCTGTGGCGAGGGGAAGGAATCAGCCCAGCACATCTTGTGCGAGTGTAAAGCTCTGGACCGCAAAAGACAACTGATCTAAGGACAGCCTATGCCGGAGACAGATCAATATAAAACTTCACCCTACGAATTGCTGTGCAGACTAGTTCAAAGCACAGTCATTTTGGAATGGGTGGAGTAGAAAAGACAATGAGTCAAAGGCTGCGGTGCAATCGGGGCGGCAAAGACCCAGACGAGCCCTAAGGAGAAAAAATCTGTGATTGTGCGGAATAAACGATAATAGAAGGCGAAAACTAAAGTATAGTGCTATAGACATTTGGTAATAGAGAAATATTTTAGTGGTGTGTTTGTTGTCAGAAAATAGTTAGTTATAATAAATTAGTAGTTTAAAAAACTGTGTTTTGTTGGTTAACAAATAGAGAACCCCGAAGACCGTAACAATGAAACTATGGTTTATATGAAAATATATGCTGCAGCACCAAAACTAGCTTGTTTGTTATAAGCCATTATGGACAAATATTTAAATATATCTCGTGTTCATAACTCTGTTTAAAAGCGCTATAACTTTCATTAGACACGTAATTTCTAAAGCAAGACAGACATTAACAAGCATCCTATTTCCATAACTATACAATATTCATAATGAAAATCTCTATTCGTTATATAATGAATATGTCTATTTATTTGTATAGGCACGTCTATGATGTATATGAACACTGATAATTATTTTGATAGGTTTACTGAATTGTGAAATAAATATTGCAATTTATGTTTGATATTGGATAATCAGAGTCATGTATTTATTTATTTAGTTTGTTTGTTCAAGTCCGTGCGTTATGGTTATATTCAGCTAGTAATATGTTGACACCAATTTAGTATAATTTAGTGGATAGTGGATATTTACAAATATATGGTGATTTACTTATATAAATCACCCACTTGCTCGTTTCACCCTGGATATAGATATATCATTACAGAGTGTTCAGTTTGCGTCTATTTTGTTCCTTATAAAAACATCCTGGACGCAGCAAGTGCGCTGGGATAGTGAATTTTCATAGAAATGTTTTTAATAGCGAATATGTGTTTCTTTTAATGAGAGATATCAAATTGTGTTAACATATCTAGTAGAAACAATGTTCCACGTTTCATCAAAATAACCTTATTTTTTGAAAAAGCACACAAAGTTTTTAAGAATAAATTTAAAATATTCCTAAAAAACTGGTTAGTTTTTTCTGGCCAAAAAAACTCTTCAAGCAATTTACACACCTGCCAAGATATAATTATCTACCTAAAACTTTTTGTGAAGACAATTATCCACAAAAAGTTTTTTGAAAAGAATTACAAAAATAAAATTTTATTCACATTTTCAAACAATTTATTTCACAAATAATCATCTATTTTTATTATCATTTTACAAATTTTATTATACAAAAATGTATATATTCCGAAACACATAATACAGGCTGTTGCATTTAAAAACAAAAATTGTTGCGGCAGTTTGGTACTCTTTGGCATCTCGATTTTTTCGACAAGTGATTAATATTTTTTACAAATGTTCCAGACAAAGTCAACTTGGCTCGTCCGGGAATCGAACCCGGGACCTCTCGCTTTTCAGGCTGGCACCTAGCCACCTGCGCCACGAGGGCGTCCGACTCTTCTTTTTATTAGTAATAACGTTTTATCGCAATTTTGGGTATGTGCTGAAAACGCGAAAATATGGAAAACAACATGAATAACTCGAAAACTATCAGTTTTTGTTGCTTACAAACATGCATTGTGCTTCAATGGAAAATGCAATAATATAAGGGATGTTCTGTTAAAAAAGAATTATCCCAACCACTTATGGGCCAGCCTGTGATTTTCAAAGTAAATTTATCAGATGTAGTTCAAGACATTGTGTCGTTAACCTAGAAAATTTTTCTCATATCTTGTACAGTGAAACCTGGATAGCTGCGATCTCAAGGGACGTAGCATCTTTTTTTATCACTTAAAGACCTTTTTCATTTGCCCAGTTTTCAAAACAGCGATGTTAAAAATAACAGCTGCCTCACTTACCGGGGGCCTCACTAAGGGAGGTAGAAATGGACCGTTTTTCATTTATAGAGGTGGAAATGTTCAATTAAAATGCATATTTTATATTACATATATACATATACGTAGGTACTATATATGTACTTTAATTCTTTTAATAAACTTAAACAATACAAAACTTACGGTTTGAAGAAATCTGTTAATTTAGTTTGTATTTGAGTGCTACTTACCGTAACGTATTTTTCTATAATATAAAGCATCAAATGTGCCTGGATTATTAATATTTGACATTTCAAAATACTTATGTAAATTTTCTACTATGTTTTCTGCGTCACGCTTTGAAACTCTTTCTAAACATTCCTCACAACTCAGAACCTCTTCTTCTTCTATTTCCAAACAGGGGAAAGAGCACGCAGGAACAATCTCATCGTCAGAAAGCTCCTCTGAAACTAATAATTCACCGTCAATCCTCAAGAACATCAAAAGCTGGCTACTGGTCATTTTCGTTGCTACCATGTAATAACCTGTATAAGTCTTACATATACATATTAAGAAGGTTAACGGTCCCAGTTATAGAGGTAAATATCGAAAAAGCTCAAAAAAAGAAATCTCAGATATAAAGGTTTCATTATTCCCAGTAATAGAGGCATTTCGATGCAAAAGTGTCGGGACCTCATTGGGTGTGTGTGTGTATGTGTGTGTTTTGTTTCTTTAACGTCGGGCTACTTCCGCTACTATGGCCAATCACAGACGCCAGGGAGCAGTTTCACCTCACTATCCTGAAAATTTTGCCGAACCCCTGCCTTTCTGTAAGGAGAGTCGGGATCTTTAACGTGCCCAACATCGCATGGACACGGGACCGATGGCTTTACACCCCCTCCGAATGGCGAAACGTGCAGACATTCAACTTGCTCAAATATAATGACACAACCTCGGTTGATGTTAATTGTACAGTATGTACTGAAAAAGTGAAAGGAGAACCCTGCGATCGAATCCAGTACCCTTCGGTTCAGAGGCACACGTTCTTAGTACTGAACCACCGAGGGTCTGGGACCACATTTTAAATATCAGTAGTAGAGATTAATCAATTATTCAGTGCCAGCTTAACCAGGTTTCACTGTATAATAACGGATATATTGAGCTCTACCAAAGAGACCCGCCAACCTCTATATACATAAACAGACAAACAAGAAACTGACCGAGGATATGGGTTCTAACAGACGTGATCATTTGCAGAAATTTTTTTACATCCAAAAATCGCGATCTCTTCACTAGTGAATTCTTGAGTTTAGAGTATCACGACCAGCATTAGTTATATTTCTGGCTGGCTTCGGAAGTGTTATGTTTTGGTGAAATTTTCTGGGCGGGTGGTGAGGCGGGCTAGCAAGCAGAAGATACCCTTAGGCAATGCTTGTCCTTCATCAATTTGAAAATATCGTATATCACATAACCAGTAAAAACTGATCAGCTTTTCGGAGATTTTTGACCAAAGGTTAATTGATTATTTTGCCAATTATGCATTTCCAGGATAGTGAACTTCTGTGTTATATAATAGAGTAATATACCAGATAAAGATGTCAACATTTTGGTACTACAGAATAATGTTTTTTTGTGAAGTTTTGGTTTGAAAGAAGTAATGGTTTTTGTATTAAATGGATTCTAAATATCTATGGTTGCAGCAGAAATGTTGGTGGGAATAGAAATCGCAGCTGAAGAAAAACTTAGTTGAAAATCAAAACGTGACAAGAGCAAAATAATTTGACATTTATACGTTTAGGGAGAGACTGTTCAAAATCGTGTCCTAGTGCAAGCACAAGCATAGGTTTTTTGTAAGGCATAATGTATAATTTGAATTAATAATATTAAATAATAATAATAATAACATATAACTTGCGCTCTTCCTAAAAAAAACTTCATTGTTAATTTTTACTTAATCTACTTATTGTTAAAAGGGAGACATTTATCAAAAAAGATGTGCCATTTGACCAGAATACATGATAAAATTTGCGTCACGCGAAACTTAATTTGACTCTAGCAACATTGTTCAAAATATAGTAGGTATTCAGTATTCGCTACCGTCTAATGCCTTTAGGACTTTTTTTAATAAGCAACAACTCTCTAATAAATACTAAGTACAGCACGATTATATATATATATATATATATATATATATATATATATATATATATATATATATATATATATATATATATATATATATATATATATCACGAATAATTACCTATCATTGTGTAGAATTAATATTTCATTTAATGTTTAGTCAATTATTATTCGGACCAGTAATAAGCCGGTCTCTTCTGAAAGTGGCAGCGAGATGACGAATAATCTTAAAATCGATTAGCAGAAGACTATATAAAACTGAGACGTGAGCTGAATGAACTAAGAAATGGAATTTCTGTTTCTACATCATAACAGGCTAAATGACATGAAGTTTGACAAGAAAATCAATCTTTTATAATTTCTGATCTTTCATAACACACCAGCGTTGTCTAAAATGTTTCCTAACTGTTATTGTGATGTTATATAAAAAACTTTTGGGACACAAAAACTTTCTCTTTCCTTTATGTCTCTAACTCTGAGTGACCAATAATTGTATTTTAGTAAGTGTTAGGCAATAGTGAGTAAACTAATTATGCTTCGGCCCTGTTTCGTGAATAAGTTTTGTAGTACTTCTAATTCCGGTTACAATCCACACATTTTAGTGAATTTTCATAGAAAAAATTCACTATTGGAGAGATCCCGACTTCTGAATTTTGAAAAAATTTATGCAAATGAGCGCGAACTAGGACCCCTAGAACCTATATCTGGGGTCAGTTTCAAATTTTGTATGTTTATATATATATATATATATATATATATATATATATATATATATATATATATATATATATATATATATATATATATATATATATATATATATATATATATTTGTGTGTGTATCACACCAATAATTAAAAAAATAATTGGCCGATTTTGATTATATTTTAAGTGGAATGTCCTTTTGTAAATGGCTAGTCAAGAAAATCGGACAAGGTTTTCCGAGAAATTTTTGAATTTTCATTCGAAAAAAATTGTTATCTCAAAAAATAAAAAAGCTATGATAACCAAATTTAGTGGTTAGGTTTCTGATATAAAAAGTAAACTATCGACCAAAATTTAGATTTCTATATTACAAGAAAAAAAAGTTATAACAAAATATTTTGTGTCAGATCATTTCTATGAAAATTCACTACCATAACGCACTTGCTGCGTCCAGGATTTTTAAAGATAAACAAACTTATTCTCTTATTTAAAAAATGCAATATAATACATATTCAGTTTCGTCAGTTTCTTTTTCTGTTTCAGACGGTCCACACGCCCGTTGAGCTCTCTTCTCTTTACATACTTCAAGTTATGTTCTTTATATTATGCGTTGTAATTTTTTAAAGGGAGCCACTTAAGTGTGTTTATCTCACTAGCATCGTAGTGAACTGATTGATTGAGTTGATCATTCAAGGTCTCAAGGACTTGCTTATGGCCATAGGTTTGGTCGTTAACACTCAGAATCAATGGTTTTCTTGTACCATATTGTAAGTACCTTTTGTGTCTATTTTTATGGCATCGGCATATTCGTAATAAAGTTTTCCACTTCAGGTGCATGGATTACGTTTCATATTGATTGTCAGTAATTCTCTGCCACTGTTTCTTTTTATTTTGCACATATTTTTGTAGCTCTAAGTTACCCTCTAAAAAATTCGAAAAGTATTGACCTGATACATCTCAAATCTCCTCCACCAATGAACCAAAGGAGCGGTAGTTGAATACTTTGTTTTCAGCATCATGTTCAACCTGCTGAAAGTAGGTTCACAGGTTAAACCAATACAACTTCTGACTTCATTTAGTTTTGCCTTTATGCATACTATCACGCGCATACGTACATTTTGTGGATTTCTTTGTGAATTTCCTGCCCGTGAGCGCCGATCTCGCTCCCCTTGGTAATATTGCTGTCTCACATAGTTTACTCTGGGATCTCATCGGAGAAGCTGTCAAATATTTGCCTAGCCTGTTAGCTTTTGTATTCTATAGCTAGTATTCTTTGAATGAACATTGAAACCTGTGATGAACACTGATGAACACATCGTCATCAGAAGGAATGAATGAATATATGATGAGTATTCTTCTCAGCTAAACTACCTATGAATATTTACTAAACCTGAGACTCTTTTATTGTTACTCTTATCGTCAGTGTTGAGTACTTACTTAATGTGACATGTTTATTTCAGTATATTAGCGTTCCTGTCAGTAAATTAGTCCTGGCCTACTATGGCTAGGTTGGTTTACGGATATTCTTCAGGTTAGAGAATGAATTTGGTACCCCCTATGGCAAGAATGATTTCAGAAAGCGTTCCCATCAGCTGATTCAATAATTTCGTTAAAGTGATAAGCGTATTTTAGGACATCGTTCCTGTTAATCACACTACTTGCTTGCTATGTCAATATTGTTTGTGAATAGTCTTTTAAGAGAGTCTAATAACTACCTACTGCGGCAGGCTTCTTTCAAGATGGCGTTATTGTTATTGAACACAGTGCTTTGCTCCTGTGACAATGTAACTTGATGACAATGCCGTGACTGCGAGTACAGTAAGCACGATTATGTAAATATATCGCTTTTGTCAGTGAGTACAGGCCTTGCCTAATGTGATAAGATTATTTCAGGAGTGCGAAATGTTAGTGGGTACAGTGCTTGTGTAATGTGGCAATATTATTGCAGTACGTGCCTAATAGAGCAATATTATTGGAGAATGCCGTTCCTGTCAGGAAGTACAGCCTAATGTGGCCAGATTGTTATATGCTGGCGTAAGTGTCACTGAGTTCAGTACTTGCCTAATGCAGCATGGCTTTTTCGAGAATGGCGTTACTGTCAGTGAGTACAGTCCTTGACTGGTGTGGCTAACTTAGTTCAGGATTTCGTAACTGCCAATAAGTGCAGTAATTGCCTAATATGACAATATTAAGTATTCTTGTAGGGCGGCGTTACTTTTAGTGAGTTCAGTACTTGTCTAGTGAGGCACGATTCTTTCAGAGTGTCATTACTGTCAATGCGTACAGTGGTTGCTTAATTCGGCAAGATCGTTGGAGGATAGCTTTCCTGTCAGTGAATACAGGTTTGTCAAAGGTTACAAGATGATTTCGGACTGGTACTCCTCTAACTGGGTACATTATTGCCTTTATGTAACACAGGTATCTAAGATGACGTTACTCTTTCTGAATATTTTAGAACTGGCCTATTCTGACAAAGCTTCTTTCAGGATGGTGTTATTGTCAGTGGGAACAACTTTTGTCAGTACCATAAGATTATTCTTTTCTGGATATGATGTTACCTCCTGGTTGTGAATACAGTACTTGCCTAAAAGGCTACAAATTTTTCTCTACTGGAATGTTGTTCCTGTATTACAGTAGCTGCCTACTATGGCAACCCTTTTTTCGCGTTACGGTGATATTTTCTACGGACGTCGAATAAGAAAATATCTCGTGGATCACAACATTTTTTCCCTTCGAATTATTGTTGCTTTTTGGATAAAGTGCATGCCTAGCTTTTCTTTTAATCATAGGATGGTTCTGCGGTTAGTGAGTGCAGTTCTTGCATAATGTTGCAGGTGTACGATTTAAATGTTCAGTAAAGGCAGCATTGCTTACTATGGCAAACTATTTATTTCGATAGTATTTGCCAACTGGAACAAGATTCTGTACTTCGTATTTATCTAGTGTGTTTTTTTTTCTGTTTATTCTTTACCAATTCTAAGCAATTGTTTGTAAATTATTCTTTGCATGTCCTAGCAGATTTTTCTTGTTTCTGTCCTAGGGGGGCAATAGTGTCTTTCCCTGCTCTTTGCATGGTATAGGACGATATGATTTATCATTATTGCTCATAGTTGTACGATGATTGTCTTAGTTGAGATGATATGATCTGTGATTACCGAAAATTTTCTATCACGGAAGACGGTAGTAGCCTATTTTGTCGAACTATGTTCTTCTGTTACTACATTTAGGTATGCTTTTCCCCAGTATCCCTCTGTCAGAGGGTGAGACTTTACCAAATGTATTGTTGACATTGCCCTTGCCTACCTGCTGCCGCTCAAAACTCGTCCTCCTCACACTCTTTCCATCGAGTACAGCAGCTGTCCAGGTGACACAATCATTTTGTTTGTTTTATCTGCTGGAATGGGTTCAAATTTCTTCTTTAGTGTGACTACTACTACTACTATTTACTCTCAATGTATACAATATGTGTATCTCATTTAGTCTGTTCGTTATATTTCGTATGCCAACCCACAGCTTCCTCCTCAAGTAGAATATTTGCGATACGTGCAATCTCCTTTTCCGTGATTGTTGGCCAAAACCTGCTCGCTACACTTACGCTTTTATGGTGTGGTTGCTTTCAAATTGAATCAAGAATTGTCTGAACGTCTCATCTCCTAATATAGTTAAGATCTTGCGTTTTAGCGTGTCGCTTTTCATCCCATAATATGTCCCATTAGCAGTATTTTTGACTTATCAAGCTATTACAGGGAAGGTGGCGACTAACAGGAAGTAGTTTGCCTAAATATTAGAGGAGACCCTTCTTACTATAATTCGTCCCTGAAAAAACCGCTACACTTCTTAAAAGCTTCAACAAAGCCTCGACGAAAATTACAGTTTTTAAGAACTCTGAGTTTAAAATTTGTTGTGTGTGAGCACAAAACTTCGAGCATTTTTCTAAAAGGCTCATGCAGCCAAACTTGTTTTTATGTCTATACCCAAACACCACCACTAGACAAAACTATTTTTAACATTACAACACCTACTAGCAGTTTATATTGAACTTACCCCATCATTCCCATACTCCATCAACAGTATGAAAGTTTGTGGATAAGGAAAGCGTAAATTAACGATTAACCTTTATTGAAAAATATATATTGATCCTCTATATCTACAAGACCTACCATGTTGGTCATAATTCAGAATTATTTCTCTTTTGTTTGCAACATCGTTAGTCTAGAGTATTTACATGATGCGTACTTACTAGTTCTGGAAATCCGGTTGAGTTGTAATATATTACTTTTTCAACAATGCCCAAAAAAACTTGTTTGCACATTATTTAACCTTTAATTCCCAAACAGAACAATCCTGTGTGCAAAAATTATTCTAGCAAGTATGTTTTCCTTCTTGATAAATTTGCCGAGTATTTGATAATGTTACTACCAACTAAAACTCGTTGCAATACTTTTCTCTTTAAACAAGCCTTTTTGTAAACTGTACCTTCTTCGTAGTGTTTTACCGTGGATTTGTTGTATAGCGCTGTCTATTTTGTTCTCACACACATGGCTATTGATCAGGAAAGCCACATTGCCAAACCACTGTTTTTTTTTTATTTTGAGTCTTTGGAACCTGCTTCTCTGTATTAAAATCCTTATGATGGAACAGTTGCAGTTATTTCATCTACAATCAGCATCATTATCAACTGAGTTGTAGTTCCCTCGTGCATCAGCAGCCGACTAATGGAAATTATACAACGAAAAAAGTATACTTATTGGAAAAAAAAAACAGCAACTAATATCTTGGGAAAGAAAAATGGTATAATTTTCTCCAGATCTGTCTCTCCACAACTAACCCGAAGTGCTAGTCGGCATTCCATGTGTATACTTGTTTGCAAATGTTTAACTACGTAATGATCTTAGTTTGTTTCTTGGCGTACAGGTGCAAAAGCATTTACCTCCATATTTACTATCAATGTATTTCTCCTAATTCAATTGGGTCTGGTTTGTATGCTTTTCCCACTTTTTTTCTGTTTTTTTTTTTTCTCTTTACCTTTTACGCAGAATATGTAGTTGTTGTAACAGTTCTTTAAACATCTACAAAACATATTTACGAAACGAAGCTAAAGCACAATCATAAAATCAAAGAACTTAACTTAAGGGATGGTTGATCCTAATTATGTGAAAGCTTCGTTGAAGTAAGTAGGCTCCCAATACCCTCCCCTATTTATTTACGTGTCGCAACAATAACTTTAATTTTCTTGTAGATGTTGCTGAAGGGACGTTCAGTATAACATAAACAATCTTACAGGAAATATAATGAACTAGTTTTTATAAAATATAACAGGTTGTTGTTTGTTACACGGGGTTGAGTGTAGTTTTCACCAAAAATACAAGTACATTAGAGTAACACATATAATAACAAACTTTAACAAAACAAAGAAATAACAAGATGTCGTGTAAATGTCTATAGAGTTCAGTTGGAGCTAGTTAATTATCGACTGCTTATGTTCCGCGCACCCTGGATGCTTCCATGGGCTTCCATGGGGATGAAATATAATGGTCACGCCAAGGTGGCTATGTAAACAAGGTAGGGTGGTATTACAAAAACTAATTTAATACTTTTGATGGTACTTATATATTAAACTCTTGATATAAAAAGCCAAGCAAAATATGTTATCGCAAAGATTAGAATCGGTTTATCTTAAAAGTTCTACTGAATATTTAAAACAAGCGTTTTTTTGTAGCCACACTTTTCATACGTGGTAAAATCTACCTTCCGTACATTGTGAAGCACAGTTCATGTAATAATTGTCCATACTGGTTGTGTCGGTGTATGTTTATTTACCAATCAATCTGCCAATTAACTAATAAATCAATCGGACAATTAATCACTCAAACTCAGTTGCGCTATCAAAAGAAAAACGACAGTTGAAAGTATATATAAAACAAATAATATCATTTAAGTTTGTAAGCAAACATTGACAGATTACAGACAAGGACAGCCAAATAAATTATATATTAGTACTGGATCATTTATTTGAATTGTTAAACAAGTGACTTATAAAGGAAAAGGGTGCTTTTTCATTATACTTAGCACAGTTAAACAAGTTATTCGGACTTGTGGCTTGATTAAATTAATTTCTTGTTGGCTTGTATATTTGTAGTTAGCGTAGATAGTTTAATGACAGTATATATATATATATATATATATATATATATATATATATATATATATATATATATATATATATATATATATATATATATATATATATATATGCAATCGAGAATAGCGCGAAGCGCCATCTTTGGTATTGTGATGGTTATATCCTTCCACAGCAGCTTCCACACACACCCACACATATTACGGCAATAAGGAAGCTGCGGAAAGAAAACAAGAGAGGGAAAACAACTACTCCCCTTGCTAATACCACGACAGACATTGAATTACATCACTCACTAGCCACCATCAGTTCAGTCCTGCCGGGACTTGCAGTAAGATGCAAATCAGGAGACACGAACCGGTTTCGTTCGCCTCATGGACTCTTCAGTATATAACACTTGCGATAGTATTTTCACTCACATTAGAAGGTTTTTTTGTATCTGCCTTGCATGGCCAAGCTCGGGAAATTGCTTTTTAAGTTTACTAATTGTCCTATAGGATATAGGCGGCAAATCGGAAAATTTTTCTAGAAATAGGCGAGCAACTCGCGTTTTATCTCCGTAACCACACATCTATAGAATTGCCATTTTATTATTTTATGCATTTCTGTTAAATAAGCAATGTTTCTCATTTACAGTTAGGAACTGACAACTACCGTTTGTCATTTCAGCAGATGAGGAAGGTGACATTTAAGAATTAAATAAGTATAGACCATTGTAGCTTCGGAGAGTACTTTCCAATTAAGGGCAGTTTTAAAACAGGGCTTGTTGAATATTTAGATAAATATAAGATAATTGACAAAAACGAACATGGATTTGATGGAAGGTCAAATAACCCTGCACTCACAAGTTCTAATAAGTACACTTGGATAACCCAAATCACCACAACACATTTTTAAAAAACTGACGATCGTTTCACTAACTAAGTTAGCGTCATCAGAGGATGAAAAATTCTAACTACTTTAAAAACTAACATCACCTTATATACCGGATCTTAGGTAAAGACACCGAACTTTATCGCCGGACGAGGTCTTTGAGCTGTCTTTATTACCTTATCAAAAAGGTGTCCATCTCTAATAATTTTGGGAAGGTTCAACGACAAGTAAATTAACATAGTTTCCTTTGGCGGAAATATATGTATTCTTATGTTATCTCTAGGACGTGTTGAAACGTGGGAATTTATTTTACAAAGCATTCGATCAGGTGATTCGTAATCGGCGGTGGTGAAACGTTCATACATTTTTTGTTGTAACTATATTTCGCAATATATATATATATATATATATATATATATATATATATATATATATATATATATATATATATATATATATATATATATATATATATATACTCTCGAACGCGTTTAGCTGTCCTGTTTGTCTAACATTTGTTATTAATTTTAGATTATCTTCATTAATGTGATGATTATTATTACAAATATGTCGGGCGACGGAAGATCTATCTATAGTACCGTAACGTAATTGGGCTAAGTGTTCTTTGTATCTAATTATAATCGATCTTTTTGTTTGTCCGACGTACTTAAGATTACAATATTTACAACTTATTTCATAAATTCCCGACATTTTGGGCGTACTATTCTTGTCTTTTGGGTTACCTAGCAAGTTTTTAAGGTTTTTTTTTCGAAAATGTTAGCTGCAAGTTGACTTTTTTAAAAACGCTATCTAGGCCCCTCGTGATTCGAGGTTCAAATGGTAAGCACACAAAGTTTTTTTCGGATTTCTCTTCTAAACGTCGTTGATTCCGTCAACATTTTTTTTTGTTTTCTGTTTGTTGATTAATTTTTCCACTAAGCAAGCAGTGTATCCGTGATATTCGGCCACGTTCTTAATATAATGTAATTCTTTGGTATATCTAATTTTGTTTAAAGAAAAATTAATTAGCCGATTTACTAAAAAATTCAAACTGGCCAATTTTTTTGCGTACGTATGATGTGGATCGTTTGGAATGTAGCTTAACAATTTCTGTAAATAAAGGGGGGGGGGGGGGGGGGGCAGATCCAGCAACACCTGCATAGCGGCTGTTAGGGTTGAAGTCATAGCCCCTGTGATGCCGAGGCAAGCCATCCTTTAGATCTTGCCTAGTTTTTGTTTGGCACTGGATTGTGTCGCCACGTTTTTTCATATAGCCGCCTAGTGACGGCTAGGGTCATAACTGCCTTACGCAGTATTTTTTCAACGTGACCACTCCAGGTTAGCTTAGAGTCCAATAAGACCCCAAGATATTTTACCTCCCTGGCCATTGGGTTGTTTCTACCGTATAGAGTGAGAGTTCTGTGGCTCTCCCACTTCCTCCTCCTCGTAAACGGTATGACGGTTGCTATCTCGAGGCTCAGCACGAGCGCTTGGTCAACCGTCCACCTTTCCACCACTTTTAGTGATGTCTGCATGCGCTCCCACACTGACTGTGTAACCTTTCCTAGGAATATGATTGCAATGTCGTCCGCATAGCACTGTACAGGGGAAACGGAACGCTCCCATGCGAACACCCCGCCGCGACCCTCGCCAGTGGAGTCCCTCCCGCGACTGAGGTGAACACCACCCTGTCTTTGAGCAGGGAACCGAGATACGTGCAGCCGGTCTCCTCTATTCCCCGCTCCCTGACAGCTGCCAGTACCGATCCGAATGAGGTATCGCTCAAGGCCTTCTCTATGACTAGGAAGGTCCCCAGCGCCACCTCCCTGCTCTCCAGCGTATTCTCCAGTTTCAACACCATTTGGTGCAGTGCTCTTTCTGTTGAGACTCCTGCTCCGTATGCATATTGTCAGCAGTGTAGGGAATATGCTTCCAGTACACCGCCCCTAATGTTCCGGTCGAGCAGATTTTCTCTTGTTTTTAGCAAGAAGGACATGAGACTTATTGACCTCAGGGACTTTTGCCTGGTCTATTGGACGCCCTGGTTTAGGAATGAATTCAACCCTGCCCAGTCTTCATGCCCTCGGAATATACCCCAAGCCAGGCTGGCCCTCATAATGAGGGTAAGCGACGGGCATTATTCCATCAAATCCCGGGGATTTGAATGGCTTAAAGCTGTTAATGGCCCATCTTATTTTGCTCCAGGTAACCACCTCCTTAGCGACTGTCCAGTCTACTCTAGATGTCCGCCTGTACAGCGCCTGTATTTCTGAGTGTTCCCAGTCCGGAGGTGATTGGTTTATTATGTTGCAGCCGGGAAAGTGCGTCCGTAGTAGGACTTCCATATTTTTCTCCCCCGAGATTGTAAAGCCTCCCGTCGATGTTTTAAGGAAGCCAATGTTGTTCTGAGTGCCCTTGGACAGGATCCTGTGTAGTCGAGCACTCTCGGATGTGCTCTCCACTTCCTCGCAGTGCCTCTTCCACGACTTCTTTCTGGCGTCTTTCAGTCTTTTGTTATAGTTCGTTAGGGCATGTCTATATTCATCCCATGCTCCCGAACTTTTCGCCGCGTTGAACAGCTTGCGAACCTGCGGCCTCCTTTGCCTGAGGTCCTCGTTCCACCGCGGGACATTCCTGGTGGAGGCTCTCATTTTCAGGGGGCAGTTGGCGGTATAGACCGAGGTGATTGCATCTCGCACTTTGGCTGCCGCAATCTCGAGAACTATTGAATTGTCTATGGTACTCTTAACTAACTAACTAACCATTGACAAAATTAAAAACGTCTGTCGCTGTCGGCAAGATAAAGTGTCTGTGTCAATTGGTGTCTGTATGGTACATATTTGTATTTCTTTAGAATGTTATATATAATACCTAAACATAAACCACTTCCATTGGATAAATCTCTTACCGAATTTTCTTTGTGGGCCTCAAAATATGCTAATACATCAATTTCAGTCTGTTCGTCCACAATAAATCTTTTAGGTGTTCTCTTCTTGCCAAAGGTATGTTCATTGGATCGAAAATTTTTGTACATATGCAGAAAGTAACGCCTGGCTGGCAGATCTCGTCCAGGAAATACATTCGCATAACGTTCTAAAGCTCTTTGACAATTTTTACTACATATTATGTAGCATTCAAGCATGTCACATTTTTCTGAATGCGTGTATAGGATTTTAAAACGATTGCTATACCCAACAAATACAGATCACTTTTCACAATCTGTTGTTGCTCTGTCAAGCAATCTAAACGTTTTGTTTCAAATTCATGGGTACCTAATGGTACCTAATTTGAATTCATAAATTTTACGATATCTGCTTTATTTTTAGCTGGGGACCCTTTGGGCATTCTAAGTAATTCGTTCAAAATTAGATTATCTATTGAATACTGATAAGATATACGTGTTGTTCTTTTAGAAAAAAACATGTTAACCGATCACATAGTTCCAATAATAACTAAGTTAGCAATAGTGCCGACTTAATTTTGAACAGCATGTGTGTATGTATATATATATATATATATATATATATATATATATATATATATATATATATATATATATATATATATATATGTGTGTGTGGGCGTGCGTGCGTGTGTGTCTGTGTAAAACTTGGCCAAAAATATAGTTCCTAATGACGGTAATTGCATTATAGACTCTTTCTCTTCGTCACTTACAGGT
Source organism: Tillus elongatus (assembly GCA_964006375.1). Taxonomy (NCBI): domain Eukaryota; kingdom Metazoa; phylum Arthropoda; class Insecta; order Coleoptera; family Cleridae; genus Tillus; species Tillus elongatus. The sequence continues at coordinate 186,998,780 of OZ023262.1, read as the reverse complement.
CTGAGTATTTTTCAGTTTTAAAGTAACTCATAAATTATTAGTCCAGCTGTTTGAACAAACAGAGAGTTAGGAATCAATAAAGGTATCAAACTGGTAGAGGCTGATTGAGCTCATTGAATCTCTAGCACTTTTAAAAGAAACTCTGCAATTTTGTTTTAAGAAAGCAAGAAGGTTTGCGTCTGCACGTACATCTTGCGGTCGTATATAAACTCTTAGACAGTACTTCGCCTAGATTTGTGTGTAGCAGTGAGAATCAAGCAATAACTGGAGTAAAGTCGAGACCACTATCTGTTACATTCAGAGTTCATCAGTGTCTTTTCAGGAAGTCTGACTTTCAGCTACTGATCACCGCATTCATTCTGTTAACAGCGCTGATTGTGAGGTTCCGCCAAAAGAAGAGACGCTGATGAGTGATGAGGCGTCCTGGGATATCACAAAAACTCCATTAAAACTTGTGTGTTGCAAATCGATGGAAACATTTGTGTTTAAGATATTTGAACCCCAAACCCTCATGCAAATAGTATACAGAATATTAAAAGTAATAAAAGCTGGTTTTCAGTTCAAATCAGTATGAATATAGAAAGCTTTTGGTATCTCTGCATGTTATCTCACGAAGATTATGAGAAATATTTACGTCGGCAGAACGATAATACGTTTTCGTTTGCCAGGTCTTTGTGGATTATATTCTAAATATTACTGGAAACAAATATTTATCTGTTTCAGAGAAAGGGGACACTACTTAGCCTCTTTCTTTGATATTTCTAACGATATTATTTAAATTTATTTCCCAAGACTTTCGCTCTTAAAATGTGGAATTAGTTGTATCTGTGCAGCAAGTGCATTATGATGGCAAATTTTCATTAAAATGTCGTTAAATTTAAATATCTTTTTTTGAATGAAACACATCAAATTTTGTAAATAGTCCAACCTTTATTGTAAACACCATATATCACATTTTACAAAAATTACTTTATTGATTGAAAAAGTACACAAATGTTCCAAAAACTAATTTAAAGTTTTCCTGAAGAAACTGGTCCGATTCACATGGCCGTATTCACAAAAACTACACCTACCGAGATTCAATTATTCACAAAAGCTTTTTGACAAGAATTCCAAAAAAAAAACTTTTACATGAAAATTACGCCAAGAATTTCTAAAGAAGAATTGGCTAAAGTAATGTTACACGAAAAATATATAAAAATTTCGCGAAATTTTTAAATAATTGTTTAATGTAAATTCGCATTTTTTCCGTAACTTATGAAACATTAATTATTAATTACTAACATTTAAGAAAAATTTGACTTTCTACGCAAAATAACTAAATATTTTTTACTGCTAAAATCCATAAAACTCACACTATATAATCTATATTTAAAACTGAAAAAAAAATTAAAATATAGAAAAGTTATTAATAAAGTTGGAAGTGGAAGTGAAGAGAAAGATCGCCGAAAAAAAATTCATATCTTCATGTTACGAAGTATCAGGAGTATGAAGCTTATTTATGTCTATCACCTTTTTTTTTGGGGAAAACCCGCTCATTAATCTAAGGAATTCTCACATGTCGTGAAATGCATGCTCTTCCTCATATATTTACTTTTTAATCACAGACTTTTTATTATTGTTTCTTTCACCTTTTCAACCGACTTCAAAAAAGAGGAGGTTATATCTTCGTCTGTATGTATTTTTTTACTGAATTTTCTTTAATGGAAAGATCACGACTTTCGAATTTTGAAAAAATTTCTTCAAATGAGCGCGAATTAGGCCCCCTAGAATACATATCCGAGGTCAGTTTCAGTTTATATATATATATATATATATATATATATATATATATATATATATATATATATATATATATACATGTGTGTGTGTGTGTATTACACCGATAACTCAAAAAATAATGCCACAAATTGAATCATAACTTTAAATTTCATTAAAATGTCTGTCCTTAAATTTAGTCTACCCTTTGTTGTAAAAGCCATCTACCATATTTTTATAAAAATTACTTTGTTGTTTGAAAAAGTACAAAAATGTTCAAAAAATAAATTTAAAGTTTTCCTGAAAAACTGGTCAGATTTACCTGGCCGACGCAAAGTTTGTTTATTTTAATTATGTATCTCACAATGATTGCTGCAAACCCATGATTATGAAATTCGCTACTATGAAGCGTTAACTACGCTCCAAACCCATTTTTAGTAAATTTTTATTTAAAAAAATTCACTAACAGAGGTATCGATGATGAGACTTTGCAAAAAATTTTTCAAATGGGCACGAACCAGGACCCCTAGAACTCATATCCGGGGTCAAGTTCAATTTTTATACGTTTATACACACACATACATACATACATATATATATATATATATATATATATATATATATATATATATATATATATATATATATATATATATATATATATATATATATATATATATATATATATATATATACCCCACTGTAGCTCTCACTATGCGTTGGTGTCATAATATGACATCCTCCCCATTGAACGGGTTAATACGTTAGTCACTAAACAAGATATAAAAAAAACTCTATACGTTAATTATCGGGTGTCTTGAGATGCATCTTATAAAATTATTTTGACAATCACAGGTGTCATATAATTCGTTGCTGATATTTTTTTTTAATAGAACACCGCTCACAATAATGCATTTTTGCATTTTTCATTAAATTATATATATATATATATATATATATATATATATATATATATATATATATATATATATATATATATATATATATATATATATATATATATATATATATATATATATATATATCCGCACGATAACTCAAAAAGTTAAAAAGTTAGTAACTGACTTTGATGAAACTCGGCAGGAATCTTTCTTTTATTAATATCTTGGATGAGTTCGTTAGCCAGGAAAATCGGAGAAGGTTTTCTAGGAAATTTTTGAGTTTTCTTTCGAAACAAATTTTTATCTCCGAAAATGAATGAAATTTGGTGAAGGGCTAACTACATACCAAAATTCAACTTTCTAGATTTATAGAATATTTATATAGATTTATTAAGTTATTCAAATATGAAGCATTTAATGAACATTCGCTACCATTACACACTTGCTGCGTCCCGAACTTTTGTTACTAATTGTTATAACGGAAAAACTCCTACCAGAAGTTTTCAGTTGTCCAACCCTGACGTAAGTTAACGCTACTACTCGTATCGTGATAAAAGCAAATACTCCCTGACTTAAAAAAAATGCAAACAGCTAGTAAGACTTGATAGATTTTAATAGAATTTTAACATAACATGTCTTTATTGAAGCTTAAAAAATAATAGCATTTTCAAAATAAAATATTAAAAAATAACAAAGTTATTTAATAATGAGTGGGTCCATGACGGTTTCTTAGGCATTCGATAATTCTTCGAGGCATGCTTGAAATTAAATTATTCATGGTATCCTAAGAAATTTCATCGCAGGCTTCTTTAAATCGATGGCGAAGGTCAACTAGGTTATTTGGTGGTTGATAATAACGACTCCCAATTATTTCCCAGACATGTTTGATTGGTGACAAACCTGGGGAGCGAGAAGGTCGTGGAGCCAGGGTCACGTTGTTTTCTTGTGAAAACCTTGTAGTAACAATTGCTGTATGATGACGTGCGTTATCTTGTTGGAAAGGAGGTTGAAGTAACCCTCGTAGGTACGGCAGCTCAACAGGCTGCAGTATATTTCGTATGTAATCAGTTTCATTCAAATTTCTATCAATAAAACTAGAGGTGACCCACTCCCGTATGTTATCGCAACCCCATATGATCACCCTTCCTGTAAGGGCCGTATGCCGTTCCACAGCAAATTCTAAATTTCTGCGTTCTCCACGTAATCGCCTTACTTTTCTGCGACCATCGTGGACCCAAGGGCAGAATTGAAACTCTTCAGAGAATACAACACCACGATCTGCTGTTACACCATCAAGCCGAGCAGCACGATGTCGGGGTGTCAGAGGCAGACTTAAAAATTTTCTATACGAACAAAGCCCAAAATCACGTATTCTACGATATTTCGTTGCCATAGAGACACTTTGTTGTAAAACTCGTAACCAAGCATTTATAATCGACAGTGTTGTAGAAACTCTGTCTTGTAAAGTCTCCATCCGGAAATAACGTGATGAAGTTGCACGAGGTCGTCCGGATCCATGACGACGGTTATAGATTCCTTCTTCAGACCACCTGGACCAACACTGTAACACTGTTGACACATTTGTCTGATTGAAAAACCGGCTTCCCGCATACCAACGATGCGCCCTTTTCCGAATTAACTTCAATGATTATAATTATCGCGGCTGAGCACAATGACTTGAGCACAAATCGCTACGAAATATTGCTTTAAACTGGAGGAAACACAAATTTAAAGCGATAACTTTTTGGCAACACAAAGTTTAAAAAGTGTACACGTGTTAAAATTTTGTGTCCATATTGTTATTAGGGACTTTTAAAAAAAATCACTAAAGAGGAGATCCCGACTTTTGAATTCTTCAAATCAGCCCTAATTAGGCCCCCTAGAAGACAAATTATATATATATATATATATATATATATATATATATATATATATATATATATATATACATATATATATATATATATATATATATATATATATATATATATATATATATATATATATATATATATATATATATATATATATATACTATACAAGGAGAAAGGTTAAAGGCAAGGCCGCAAGGAGACAACCGCATACACGTGTTTCAAGCTTATTAGCCATCATCAGTACGGTATAGCCAGGTGATGATGGGAACACTCTGGATAAAGAAGCAAAAATAAATACACCTGGCTATACCGTACTGATGATAGCTAATAAGCTTGAAACACGTGTAATCGGTTGTCTCCTTGCGGCCTTGCCCTTAACCTTTGTCCTTGTATAGTATACGGGAATGCCGTGTTAAAAATCATGTTATATATTTATATATATATATATATATATATATATATATATATATATATATATATATATATATATATATATCAAACCGATAACTAAAAAAAGGTTTTCTTGGACAATTTTGTATTTTCTTTCTAAAAAATTTATATCTCCGTAAATAACAAAGTAGCGGCAACCAATTTTGGTACGCGTATTTGTATTATAAAGAGTGAACCCTGTGCCAAAATATAGGTCTAAAGCTTTAAAGAGAAACCAGTTATGGGCAGTTAAAGAAACAAATTTTGGAGTTTTCCTCAAAACGTCAAACTCGCGATTTAAAACGTCAAAATTGACAATGTTTAGGCAAAGAACGTGAAACAAATACGGATTGTCAAAAGAAAGTGTTGCAAGAAAAGTGTTTTGCGAACCCTTAAGTTTTAGATTCAACCATCATTGCCCTTCATTTTACTAAAATATTTACAGAAAATTTATTTTAAATAGACCCTTTCTCTAATGCTTTGGCTGTCGGTTTAGTTAAGTTGATGCTTTCGCTGTAGGTTTAGTGAACTTTATGGTTTAAGGGTCTATAATTTTTAGTTAATTTTCGTAGAACAAATTCGTTAATGCATTTTTGCATTTTTTTATCCAAATATGATGCATGTTTGTAAGAAAAAGATCTGGACGTAGTAAGTGCGTTTTGGCAGCGAATTTTCATTAAATCCTTCAAATTTCAATAACTCAATTTACTATTAACGTAAGGTGTGTTCGCTAGGAAACCAACATTTAAGTTTATTTTCGGAAAATGTTTGTACATTTTCAAACAATAAGTAATTTTGATAAGATATAGTTCATTGTTTCTACTACATAGGCTATACCGGTAATCAGATTGATGCCTGCTCGCATTTGCTATTAAAAACATTTTTATGAAAATTCACTTCCATAACGCACTTGCTGCGTCCATACTTTTATTTCTGATCAGAGACAAAAGAGAGTAGTATAGAAAATTTAATTGCAATTGGTCGACATTTACAGGGTGTTTGGATTTTTTGGAAAGTCAGTATATACCTAGGAATAATTGTAAACTCTGAGCATCTAAATTCTAATTTAATTCCATTATACTAAAGTTTGCTTCTATAGGTTACAATATTATACTTTCCAATTATCAATTCTATTCAACCACAGTTGCCGTTAATTTAATCAAATGGAATGAATATCCATTGATATCTTTGCGAACATTTAATGTGTATTCAGATCTAAACTCGCATTTTCTCGTTATCGTTATGCAGAATGTGTTATTTGTTCAATTCACTTGACAAAGAGAAACAGTTGTTTATGTTATCTGACCATAAAACGGTTGGCTAATGAAAATTTCCACGTGGCTGTACAAAAGGAATATGAAACAATAAATTCAATTTCATAGAATTATCAAAACGAAAGGGAATAGATTTTATCAAACGGAGTTAATTTGTTTAAAGTAACAGGTTTTTAATTTTAACACAAAGCATTGTGTTAAACCTATATTTTTCAATAAAGTGCGTATAAAATATGTTTTGTGGCGTTTTGCTCCATCACAACCCACAGTTTTTAGAGAATTTTCTTTAAAAAAATTCACTAATGAGGAGATCCGTGCTTATATATATATATATATATATATATATATATATATATATATATATATATATATATATATATATATATATATATATATATATATATATATATATATATATATATATATATATGTATGTATATATACATTTATCAAAAAATTGTGGGACAGCCGTTAGTTGCAAAATAAAACTCTTTATTATAGGCCGAGCTTTCGGAAAAATTTATTCCATTCTCAAGGCTACAACATGGAAAGAAAAAAAGTTTATAATTTACATGGGAAAAATATAAAAGTTTAAAATACTTACATATAACGTGAGTTCTACTAAACTAATTATTAAATGACAAACATAAAAAAACCTTTTTATAAATTTGACTGAAGTCGAAAAGTGCCAAACTGACATATAAAGCTAACTATTATCTAATTGAATTTGTTTTTTGTTTTTGATAATAGTTAGCTTTATATGTCAGTTTGGCACTTTTCTACTTCAGTCAAATTTATAAAAAGGTTTTTTTATGTTTGTCATTTAATAATTAGTTTAGTAGAACTCACGTTATATGTAAGTATTTTAAACTTTTATATTTTTCCCATGTAAATTATAAAAAAAATTCTTTCCATGTTGTAGCCTTGAGAATGACGGCTTTTCCACAATTTTTTGATAAATAACACTATTACCGTCACGAAAAACTTAATACTATATATATATATATATATATATATATATATATATATATATATATATATATATATATATATATATATATATATATATATATATATATATATATATATATATATGCATATACATAGCGTACCGATAATTCAAAAAATAATTGACCGATCTTGATCAAATTTGGTGAGTGCCTTCCTTTTGCAAGTGGCTTGGATAAGTTCGTTATCCAGGAAATCGGACCAGGTTTTCCCGGAAAATTTTGTGTTTTCTTTCTAAAAAATTTAGATCTCCGGAAATAACAAAGTAGCTGCAACCAACTTTGGTACGCGTGTTTGTATTATAAAGAGTGAACCCTGTACTAAAATTTAGGTATCTAGCTTTAAAGGCAAAGAAGTTATGGGGAGTTAAAGAAAAAAAATTGGAGTTTTCCTCAAAACGTCAAAGTCGCGATTTGAAACTTCAAAATTGGCAATGTTTAGGCAAAAAACGTGAAACAAATACGGATTATGAAAAGAAATTGTTGCAAGAAGAGTGTTCTGCGAACCCTTAAGTTTAAGCTTCAGCCATCATTGCCCTTCATTTTACTAAAATGTTTACAGAAAATTCATTTCAAATAGACCATTTCTCTGGTGCTTTGGTTGTCGGTTTAGTTAAGTTGGTGCTTTCGCTGTAGGTTTAGTTAAGTTTATGGTTTAACGGTCTATAATTTTGATATACTATAGTACATTGTTTCTACTACATAGGCCATGCCGGTAATCAGATTGATGCCTGCTCGCATTTGCTATTAAAAACATTTTTATGAAAATTCACTTCCATAACGCACTTGTTGCGTCCAGACTTTTTCTATTACTTTTATTTCATTACTTATACAGTGTGGAACAGTCAAATGGGATAAAGTCAATATCTCAATTATTGTGTATATTTATAAAAAATCCCGAAATACGTCACTTTTAGGTTTAAAAAGTCTGGACGCCACAAGTGCGATGTGGTAGTGAATTTTCATAAAAATGTTTTTCACAGCAAATGTACGTCTTTTTTTTTAAATGGGCATAAAATTTGTTATTACCAATATAGTATAAACAATGTAACAATTTCATCAAATAACTTTATTGTTTGAAAAAGTACAAAAATGTTCCGAAAATAAACTTAAAATGTTACCGAAAAAACTGGTTCAATTTTTTAACGAAACTCTTCAAGATATTTACCCACCTGCCAAAACATAAGTATTCATAAAAAGCTTTTCGATGAAACTTTCAAAAAAATTTTTTGAATGAAAATTTGCAAACATTTTTTTTACGAAAATCCGAAAAAAAAAATTACATTAACCTATTAACCATTTATTATATCATTACCAAATTTCAGAAAAATTCTACAAAACAAATTTTCTACGGAAACACAAACATTTCTACGAAAACTAACTAAAAATTTTCTACACAAAAATTCCCTAAAAGAATACATAAAATTCAAATTATTCGCCTAACCTGTAATTAAAATTAGAAATAAAATAATTTGCACGAAAATCCATTAAAACATTATGTTCGACGAATTTCTTTAAAAAAATGCTCCATCAAAACTTAGTTGATTAATTTTTCACACCAAAATTCGTAACTAATGTTTCTTCAAAGGAAATTAATTAAATTTATTTACAAGAAAATTCGCTATTAAAAAAGTTTTTTTACAAGAACATTTGCTACTAAAAATAAATGAAATAAATTTTAAAATATTCAAAATCGAATCTGAATACAAAAATATATACTTTTTCCACGGAGAAAATTCTTTTAACTGGCGATGCCGTAAAAATAAAACCGGTTGCAGAGAAGAAAACAAACATTTCTAAAGTCGCAGAAAAAACATCTACGTTTGTGTTAACTATGAAACGGTTTTACCAGCTAAGGGCGACGACAGCTTCTACTCGAACTTAAAAGTCTTAAAAGTCCTTATACCCTCATTAGTGATTGTTTCAACCAACAATCGTTAGAAAAATTATTGAGATTACATCATCTGATCAGATAAGGTTAACATTGAATTACAGACAACGAAACAATTTACAAAAAGTCTGGACGCAGCAAGGTCGTTGTGGTAGTGAATTTTCATAAAAATGTTTTTAATAGCAAATATATATTTTCTTTTGACGAAAGCAGGCACGAAATTTGGTTGCCAGTATAACCTATACAGTTGAAACAATGTACCATATTTCATCAAAATAATTTTATGGTTTGAAAATGTAGAAGATTTTTCGAAAATAAACTCAAAATGTTTCCGAAAAAACTGGTTCCTAGCCAACAAACGTTAACCAAATAGCAAATTGAGCTATTGAAATTTGAAACATATAATGAAAATGCGCTACCATAACGCACTTTTTGCGTCCTAAGTTTATTTTCTTACAAACATGGATTATATTTCGATAGAAAATGCAAAAATGTAATAATATAAGGCGTGTTCGATTAAAAAAAAAGTTTTTAATAGCAAATCTGTCTTTCTTTAATGAAAGCAGCAATCAAATTTGGTTACCAATATAATAGGAACAATGTACCATATTTCATCAAAAGAACTTTATTGTTTGAAAAAGTGCAACATTTTTCGGAAAATTAACTTAAAAACTTTTTAAAAACTGGTCCATTTTTCTGGCTAACAAACCTCTTCAAGTTATTCACCCACCTACCAAAATATAATTATTCACAAAAACATTTTCGACGAAACTTTCAAAAAAATTAACCATTTCAAGTTGTTTACCCACCTATCAAAATATAATTTTTCCCAAAAACTTTTTCTACGAGACAACAAAAATGAAAATGAAATTAAAATTCGCAAGCAATTGTTTCAAGAAAATCCGTAAACATTTTTTTTATAATAACGTATTAAACATTTATCATTAATTACCAAAATTTCACACAAATATCTTACAAACAATCATTTCTACGGAAGCACAATAAATATCTGCGAAAATGGGCTAAATATTTTTTTTACAAAATTTTGCTAAAAACACATAAAATTCAAATTATATACCTAATATGTAATTAAAATTGAAAATAAAGTAATTTGTTTGCACGAAAATCTATTAAAACCTTATTTTCGACGAATTTTGTTTAAAAAATGTTCCATCAATTGAATAAATCATCACACAAAAATTCTTAACAAATGTTTATTCAAATAAAATTCATTAAATGCATTTATAAGAAAATTCGCTATTAAAAGAACATTTTGTACATGAAAATTAGCTAATAGAAATAAATTTAAAAATACTTAAAATTTAATCTCGATACAGAACTAGATACTTATTCTATGGCTTCACAGAGAAAATTCTTTTGCCTCTGGATGCTGTAAAAATTGAATCCGGTTGTAGAGAAGAAAACAACCTCTTCTGATGTCACAAATCTCTACGTCTATATTAACTGTGGAACGGTTTTACCAACTAAGGACAACAACAGCTGCTATTAAACTCGAAGTAAAATTCTTCAAAGTGCTTATCTTTCATTAGTGATTTTTTTGAACAAAAAGTCATTAAAAAAGGTTGGAAATACGTACATCAGATAACTTTAAAATTGTATCAAAGACGAAAAAAAGTTTACAAAAAGCTAAAAGAAAAATGTAGTCTACGGCGAGATTAGAACCATCGTTCCTATGATTATCAGCAAGGCCTTTAACCGTTCGACGACATTAAAATGTTGTGCAATAAAAGGTAGATAACGCTTAAAGGTCTCCACTTATTTATTTGTAATATGTCAGGTCTTTAGACGCATATTTAGCAACTATTTTAACAAATGAGAAGATTGGCATAAATCTAGAACTCTAATATACATTTTATGCAATATTTACGATTCATAGAACGCAATAGTTATACTAATTTTCACGTTTCAAATCTCAAATTTGGCATCTACAGGAGAAAAATTATAAAATTATAATATATAAAGTATTTTTTCTGGTACTTATGGAACTTTTTGCGGCATTAAAATATAAACGTTATCTGTAATATTTAATATATTTTGTTTTAACACATTCAATACTTTGGTATTGCGTCTTCTCTGGCTTTTAGTGGCACTAAAATTTGGCTTCATTAGGTGCCTATAACGTTTTTTTCTTTCACCTTAGAGTCCTAAATTTTGGCGCACAGTTTGTTTTTTACAATTTCAACCAGCCTGCCAAATTTGGTTACCATAGGTTTGTTATTTACGGAGATATGATTTGTTTCTAAAAGTAAACCCAACATTTTCCCGGAAAACCGAGCTCGATTTTCCTGGCTAACGAATTTATCCAAGCCGCTAATAAAAACATATAAAAATTTAAACTGACCGCGGATATGGATTCTAGGGGGCCTCATTTGAAGAAATTTTTTCAAAATTAAAAAGTCGGGATCTCCCCCCTTACTTAATTTTTTAAAGAAAATTCACTAAAAAATTGAAAAAATTCAGTCACCACTGAGATTTGAATCCACGTCCCTCAACTTTGGTTGCTGACGAGTTAGCTATTTAGACCGCCTGGCCATTATACCACGGAAATCAAACTATAATAAAACGTAGCAAACTGATAATGGTCTTCGGTTATTTATTTGTCATACGTAAGATCTATTTTAGTAAATTTTCTTTATAAAATTCACTAACGAGGAGATCGCGGCTTTCGAATTTTGAAAATTTTCTTCAAATGAATGCGAGCTAGGTCCCCTAGAACTCATATATGGGGTCAGGTCACTATTTGTGTATGTTTAGATATATATATATATATATATATATATATATATATATATATATATATATATATATATATATATATATATATATATATATATATATATATATATATATATATATATATATATATATATATATATATATATATATATGTTTGTATCACACCGATAACTCAAAAAATAATGGGCCAATTTCGATCAAATTTGGTGAGTGGCCTCCTTAAGCAAATGGGCCAGGAAAATCCGCCAAGGTTTTCCTGGAAAGTTTTGTGTTTTCTTTCGGAAATTTTCCATATCTCCCGAAATAGTAGAGTCAGGACAAGCAAATTTGGTACGCGTGTTTGTAAGATAGGTCTGTGAGTTGAAAGACAAAAAAGTTATAGGCATTTAAAGAAAAAAATTTGGGGTTTTCCTCAAAACATCAAAGTCGCGATTTGAAAATCAAAACTGGCAACATTTAGGAATTCAGTTTTATCTGTTTACATATATACAGGGTGACGCATTTATACGGTAAACCTCAATATAATTGTTATTATACAAGATACGAAAAAAATGTATACGTTAATGATAGGGTGTCTTAAGCTGCATCTTATAAATGTATTTTGACAATCACAGGATAGCCCATAAGTCGTTGGTGATACCTACATTTTTTTTTCGCTCATCCCTTATATTATTGCATTTTTGCATTTTTCATCGAAATATGCTTGTAAAAAAATATATCTAGACGCAGCAGGTGCGTTATTGTAGCGAATTTTCATTAATGTATTCATTGTTTGACGTAGGTCAAGAATTTGTCAACTTAAAACGGCATCGAACCCAAGCAATAAAAATTAGTAGATTCATTTTTGTTTTGTTAAAATACGATGTTGACAAATATAGCAGTTAACACAGGCGCAGATCAAACCTTTTATTTCGAAATCAGATTTTAGGTGTGATATGTCATTGTTCTTATCTTGAGTAAAATCAATTGGTATGGCATAATCAATTATAGCTTTAAACGTAATAATATCTGATTATATATATATATATATATATATATATATATATATATATATATATATATATATTATAGTTTATAGTTTATTGACAAAAATTATACAGTATGTTAATACAAGAAGTCTTAGACTTGCGCTGTATCATTACATAATTTATAAGGTTATATCCAAACTGATTAGACACTTCTACACCAAATTCAGAGAACTTCAAATTTTGACATACCAAATCATGGATACTTTTTGCTTTACTAATTATCTTTTCCTAATGCTTCAACCATTGCCTTCAATTCCATTACACTCCACCACCCTATATTGCCTACTAAACTACTATTCTTCTCAAACAGCCAATATTTTTACCAAAATGTTTAATTGTATATACATGTCTGTTAATGTATATATATATATATATATATATATATATATATATATATATATATATATATATATATATATATATATATATATATATATATATATATATATATGTGTGTGTGTGTGTGTGTGTGTGTATGTATGTATGTATGTGTGTATAAACATATAAAAATTGAAACGGACCCCCGGATATGGGATCTAGGACTCCTAGTTCGCGCTCATTTGAAAAAAAAAAATTTAAACTAAAAAGTCGCGTTCTCACCATTAGTGAATTTTTTCTACAAAAATTCACTAATTCACAATAGCATGTTTTAGTAAATTTTCATAGACAAAAATCACTAAAACATGCTATTGTGTGAATGGTATACTGTTGCCGCCGCCAAAACCAAAAACTGCTTAAATTCTTTGTCGCCTTGCATTAGTTTTCATCTTATATACTCATCCTCTCCATATATCTCTATTTCTTTCTCTTTTTTTCTATCTTTCTCCCTTTTAGTGAATCTACTTTTAAAAAATTCACTATTGAGAAGAGTTTTAAATTTTGAAAAAATTTATTTAAATAAGCGCGAACTAAACCCTCCCCCAGTTGAAATTTTTATATGTTTATATACATATACATATATATATATATATATATATATATATATATATATATATATATATATATATATATATATATATATATATATATATATATATATATATATATATATATATATATGTATATATATATATATATATATATATATATATATATATATATATATATATATATATATGTTACACCGATAACTTAAAATATAATGGGCTGCAATTTGGGTTAAGGTATCGAAAAATAATAAAGCCAGTAAAATAAGCTTTCGTACTCAAAAAAAAAAAGATTCCAACGCGTAATCTAATAGTACATAATAGTCCATGGCAACAATACATGTCATATTCAACTAACAAATTATTTTGACAAATGTCAGAGCTACTTTCAAAGTGGCATGTAAATAAATATTTTCTTTTATGTGTAATTTTTTTTATTATTTCAACAACACACCACGAGGGCTAACATCCTAAATACTATCGTACCGTGGGTGTAGACAAGGAGGAAAGAGGCAACTTGTTAAGTCTGGACTTGAAAATTTGGAGGTTCGGGGGAGAAGGAAAAACATGTGCCGGCAAGGAATTCCACAACTTGGAAGTCCTCGAGACAACATAGCGGGCATAACAAGATGTTCTATGTCTGGTGACCTGGACAGTAAAAAAGTGCATTCGCTCTGTTCCCCTGGTAGATCTGTTGGGGGCAGCAGGTGGAGGAACTATGTAGAAAGCTCCTCTGAGCAGTGCCCGTGCCCCCTATAAAAGAGAGAGAGGTCACCAACGGCACGTCGGTGGGCAAGGGATGGCAGCCTTTGGGTGAGGGTAGGGTCATCGATGATACGTATAGCTCTCTTCTGAATGGAGTCCAGGATAGCGAGTGTAGAAGCGGCAGCATCACCCCAGATGTGGGAGCAGATTCGAGGTTTGGTCTTATTTGTGAAGTATATAAAATATAGAGATTAGCTGGTGAAAAGTATTTGCGTAATACAAATATAGGCATGCTTTTCTTCTTATCTTTTATTTTGGCCATTACAATTTTACTCCTAGAGTTGAATGTAATTTGGGATTTTTTATTTAACTAATTTGGTGTAGTTTTTCTTCCTCTAGTTTTCTTAATTAGGAAAAGTGGGAGTTTTTCATAAAGAGACGGTGTGGTGGGTTGGTGGCCAGAAACGATTGCTACAGCGTTTCCCCTTACACCTGACATTTATAGCTCCTTTGCAGCTTGCTTACTCCGCCCAGCATCTTAATTTTGCTTTAGATCTGTCTTGACTACATTGTGGAGTTGAGAGCACAGCATTTGTCTTATGGTTATTGCATACAGTGGTTCTGTTTTTATGTTTGTCATTTTTTTCCAAAAGGTGAGCATTGCGTTAATCTGCAAATTTACCGATAAAATTTATTGATATTAAAAATGAAACAACGCCTCTACTAAAGTTATCTTCGTCATTTTAGCTTTCAATAAAATTTGCCTCTTACGTTTCTTATTTGTTGGCTCATATTAAACACGGTGGGCAAAGAAAATATAAGTACGAGTATAAAATGTCAAAGTCGTAATTTGAAACGTCAACATTTAGGCAAAGAACCTAAAACGAATACGGGTTATCTTGAGAAAATGTCGTAAGAAGTCTGTTTTACAAAGCCTTAAGTTTCATCTTCAACAGTCATTGTCTTTTATTTTACAAAATATTTGCAAAAAAACTTATTAAAAATAGACCCATTTTCTGATCTTTTGGCAGTAATTCTAGTTATAGAGTTTATGGTTTAATAATCTATCATTTTTAGCGAATTTTCGTAGAAAAAATTATCTAATGAGGACACCGCGACTTTTAAATTTTGAAAAGATTATTTCAAATAAGCAGGAACTAGGCCCCTAGAACTCACAGCTGGGGTAAGTTTAAGATTATCTCTGTTTACATATATACAGGGTGGCGCATTTCTACGGTAAAGCTCAATATATCCTTTATTATCCAAAATACAAGAAAAATTGATACGTTAATTAATAATAATTATTGGGTGTCTTGAGCTGCATCTCACAAAAAAATTTGTCAATCACAGCCTGGCCCATAAGTCGTTGGTAATAGCCATTTTCCATTCTTTTTTTTTTTCATTGAATTATGCATATTTGTGAGAAAAAAAATCGATAATATTCATCGTTTCCGAGTTATTTCAATTGTTTGGCAACTTTTCACCTTTTTGGCACATATAAAAATTATAATACGGCGGTTTTACCAATACATATCAGAGTCCCATGAAAAAAAGGATTCATGCCTTAATATTATTCGTCGAAAAAACCGACACGCCGTATACAGGACGCTCTCAAATAGTGACTAAACTGACCTGACCTGAGCCGTTTTTTCAAAAACATCCAAAATGTATTGCGTTATCTCTAAGGGGTTAATACAAATGGAGGCCACCGATATGAATCCATATTGATTAGGCGAAATATGACCACTAAGGGAAAAGTAACAATAACAAGTATAGAAACAAAATCCTTTTTGATTTTTCTTCAAGATATGTGTTTGTTCTTTTAGCATTGTCAAAATACAATAAAGATAATGTTAATTTCTGACTGAAGGGCACATCAGCCTTAACAGAACAAGCTTGTGCACACATTTAAGGTCATTCGCAAAGAGGTAGCGATCACACTGAAGAGCAGGGGGAAGGTCGTTTATGAATATAAGAAACAGAAGTGGTCGCAGATTTGATCCCTAAGGTATACCTGAGGTGGGCATACATATTTTTTCCAAGAGATGTGTCCTAAAGAGCTGAAGCAGCGCAGAGAAACAGCTCAGCACATCCACTTTGGATAAAATGATATTATGACTGATCGTATCAAAAGCCCTCGACAAATCAGAATAAATCACATCCACCTAACCCTTTTTATCAAGAACATTCAAAATGTGTTGCGTTATCTCTGGAAGATTAGTACCAGTGGAGCGCCACGACATGAAGCCATGTTGATCAAGCGAAATGTGACAACTAAGAGAAGAATAATAATAGCAACTATAGATACAAAATCCTTTTCGTTTTATATTTGTTTTTTTAGCATTGTGAAAATACACATTACAAGCATAACTACTTGGGAAAAAACTTATGTCAGTTGAAAGTTTTTAGATTAGCCAAATATTAAGAATAACCTTGCACGTTAGTGATATCAGAATGTATACAATGAACTCCCATAATCATTAGCTACTATCTTCAAATTCAATCTAATAAAAATGACCACGGTAATCAAAAGTAACGAGCAGAACTATTTTAATGAATATCACCAGGAAGGAGTATAACAATTTCGGTGTAATAAAATACAATCTGCTACCCCAGAATTTGAGGACATTGTTGTGTAATAGCTATAATCTATTGACGTTAGGGTCGCAGATGGATCCAACAATCCTCTTCCACATAATAAACATTTATAATGACTCCACGTAATGATTATGTTGATTGCTACAATATTCTCAATGTACCCCATAAATAGCAACTATTGTCGTCAGTACATCAGTCCTAATAGCGGAACTCTGAATACGACATCACCTACCCATACTACGCTGAAATAATATCAACCGTTCGCTTTACCTCCTCTCCACTGGGTTATTCTACACATAACTTTATACGTATAAATAATTAGCTTCAGGATTTAAACCCAAAGTACCCTTCTCGCTTCCATTTTATCGCATTAATTGGCTCAAAGACTATAGGACCTTGAAAAACGATTAATCTATAAAATTTTAACATTACAACTTATGAGCTTCCTGTTTGTAAGAGAACTAAAGTATGATAACAGTACACTTATGGAAGTTCGGTTATCGACGGATATTTACGTTATTAGATCATTTAAATTTTTTAAACAGTGTGAACGTAGCAAGTTCGTTATGGTAGCGAATTTTCATATAAAGGATTAACGCATTTTTTTACTACAATTAGTTAGAAGATTTCTCTACGAAAAATATATATATATATATATATATATATATATATATATATATATATATATATATATATATATATAAATATATATATAAATATATATATATATATATATATATATATATATATATATATATATATATATATATATATATATGTGTGTGTGTTCAGAAAGATTTCCGCGGTCTTTAATGTGAGACATGCTTGGTTCTCGGGTTAAACCGCGTCCAGAATTTATGGAAACTCGACGTTTCGGCTCCTGTTTTGGATTCATTTTCAAGAGGTAAAGGAATTATGTAAGGACACTCTAAGGCCTCAATCTGCCTACTCCTTAGAGTGGTGGACAAAGGTGGGTAAAGGAAATATGTAAGGACACTCTAAGGCCTCAATCTGCCTACTCCTTAGAGTGATGGACAAAGGTGGGTAAATGAAATATGTAAGGACACTCTAAGGCCTCAATCTGCCTACTCCTTAGAGTGGTGGAAAAGGTGGGTAAAGGAATTATGCAAGGACACTCTAAGGCCTCAATCTGCCTACTCCTTAGAGTGATGGACAAAGGTGGGTAAAGGAAATATGTAAGGACACTCTAAGGCCTCAATCTGCCTACTCCTTAGAGTGGTGGACAAAGGTGGGTAAAGGAAATATGCAAGGACACTCTAAGGCCTCAATCTGCCTACTCCTTAGAGTGGTGGACAAAGGTGGGTAAAGGAAATATGTAAGGACACTCTAAGGCCTCAATCTGCCTACTCCTTAGAGTGATGGACAAAGGTGGGTAAAGGAAATATGTAAGGACACTCTAAGGCCTCAATCTGCCTACTCCTTAGAGTGGTGGACAAAGGTGGGTAAAGGAAATATGTAAGGACACTCTAAGGCCTCAATCTGCCTACTCCTTAGAGTGGTGGACAAAGGTAGGTAAAGGAAATATGTAAGGACACTCTAAGGCCTCAATCTGCCTACTCCTTAGAGCGGTGGATAAAGGTAGGTTGGGTTGTTGTAGCTCGATTACAGGGCCTCAATCTGCCTACTCCCCAAATCTCGCCGGAGATCGTCTGTGAGGTCTCAGTGTGTTCAACCCTACGCCTCAGAGAGATCTGGCAGTTCGTGGCAAGTCTTGTCTTATATATGTCGTTCCGTGTACCTGTTGCGTCATCAGTGAAAGTAGTGGGGTCACCGTCAATTAAGTGGGGGGCTTTAGTCACGGTATTTAGAGGATGATTTAGAGGGTCACCGGCATTTGTTGAGGCAGATAATGATGCAATAAAATTGTCTGTGGAATTTATTTCCTTTTTGTGTGTTTGTAAATAAGATATAATAGGTTTCCAAGTAGTCGGAAGACGAAGACCATCATCTATCTTATTTAAACAATCGGGACGTTGCATCATATTCATACAGGGCACAAAATAGACTTCGATAATGCCAAAACAATAGCACCGGTTTACAATTTCAAAACGAGAATTATCCGCGAAGCAATCGAAATTGAAAAACGTCCCGATTGTTTAAATAAGAGAGATGATAGTCTTTGTCTTCCGACTACTTGGAAACCTATTATATCTTCTTTACAAACACACAAAAATGAAATAAATTCCTCAGACAATTTTATTGCATCATTATCTGCCTCAACAAATGCCGGTGACCCTCTTAATCATCCTCTAAATACCGTGACCAAAGCCCCTCACTTAATTGACGGTGACCCCACTACTTTCACTGATGACGCAACAGGTACACGGAACCACATATATAAGACAAGACTTGCCACGAACTGCCAGATCTCTCTGAGGCCTAGGGTTGAACACACTGAGACATCACAGACGATTTCTGGCGAGATTTGGGGAGTAGGCAGATTGAGGCCCCGTAATCGAGCTACAACAACCCAACCTACCTTTATCCACCGCTCTAAGGAGTAGGCAGATTGAGGCCTTAGAGTGTCCTTACATATTTCCTTTACCTACCTTTGTCCACCACTCTAAGGAGTAGGCAGATTGAGGCCTTAGAGTGTCCTTACATATTTCCTTTATCCACCTTTGTCCACCACTCTAAGGAGTAGGCAGATTGAGGCCTTAGAGTGTCCTTACATATTTCCTTTACCCACCTTTGTCCATCACTCTAAGGAGTAGGCAGATTGAGGCCTTAGAGTGTCCTTACATATTTCCTTTACCCACCTTTGTCCACCACTCTAAGGAGTAGGCAGATTGAGGCCATAGAGTGTCCTTACATAATTCCTTTACCTCTTGAAAATGGCTCCAAAACAGGAGCCGAAACGTCGAGTTTCCATAAATTCTGGACGCGGTTTAACCCGAGTACCAAGCATGTCACATATATATATATATATATATATATATATATATATATATATATATATATATATATATATATATATATATATATATATTACGAGTGGTGCACATCAAATGTAATCGAGATTTGAAAAGGATTTTCTTGGGGATTTTTGGTACAACCATTTCGATATATTTACAGTGTGAGACAGCCAAATGGAAGAAAATGCAGTATCTCGATTATTGTGAAGATTTATCAAAAATGTCGAAACAGGTCAATTTTAGATTAAAAAATTACACCGTGCAACGTGGAAACTTTACCTCTACATTTAGTTTTCTTCGAGTGATAGTTGTAACCACAAAATTTTTTAATAGGAATTAGGGGCTTGTAAAAACTCATTTGAAAGATCTCTTCATCCTTTATTAAAAAGTACTGTGGTTTTGAAAATTAATTCAAAAATTAACCGAAAAAAAGACATGCATCTGATTGATGAACTTTGCTACAACACACTAAAAAATTAATAATTAATCGCGTTTCATTCCTGGTAATGAGAACGCAAGCCAAAACAATTCCAGTGTCCCTTTTGAACGGTATCAATTAAAAAGAAGTCACAAAAAGTTATCAACATTCTTCATAGTTGGCAATGTTAGTTTTATTTAAAACTCCTTACAACTTGCTGTGTGATTGTAACCGCATGTGTAGTTGCCAGTTGTTAACTGTAATTTAGAAACGTGGTGTGTTAACAGAAAGGCATAAAATGAGAATTCTACAGATGATTGGTTACGGAGATAAAACACGATCACAGATCGAAGTTGCTCGCCTATTTCAAGAAAAATTTACCGATTTGCCGCCCATATCCCAAGAGACAATTCCTAAAATTAAAAAGCAATTTTGCGAGCTTCGACATATAATCCAAATTTCAAAAAACCTTCTAATGCACTGAGTAATGATACTAAATTAAATGTAATGCCTGAGCTTGAGGAAAACCCGCATATTTCGGGTCGATAAGTAGCCACAACTTTGGATGTTAGCCATTAATCGATTATTCGAATATTAAAAGAAAAGAAAATGCATTGCTAAAAATTAATACACACTCAGAGAAGATGATTTTGAGAGAATAACGTCTTTTCCTGAACAAATGCAATTTTAGATAACAATGTTATCCAATTAGAATATGTTTTGTTTTCCGATAAGTGCAGTTTTACACTTCACGGCCATGCTAATCGTCAAAGTTGTCGCTGCTGGTGTAAAAAAATCCACACCGGATGAGAGAAGAACATAAGCAATACCCTGAAAAGGTTAATGTTTGGACAGTAATAGATGGAAACCATATCACTACTCCCTTTTTAATTTATGGCAATTTGATTGGAGATAATTATTTAGCACTGCTCTAACATAAAGGCGTGCAAACTTTGGCAAACTTATATCCTCATATAGCAAACCCACAAGTTTAAGCGATTATGATATGGTTTCAGCAGGATGGAGCACCAGCACATTACCAAATCAATATCCGGCAGTAGGGCGAGTTAATATTTCCAAATCGATGGACAAGGAGGCAACGATCGTTAGAATAACCAGCACGATCAACCAATCTGCTATTAGACTTCTTCTTATGGGGACGTGTGAAAAGTATGGTATACAAAACTAAACCATGCGATCTAACTGACTTAAAAAAAAGAATACTCATAGTTTTCCACGAATGAAAGTTTTGTGTCGAAAACAACATCGAAATCTTTGAAGGTTTCAAGTCTGTGCAGAGGTTGTCCATCAATGAGGTATGAGTAGTCAATCACACGCCGGTTGAGCACATAAGACTTTACCACACTTTTATTCACATTCAGCATGGGGTTATTAAGGGAGCACCAGTGTTGAACCCTGCGCAAGTTGTCTTCTAATCTTAAGCAGTCGCTGAGACCACCAATGGATGAGAACATTTAAACATAATGGCGTACAGAAGATGGGGTAAGTCAATAACGTCCGATAAATCATTAGTAAAGAGGTTTAAAAACAAAGGTCCCAAAACAGACCCCTAAGGAACACCGGACCCAGCCAAAATCCCAACAGACCGGCACCCACGATAATTGACAAAGCTAACTCAATCACGAAGTTAGGATCACACGAGATTTAGTAGGTTCGATACGAAACCAATGTTATAGAGATTCCTCAAGAGAATATACCCTGATCTAGTCTATCAAACACCCTGGAAAGGTCTAAGTAAATGACATCCGTCTGTCACCCGTTGTCCATCGTATCAGATACAGAGTGATTCACCCAAACCGTTGGTTAGGATCTTTTGTACTTTTAATCGGAATATTGAGTTGAAAATTTCAGGGTAGTCACAGTCAAGACTGATCTTGCATGACAAGGAATTTCAAGATGGTGGCACATTAGGTTTTACCGGAACTACTATCAACTCCATTTATTCAAATAGAACATCCTATACATTATTGCATTTTCAGATTCAGCGCTGAATTCTGCGTCAACTTTGCTAAAGTCGCTATGTCCCAAATATTATCCGTTTCAAAGTTATTCGGAAAATTTCGAATTTTTTTACCGACCACCACTGAATCAAGGTATCTATGGGTTGAAAACAACGTCTGATGTGAAATTTTCTGGTAGTCATATAAAAAGGTCGTTTCATCTATTCAACTGAAAACTTTCCTTGAATTACGTATAAGGTGTTCAGAAATTGGCCTCAAAGTTGGCGATGCAAAATCTGAAAAAATATAACATTTCAAACGGGACCGCCTTGTATTTTATTACGTTATTAGATAGAAAACTACAATGTCTATGGAAGTCTATTAGTTTTCCCTATACCTTTCTAGTACTGTTTCCGAATAAACAGATATTTACTGACTTTCAACAAATTTCCAAGAAGTTGGCCATGGAAAAAAAATTCAATAAACAGACAACTCCTAGTGACGCTTTCATTTTAATTTTTAGTTGTCAAGTTAATTAATACTTGTGGTTGATCTTCAATATTGTTGTACAAAATGAGTAGTCAATTGTGTGGTCAAAAAAGACATATAGTAAACACACAATTACGTAAAAACCTTGGTGAGGCACTTGTGCTGTCTAGTTTTAATTATTGTGATCTGGTTTACGGACATTGCATTGATGTGGGGGATAGGAATCGCATACAGGTAGTTCAGAATTCGTGTTCGAGATTTATATTTGGATTGCGTGGTAGGGATCATGTGTCACATACTTATAGGGAGTTGGGTTGGTTAAGAATGGCTTATAGAAGAAAACTACATCTTGGAAAATTTGTTTTGGCCGTAATTAATGATTGCTCATCACCATCTTCTCTGAAGGAAAAATTCTCCTCCCGAGGTGGGGCTCATGAAGTCAATATTCGGTACCCATATCGGTTAACGATTCCGCGTCATCGGACAGCTATGTTCAAAAGGACTTTTATTTGTAATGCTGTTGAACTTTACAGTTCGTTACCATGTGCATATTTGAGTTTTACGGACAGTGCATTCAAGAACACATTTAAGAGGTATTTCCCCTCCACCAATATTAGTGGTATAGATAATGCGAACAATGTGAACAATATTAGTAGTACTAATAATACATTCTTAATTTGTAAAGGCTACTGCTTGCGATGTGAGTGTGGTTGGTGATATTGTACTGTAGTGGATCATATACCCGCTCACGTTGCACTATTGCATGAGAGAACCTTATGGTTGAGTAGATTAGCCAAGGGCTAGACTTCGCCATTGGGTTTCACCTTAGCTTATAGCTTAGATTAGCTTGAGTTGTGTATTTTAATTCATTTGTAGTAATTTGTTGTTTTTTTATTGTATTTAATAAAGGCGATTAATAATAATAATAATAAAAAAATAAATCCTGGTGTTTTAGATTTATTTTACATTCACGAGGAATGCAATCAAGTGGTAAGCAGAACTCGCCGTGCTTTTAATGATAAGTATCATGAATTACCTGCTATGAACGATTAGTAGTTTAGACGCATTAGGGCCAATTTTTTACGTATGAATCTTAATACAGTTAGGCAAGTTCCTCATTCAGTGACAGAAGATGAAAATAATGAAATGAATGTCTTAGCCTATATCCAGACTTACACACAATCGTCTATACATGCAGCATGCGTCGATTTGAGAATAAGTTATTCACCAATTCAAAGAATTCTCTCAAATCACAAATATAACCCTTACTCCTTTGTTGCAATATAGGGACTTTGTGCGGGTGATAATCAGAAGTGTGTCTGGTTTTGTGACTTCATAATCACGAAACTACAAGAAGACACGAATTTCCTTTCCAAGGTCATATGTACGGATGAATCAAAATTTACCCAGCATGGGGTAATTAATAGAAGTAATTCGCATCATTGAACATAGAGCAATAATCATAAATATCTGTTTATTCGGAAACCGTACTAGATAGTTGTAGGGAAACCTAGCACACTTCCATAGACATTGAAATTTTATATCCAATAACGTAATAAAATACAGGCTGTCCCATTTGAAATTTTTTTTTTTTTTTCATATTTTGCATCGCCAATTTTGAGGTCAATTTCTGAACACCTTGTATGTAGTTTGAGGAAAGTTTTTATTTCAATAGCTGTAACGACCTTTTCAAATAGACCCTTTCTCTGATGCTTTGGCTGTCAGTTTAGTTAAGTTGATGCTTTTTTGGATATTTATTTGTAGGTTTAGTGAAGTTTATGATTTACTGCTCTATATTTTTTTTAGCTAATTTTCGTGGAACAAATTTGTTAATGCATTTTTGCATTTTTTATCGAAATATGATGCGTTTATAAGAAAAAATCTGGACGCAGTAAGTGCGTTTTGGTAGTTAATTTTCGGTAAATTTGCAGATTAGCTCCCTAACGCTTTTCAAAAAACTCTTTTCAGAAACCTGCCCCCGTACCCCCCCCCTGGATCCACAAACCCTAAGAAAAATTTCTTGTTCACCCCACCACCACCCCAAGGAAGTTACGGGACCAGGAGTGAATAGGGGTGCTGAGCGGGGTAGGTAGTAAAAAGAAAATATGAGCAGAAAATGAGAATAAAACGGGCTTGAAAGTTGTCTTTTTCACATCTTGAAGCCATATCCCCCTTAAACCCTGCCTACCCCGCACAGCACCCCTATTCCCCCAGGTGCCGAAACTTCCTAAGCGGGTATGAACAGGAACTTTTTCTTGTGGTTTATGCAACGAGGGTGATTGTATGCACGCGAGGGGGAAAAGACGAAGCAGCCACCCCCAACCCCCCAACCCTACCGCAAGTCACAGCGGGGTGTCTGCTTCGTCATAGGCATTTTCCTTCACCCCTCGTGTGCATACAACCGCCCTCGTGTGCATACAACCACCGTCGTTGCATAAACCACAAGAAAAACTTCTTGTTCTTACCCCCCAAGGAAGTTACGCGACCTGGGGGCGAATAGGGGTGCTGTGCAAGGTAGGCGGAGTAGGCGGGGTTTAATAAGGATATGGCTTCAAATAGACAGCTTTTAAGCAATTTTCTTTGCTTTTTCTGCTCATATTTCCTTTTTACTACCTATCCCGCCCAGCACCCATATTCACTCCCAGTCCCATAACTTCCTTGGGGGGTGTGAACAAGAAATTTTTCCTGTGGTTTGTACATCCAGGTGGGGTCCTAGTAATATTTCTGAAAACAATTTGTTGAAAAGCGTTCGGGAGCTAATCTGCAAATTTACCAAATTTTCAATAAATCCTTCAAATATCAATAACTCAATTTGCTATTAACGTAAGCTTTGTTGGTTAGGAAACCAACATTTTAGTTTATTTTCGAAATTTTTTTGTATGTTTTCAAACCATAAGTAATTTTGATAAAATATAGTACATTGTTTCTACTACATAGGCTATACCGATAATCAGATTGATGCCTGCTCGCATTTGCTATTAAAACATTTTTATGGAAATTCATTTCCATAACACATTTGCTGCATTCAGACTTGTGAAAAATGTTTATATATTTTCAAACAATAAATTTATTTCGATGAAATATGGTACATTGTTTCTACTATATAGGCAACCAAGTTTGTAATCTGCTTTCATCAAAGAAAGACCTTTGCCATTAAAAATATTTTAAAGGAAATTCGCTACCATAACGCACTTGCTGCGTCCAGAGATTTTTTATTAATATGCACAATCATTGAGATGCTGAATTTATTTAATATTATTCCAGTTGGCTGTTTCACACTGTATATTAACTTATGAAGTCCAACACTGACCTCGGGTATGACTTTTAGGGGCTCTAATTTGCGCTCATTTGAAACAAATCGAAAATACGAACGTTCCTATCTCTCTTGGAGTGACATTTTTGATAAATATTCGCTAAAAATTGAAATTAACTCTGAATATATATATATATATATATATATATATATATATATATATATATATATATATATATATATATATATATATATATATATATATATATATATATATATATATAATTTGAAGACATTTTTTAATACTTATAGTCGTGACCTCTTAAAAAGCAATCAAAGTCTCTGAGAATTGAAACCGACAAGATTTCTACATATATAATAATACACGAAAGGATGACGATTCAATGTAGTATTATGATGAAGTCTTTATTTCCAAAAACCATTAGTCAATCTGGAGTTCGACATTTTTTGGCGAGCATAGGAATAGAAGCATCAGTTTATCGTAGTTCGTTTTGAGCTGAATGTCGGGGCTCATAATGGAAATGTGCGGTGCCAGTGTGGGTGTCTGTGGGCTGCCATCCTGCATCAGGCGCTCAGCTGCTTACTTCACTCGTAATCGTTCACTCGGAACCGCAATTTTCTGCCAAAGATCAGTTCAAAAGGAAATAACTGCACTGCCGACGCTCATGCCGACTCACCCTACCATCTTCATATATCCAAAATTACTTTAATTATTTTCACACTCAAGTTACTTTGCGCCTGAGAGATCT
The DNA here is from genome assembly GCA_964006375.1 of Tillus elongatus. Lineage (NCBI taxonomy): Eukaryota > Metazoa > Arthropoda > Insecta > Coleoptera > Cleridae > Tillus > Tillus elongatus. Next base: position 186,971,804 of record OZ023262.1, on the reverse strand, counting down.
CGACTCTCCACTTAAAATTCAATTTCCACCTTTCCTGCATTGTTTTAAGTAATTTAATTGTCGCGCCAATTGAACTGTCTTAATGTTTTAATTAATATCAAACAATTAATGGCTATTAAGAATCGCTACAGAGAAAGTCGTTACAAGAAGTGTAATTACGGCACGAATCTAACTTATTTCAGCAGTAATTCGAGAAAACGTGAAAACTTTCTACAAACATCCGGATAAACTTGCCTAAACGTACGTGTTTTCTTCGTGTCGAAATTTATATTCCAAAGGTGTGCTTTTAAAATTGCTTTAGTACTTTTAAATTAGTTGTATAATATATTTATGATCCCGAGTTCCGACATCAGTTCACACCCTTGTAATTTGAATAGATGATACTTTTTTTGAACAAACAGCTTTATTTTATTTTCATTTATCTCCGTATTCCCTCCGTGAATTAAAATTAGACTGTTCCTTTATCTTTCACATGTTTCTTAATAGTATAGAACACAGTCATATGAATGTGTTACCTAGAATTTCCCTTTTGTGTGAAATATACCCAAATTATTTATTTATTTTCTTCAGGATAGTAGATTTGTTAGAATGTACAGAGTTGGCCAAATTGCTAACTTTTAAAAGAAACTCATATTACTTCCACTTTTTTTTTAACAACACACCACGAGGGCTCACAGCCTAAATACTATCGTACCGTGGGTGTCGACAAGAAGGAAACAGGCAACTTGGTGATTCTGGACTTGAAAGTTTGGAGCTTCAGAGGAGAAGGAAAAACATATGCCGGCAAGGAGTTCCACAACTTGGAAGTCCTCAGGACAAAAGAGCGGGCATAACAAGATGTTCTATGTCTGGTGACCTAGACAGTAAAACGGTGCATACGCTCTGTTCTTCTGGTAGTTTTGTTGGAGACAGCAGGTGGAGGAACTGTGGAAGAAAGCTCCTCTGAGCAGTGCCAGTGCAGATATCTAAAAAAAGAAAGAAGTCACCAACGGCACGTCGGTGGGCAAGGGATGGCAGCTTTTGGGTGAGGGTAGAGTCACCAATGAGACGTATAGCTCTCTTATGAATGGAGTCCAGGAGCGAGTGTAGAAGCGGCAGCGGCAACCCAGATGTGGCAGCTGTATTCGAGGTTTGGTCTTATTTGTGAAGTATATAAGGTATAGAGATTAACTGGTGAAAAGTATTTGCGAGCCCGGAAGAGGAAACCTAATTTCTTAGCAGCCGCTTCTGCAATTGATCTGACATGTTGGTGCCAATTGAGATTTCGATCCACAGAAATGCCAACAAGTGAAAAGAACTCATTACTTTGAATAACTTGGTTGTTCGTTGTGATGGGTCTAGGGCTGGTGTATATCTTATGAGATAGAAAGCTAGATAGACATTTGGTGGAGTTGAATTTTACAAGATTTCTACTTCCCCAATCTAATGTTTTTTGGATATCCACAGAGACAGAACCCTCCGTGAGTCTGCGATCCTCATCTAATTGGGCTGAAGAGACAGGCTTAGTATATTGTATATTTGAGTGGATGGTGCTGTCGTCCACGTAACTGTGAACTGGGTTGGATGTGCTAGAGAGGAGGTCATTGATGTGGAGAAGAAACAAAGTGGGGACTAAAGCTGAACCTTGAGGGACTCCTGCATTAATTGGATACAGTTTAGAGAAGGTTTTTTGTATTAATTATACCCAAATTATTTATTTATTGTCTTCAGGATAGTAGATGTATTAGGATGCACAGAATTGGCCAAATTGCTAACTTTTTTAAAAGAAACTCATATTACTTTCACATCGTCAACACGTGTGGAAGTATCGCAGCGGTGACACAATTTCTTTTTTTTTTCGTTTACACGTCATAAAAAGTATGCAAACATATATGAAACATGATTTGGCAACGAAATTTTTTTGTGTCTGAGGGTCTGTCGGTCTGTATGTCTGT
>OZ023262.1:186339870-186364870 GCA_964006375.1 Tillus elongatus | reverse complement strand
TAACTGAAACATTGCGAGGACGTCAAATTGGTAAAGTTGTTTTCATCGGATATGTGTGAAAAGTGAAGTAATCTTTCGACATTACAATTCTGTTCTGTTTCTACATTTGAAAGGTCACTTTTTCATAATGCCTTATTTTTCTAATGAAGAAGCTTATGATGTATACTAGGTGTGTATTTTGAAAGCATTGAAAATGCAGTCATTGCTGAAAGGGAATATGCGTTACCATATCCTGGAAGACCGGAGTCATTTAAGAAAATTTCTTAAAAGATTGGCAAGACGACTAAGAGAAACCATAATAATTCAAAAAATTATGAACCGATTTTGATGAAACTTTGGCACGCGTTTTCCTTTCCTAAATGGGTTGGGCAGGTTCGTTAAAAAATCCGACTACATTTCCGAAACAATTTTCTGTTTTCTTCTGGAGAATTTGTGTACCTTCAAAAATAGCCAGATATTTTAAGCAAATTCGGTGCGCGAGATGCTAATATATAGCGTATACTAAATATCAAAATGTAGGTCTCTAGCATTGATGAAAAAAATATTAAGCATAAAAAAGGAATCTGTCCCACTGAAAACAGTATATGTTAGTAACAAAATGTATTGCATATTACAGACAAAGATTAAGTTTTTGTTGTGCAGAAAGGTCAAAAAGTACAAAAAAAATGTTTCAAAATGTTATGATTTTTCTTTTCGAAACGTCAAACTTGCGATTTAAAACGTCAAAATTGGTCATTTTTAATAAAACATTCCAAAACGAAGGCGGCTTTGGACAATAAATATTGCACAAAGTGTGCTCAACAGGAGATTACATTTTGTTTCAATAGCTGTTTTTCTGCATTTGACTAAAATATTCGTAGAAAATTTATTTCAGATAAATAGACCCTTTTTTAATGTGATTTTATAGCAGCCGTTTAAATTATAGAGTTATATATTATTTATGGGTTATATATTTTTTATTTAACAAAATAAATTTGGAACAATTCCCCTGTTTAATCAATAAATATATAAACGGACAAACTGTATACAACTGATAGTAATAGTTCAGATTCAGCAAGTGCCTTTTGATAGCGCAGTTTCATCAACATTTTTAAAATTTTAATAAACAAATTTTCTCTCAAACAATATAATCCAACTTTGGTATGCAACAAAAACTTTATAAAGGCAACATATCAAAACAACTCTATTGTTTTCGGAGAATTTTTTTGCCTCTCATATTAGAAAGATTTTTATCACATTTGCTACTATAATTTATAAGAACAGATAGCAATGTAGTGTATTTATACCTACATTTTTTTGCTAGGACGCATTTCTTAGAACATTTTATAAAATTTATTAAGGAAAAATTTTTAAATAGAACACCTGTCTTGTATGCGATTTTTTTAATTTTTTATATAGTTGCATCTGAATTGATATAAGAATAATATCTACATAACTTCAACCGTTTTCGCGATATTTGAGCTTTTCTGATATTAACGTATCCAAAAATGAAAAAAAATGCATAGAATAATAATGAAGTTTACATTTCATAGTTGAAATGCTTGTTTTATTGATACCTACAACAGTAATTTTATTATTAATCTGAAGTCTGACAATATGCTGCTGTCCAATTCATAAGTATAATAATTGATTACTACGACGCTAATTGAACAGATACACTAGCAACATCCAAAGAATATAAACATAAAACGGCCTTTTTAGGACGACTCTGTAGGAAAAGACTTACAACCATTTTTTTAATGTATGGTGTTTTTTAAGGTATGCTATTTCCACAACTATGCCCAGTGTGTAGTTTTACCTCACCAACTTGGAAATTTTGCCGAACCATCTGCTTTTTTTTTGGTAAGCATGGTAGAGAACGTGGCAAACATCCCATGGTACCCAAGACTGACGGCTTTACTAGGCTTCATTTGAAGAGCGGGAGGTGCACGCATTTAATTTATTGTAAAGAAATGTTACGGCACTAGTAGTTGACGTTTTTCAGTATGTAATTGATTCGTCAAATATTAATAATAATTTTGAAAAAACGGTCCACGACCTAAGGTAAGATCTAAACTTGAAACCTTTGCACAGCAAGCTACCGTTCCATCTGCTTAGCTAGGAATCTACATATCTACCAGGAACTGTTTTTATATAAGAAATATTTTAGAATGTTTTAAACATGATGATAATGAAACTGCCTGATTGTACATTTGTACGTCTTTCATATTTCAAAATTACGTAAAAATTAAATAATTATGAAAAAAGTCTGGACCCAGCAAGTGCGCTATGATATTGAATTTTCATAAATATCTTTTTAATAGCAAATATGTTTTTTCTTAATAAAAGCGTGCATCTAATTTGGTTACCAGTATACCCTCTAGAGTAGAAACAATGTACCATGTTTAATCAAAATAACTTTATTGTTTGAAAAAGTCAAAAGCAATAAACTTAAAATGTTCCTGAAAAACTGGTCTGATTTGGCTGGCCAACGAACCTCTTTAAGCTATTTACCCACCTGTCAAGATATTATTATTCAAAAAAAACATTTCGATAAAACTTCCAAAAAAATTGCATGATTTGAAAATAATTTTTCTCACGAAAATCCGAATTTTTTTTTACAATAACTCATTAAACATTTATTATTAATTACCAAAATTTTACAAAACACTTACAAAACATTATTTTTACGGGAACGCGAAAAATATTATGGAGAAGTGATTAAATATTTTTTACACAAAAAATTTCTAAAAGAATATATAAAATTCAAATGATATATCTAATGTGTAATTAACATTAAAAATTAAATAACTTGTTTCCACGAAAATCCATTACAACCCATATTTTCGACGAATTTGGTTAAAAAAATCAAAACTTCTTTGAATAATTAGTCACACAAAAATTCGCAACAAACGGTTCTTCAAAGAAAATTCATGAATATTATTTTTATGAAAATTCGCTATTAAAGGAACATTTTGTACAAGAAAATTCGCTAATAAAAATAAAAATAATTTAAAGACTATTCAGAATCTAATCTAAATACAGAAGTTGATACTTTTGATGTGGCTTCACAGAGAACATTCTTTTGCCTGGAGATGCTGTAAAAATTGAAACCGGTTGCAGAGAAGGAAGAAGGAAACAAAGTCTTCTGAAGTCACATAAAAAATCTGTATATCTGTGTTAACTGTGGAACGGTTTTATCAACTAAGGGTAACAACAGCTGCTATTAAACATGAACTAAAAGTCTTAAAAGTCCTTATCTCTTCATTAGTGATTTTCAACAAAAATTCGCAAAAATATTATTGAAAATCATAATCTGATGAAATAACGTTAAACTTGAATCAAAGACAAAAAAAAAAGTTTTAAAAAAGTTCAGTCATCACTGAGATTTGTACCCATGTTCTTTGGGTGATAAGCCAGTAATTTTTTTTTAACAATTCAACAATTTTTTTATTAAAAGCATTTACATTGGTTCTGTATACATATTAACAAAAATAAAAAATAAAAAATATACATACAGTGAACTTAAATTAACTTACGCTATTTTAGAGTTCCTGTCAGAAGTGTGACCTCTAATTCTTAAATTGGTATTTAAATATTCAATGTTATTAAGAGAATTACTGTAGGGTTATATTTTTAGTATTTATTTGGGGTAATTTTTTCCTTAAATATGATAGGAAAATAGGTAAAAACTTATCTTTAGATTGCATGTGCAGTGAAAGCATCATGTTGTATTTCCAACGATTAGTCACAATACCTGTGAATCACATATCATGTCGGTCCTTTAACCCCTAGACTACCGTAACATGGGAAGTAAAGTATAATAAAATGTAGATGAATATAATGGTCTTCAGTTATTTATTTGTAATATATCTACTCTAGATCCATTTTTTGCAAATATCTTAATCAAATGAGAAGAATAACTTAAACCTAGGACCTACTTATATATATATATATATATATATATATATATATATATATATATATATATATATATATATATATATATATATATATATATATATATATTTCTTGGAATTTTTACCATTTATAAACCATATTAGTTATATAAGCTTTATTTAAAGATTACTAATTTTCACGTGTCAAATCTCCACTTTTATTTTATTTATATTTACAGACGAAATTTTCAAATTTTTCTCGTAGTTTGCTTTTTGCGCGAAGAAAAAATAAACGCTGGCTGTAACATTTCATAGATTTTGTTTAACACATACAATATCTTCTTATTGCGTCTTCTCTGATTTTCAGTGGGATTAAAATTTTGCTACATTGAACGCCTATGATTTTTTTCTTTTAACTTAGAAATATAAATTTAGATATATAGTTTAATTATTACAATGTAAACCTGGTTACCAAATTTGGTTGCCATAGCTTTGTCATTTCAGGAGATATAAATTTTTTTCAAAAGAAAACCTAAAATTTTTTGTAAAAACTGGTCCAATTTTCCTGACTAACGAACTTCCATGTCACTTCCCAAAGGAAGGTACTCACTCACCAAGGATTTTTTGAGTTATCGGTGTGATACATAAATACATAAATTATATATATATATATATATATATATATATATATATATATATATATATATATATATATATATATATATATATACAGACTGTTCTATTTGCAACAATTGAGTTAGGACAGTTTGATTTTTGTTTAATTCAGTCACTATTTAAGAGCGCCTGTATATGGCATATTGATTTTTTCTTGAAATAATATGAACGAAAACCTCTTTGAACGCGTCATTTGCATGGGACTCCGATTTCTACGCGGTATCACAATTTTTGATCTGTGCCAAAAAATGTGAAAAGTTGCAAAACAACTGAAATAACTCGAAAACAAGCATGCATTACAATTAGATGGAATATGCAAAAATATAAGGGGTGTTCGATTTAAAAAAAGAAAATTTTGTCTCGCAACGACTTATCTGATTGTGATTGTCGAAATAATTTTTATAAGATACAGGTCAAGATAACCTATAATTAACATATACAATTGTTTCTCGTATTTTGTAGAATAATAGTAATATTGAGCTTTACCGTTGAAATGCGTCACTTTGTTTATATGTAAACAGATAAAAACTAAAATTAACCCCGGATATGGGTCCTAGGGGACCTAGATTGCGCTCATTTGAAAAAATATTTTTAGAAATTCAAAAGTCGCGGTCTCCTCATTAGCGAATTTCCTCTACATAAATTTGTTAAAAATTATAGAAAACCAAGCCACAACTAAACCATAAACTTAAAGTCTGGACGCAGCAAGTGCGTTATGGAAGCGAATTTTCATTAAAATGTTTTTAATAGCAAATATGTCGCTCTAATGCAAGTAGGCATCAATCTAGTTACCGGTATTACCTATACCGTAGAAAGAATGTGTGTACCATATTTTATCAAAATAACTTATTGTTTGAAAATGTACAAAAATTTGCCGCAAATAAACTTTAAATGTTTTCTAGAAAACTGGTTTCCTAGCCAATAAACCTTACGTTAACAACAAATTGAGTTATTGAAGTTTGAAGCATTTAATGAAATTTCGCTACCAAAACGCACTTACTGCGTCTCAAGTTTTTTTCTTACAAACATGCATCATATTTCAATCACAAATCCAAAAAGGCAATAATATAAGGGGTGTTAGATTTAAAAAAAATTGCGCTCATTTGAAGAAATCTCTTTAAAATACAAAAGTCGCGGTTTCCTCATTAACGATTTTTTTCTACGAAAATTAGCTAAAAATTATAGACCGTGTGTGTTTCACACCGATAGCTCAAAAAATAATGGACCGATTTTGATGAAATTTGGCATGCACCTTCCTTTTGTAAGTGGCTTGGATATGTTCGTTAGCCAGGAAAATCGGACCAGGTTTTCCGGAAAACATTTCAGTTTCCTTTCGAAAAATTTTTTATCTTAAAGAGTAAAAAGGCTATGGTAACCAAATTTGTTTGCTATGTTTACGATATAAAATACACCAAAATTTAGATTTCTATGTTACAAGAAAAAAAGTTATAAAAAATATTTGGTGCCAGATCGTTTCTATGAAAATTCACTACCATAACGCACTTGCTGCGTCCAGACTTTTTTAGTTTGTAAATAAATAGCCACAATATAACACTATCCCATGCCTGTTATACCGTTTGCGTCAAGGTTATTTTTTTTACTTGTGTATTTCCCTTGTATGTTTTCCGTGTTCTATTATAAATAGGTACCTAGATGTTTTAGGATACAATGAAACCGGAATTTATAGCTTATAGCTTCTTATAACTGGAGCCCTTGTTTCTTGTTTCTCGCGTTACGTACCAAAGTTAAAGTTTATAGGTTAATAGCAAATTAAGATTTGATTTGTATAAATGCCTTACCGTTACACACTTGCTACGTACGGAATTTTACAACTGGATATATATGATTTTCCAATTATCAACTTATGACTATAAAGAAGAAATGTTTTAAATTAAAAAAAGTTCGGGACGCAGCAAGTGCGTTATGGTAGTGAATTTTTATTAAATGCTTCAAATTTGAATAACTCAATTTTATATAAACGTAGTAAGGTCTTTTCAAAGGCAAGATATCCGCCAAATTTCATTAAAATAACTTAGTAATTTTCGGACAAAAAATTTTTTTGGAAAGCAAATTCAAAATTTGAGTAACTCAATTTTCTATAAACTTAGAAAGTTGAATTTTGGTACGTAGTAAGGTATCATCTAGTGCAACATATACATCAAATTTCATTAAAACAGCTTTGTAATTTTCGGAGAAAAGAATTGTTTTCGAAAGAAAACTCAACATTTTCCCGGAAAACCCAATCCGATTTTCCTGGCTAACGAACTCATTCAAGCCATTAATAAAATAAAGGCACTTGCCGAGTTTCATTGAAATCGGTTAATTATCTTTTGAGTTATCGGATGGATACACACACACAACACACAACACACACAGACACACACAAATATATATATATATATATATATATATATATATATATATATATATATATATATGTATATATATATATATATATATATATATATATATATATATATATATATATATATATATATATATATATATATATATATATATATATATATATAAACATATAAAAATTGAAACTGACCCTGGATATAGGTTCTAGCGGTCCTAGTTCGCGCTCATTTGAAAAAATTTTTGCAAAGTCTCACCATCGATACCTCTCTATTAGTGGATTTTTAAAAATAAACATTCACAAAAATATAATACCGTTAAATCGCAAATTATATATTTTTACTGCTGCCCAATATTCACAGAAAGGGTTTATTTCAAATGAATTTTTTACAGACATTTTAGTCAAATTTAGAGATAGTTATTGGAACAGCAATTTAAAACCTTGTAAGATACACCTCTTCCAATATTTGTTCTTGACAACTCTCATAAGTTTCAGCATTTTTTTTAGAAATCACCAATCTAAACCTTTCAATTGGCTACTGAGGTGTTCAGGAGAAATACCAATTAAATTTCAATTAAATTTCTTCTTCGCGCCAAAGAAGAAGAAATTTATTCATTATTCTCATCACCGTCGATTTGCTTATAGGAGGGCGCTGGGGATTTAGATTGTTAACAAGATGACTTGCTTCTTCATAGGAATGCTTTCGGTCACCATATCCGACCATCATCAGTATCTGGGTTTGTTCTCTTTCTAATAAGTTTGCCATTATTAGTTGTAATTCAATTCTGTAAACTGTACCTACCTAGTTTAAATGTGTAATTACAAATACAACTGAGTTGATCAACTCTGACATTTTCTACTAAAGCAACGCTATGTGTTTGACATTTCACGAGTACCCACTACTGTTTTTTGTTTTGAATAATCAGCTACCAAGTCTGAACAAATAATAATGCAAACTGAAATAAAATTAAAAACTGTAATTTTATAGGGTATTTTCTTGGTAATGTCATACGTCATTAGTATGTTTAAAAAGAGGAAGAAATAAGCTTTCTTTTGATATATCACTCGATCTGTTTCCATTTAAAAAATTCAAGATGGCGGCGGTACACTAAACGCTGACTTCATATAGATATGATGTGTCCTCTAAAAAATGCAAAGCCCACGCCAACTTATCAGTTATCACCCTAAAATTTTATGACTCCTTCATTTGTTTCGAAGAAAACACGGCGTTGCCGGACGTTTTCCTAACCCTGTACATACACAAAAGTAATAATAAAGGTAAATAAATTCAAAGCCAAACGGCCAACAACTTGACCAAGAAAGCATGTTTACGTCTCCTGGCAGTATTATTAAGAATGTTGGTAAGTGAAGCAAGTTGGTTATCAGTATAACCTATATAGTAGAAACAATGTACCATATTTCATCAAAATAATTTTATTGTTTCCAAATATACAAAAAAATTCTGAAAATAAACTTAAAATGTTCCAGAAAAAACTGGTTTCCTGGCCCACGAAGCTTAGGTTAAATGCAAATTAAACTATTGAAATATAAAGCGTTTATTGAAAATTCGCTACCATAACGGACTTGCAGCGTTCCGATTTTCTTACAAACATGCATTATATTTATATGCAAAATGCAAAAATGCAATAATATAAGGCGTGTACGATCACGAAAAAAAAAATTTGTATCACCAACGACAACTACAACTAATGTATACCTACAACTTTTTCTCGTTTCTTACCGCACGAAAATTTGCTAAAAATTAGAGACCATTAAACGATAAACTCTAAAACTACAACTACTACCAAAGCCACAGAGGAAGGGTCTATTTGAAATGAATTTTCTGGAAATATTTTAGGAAAATGAAGGACGATGGCGATTGAAGCTCAAACTTAAGGGTTTGTAAAACACTCTTCTTGCTACATTTTCTTTGCCTAACCCGTATTCGTTTCAGGTTTTTGTCTAAATCTTGCCAATTTTCACGTTCCAAATAGCGACTTTGACGCTTTAAGACGAAAATCGCAATTTTTTTATTTAACTGTTATATAACTTTTTAGCGAATTTTTCATAAAACGAAATTATCACAATGATAACTCGAAAAATAATGGGCCGATTTTGATGAAATTTGGTGAGTACATTCCTTTTGTAAGTGACTTGGACAAGTCTGTTACCCAAGAAAATTGGACCAGTCTTTTAGGGAAAATTTTGCATTTTATTTCAGAAAATTTGTGTATCTCTGAAAATAACAAAGCTATTTTGCAAATTCGGCGTACACGTTTCTATTGTCAAACTTACCCTACGTGCCAAAATTTAGACTCCTATGTTAAAAGAACAAAGAGTTATAGGCATTTAAAGAAAACAATTCTGGGTGCTACTGGTGATCACAGGAAAGCACAAGAATAAAATATTTTGTGTGGGATACAAAACCAATTGAATATTATATAAAACGGTTAAGTTTTCTTGGCACGAAAAGGTCAAGAAGTAGCAGAAAAAGTATTTTGAAAATTTTCAAATTTTTCTGAAAACGTTAAATTCGCGATTTAAAACGTCAAAATTTGCAATTTTCAGACAAATAATCTAAAACAAATAAAGATTGTGTAGCATAAATGTCTTAACAAGTGTGTTTTACAAAGCCTTAAGTTTCAGCTTCAACCATCATTGTCCTTCATTTTACGAAAATATTTTCGGAAAATCCATATCAAATAGACCCTCTTTCTGATACTTTGGCAGTAGTTTCAGCTATAGAGTTTATCGTTTAATAGTCTATATTTTAACAAATTTTTGTAGAAAAAATTCGTTATTGAGAAGACAGATTTCTTCAAATGATCGCGAATTAGAATTACTAAAACCCATATACGGGGTAAGTTTCAGAGTTTCCCTGTTTACACATATACAGTGTGACGCATTTCTACGGTAAAACTCAATACTTTCGTTTATATAGCTACAAGATACGAGCAAAAATTGTATGTGTTAATTAATTATAGAGTTTTTGGAGCTGCATCTTATAAAATTATTTTGATAATCGCAGGGTGGCCCATAAGTCGTTGGTGATACACAGTTTCTTTTTTTAATAGAACACTTCTTTCAGTTTCAGTTTTTGTCAGTTTACACATATACAGGGTGACGCATTTCTACGGGAAAACCCAATATTTTCGGTTATATACAAGATACGAGCAAAAGTTGTATACGTTAATTATATGGTGTTTTGAGCTGCATCTTATAAAATTAATTTGATAATCACAGGATGGCCCAAAAGTCGTTGGTGATACACAGTTTCTTGTTTTAATAGAACACCCCTTATGTTATTGCATTTTTTGCATTTTCCATTGAATTTTAATGCATGTTTGTAAGGAAAATAAATAGATATCGGTCGTCGTTTTAGTGAATTTTCGTAGAAAAAATTCGCTAATTGGGAGATCTCGACTTTTGAATTTTGAAAAAAGTTTTGCAAGTGAGCGCGAACTAGGACCCCTAGAGCCCATTTTCTGGGTCAATTTCAAATTTATTTATATCTAAACGTTTTGACCCCTGTTTCGGGATCATTCTCAAAAGTATAGCATGCCGGGTCAGGTCAGTCGTAGTTCGATTTTGGGGACTCCATCTGCCTACTCACCAAGTGCTAACACGACGGATCGTAACAACTCTTAGATGTTGGCGATCGTGGTGAGATCTCGCAAATATTCGAAATTACGACTTATCTAACTTAACTTAACATTATTTTCATCTTCTCTAGAATCGATCCAAAATCGAAGTCTAAACGTCGCCATATATAAAAGTCTGGACGCAGAAAGTGCGTCATTGTAGTTAATTTTCATAGAAATGATCTAGCATGAAATATTTTTTAATTAAAAACTTTTCTTTCTTGTAGCATAGCGATCTAAATTTTGATACATAGTTTAGCTTTTATAACGGTAACCTACGTACCAAATTGTGCTACCATGGCTTTGTTATTTTCGGAGGGAAAAATTTTACCGAAAGAAAACTCAAAATTTTCCCGGAGAACCTGGTTCAGTTTTCTTGGCTAACGAACTTTTTCAAGTCATTTAGAGAAGGAAGTACCCACCAAATTTCGTCAAAATCGGCCCATTGTTTTTTGAGTTATCAGTGTGATGTACATATATTTTTAGAGTTGTGAGTAACGGTTGGTTGACTTTTAAGGAAATATGAAAGCAGCTCTGGAAATAAGTTAGTTTACCACTCTGTATCTTGTAAATGAAATATTGAGAATGACCATATTACGTTTTTACTTTAGTACCAAGACTATTACTATTCTGCAGGTAGCCTACGACTATTTAAAACTAAAGAACCCGCACCTCAAATGATGTCAGATGAGCTTTTATAATGTTATTTAACAACGTACACCGTGCAAAATGCCTACTACTAACATAATTTGTTTATTGTAAATTAGTTTTACTCATCTTAAATTATATCAAAATGAAACACACATTTTTCTTGTGGCATCGAGTGACGTCATATTTAACTATTTTTTACACACAGTTGTGACATCCCAAATTCACACACTTATTTATGACATCGTATACACAGTTTTTGCCTGTGACATCACGCGATGTCAGAGCAATTTCTCTGTTCCTACGGAGGGTATCAGAATTCTGACAAGAGCTGCCAACATTAGGTTCAAATTCACATTTGTACACGTAATATCTTCAATGTGGCCACAATAGTGCCTTATGTATGTGATGTCACAATGATAGTAATACGTGTGTGTGTGTGTGTGTGTGTGTGTGTGTGTGTGTGTGTGTGTGTGTGTGTGTGTGTGTGTGTGTGTGTGTGTGTGTGTGTGTGTGTGTGTGTGTGTGTGTGTGTGTGTGTGTGTGTGTGTGTGTGTGTGTGTGTGTGTGTGTGTGTGTGTGTGTGTGTGTGTGTGTGTGTGTGTGTGTGTGTGTGTGTGTGTGTGTGTGTGTGTGTGTGTGTGTGTGTGTGTGTGTGTGTGTGTGTGTGTGTGTGTGTGTGTGTGTGTGTGTGTGTGTGTGTGTGTGTGTGTGTGTGTGTGTGTGTGTGTGTGTGTGTGTGTGTGTGTGTGTGTGTGTGTGTGTGTGTGTGTGTGTGTGTGTGTGTGTGTGTGTGTGTGTGTGTGTGTGTGTGTGTGTGTGTGTGTGTGTGTGTGTGTGTGTGTGTGTGTGTGTGTGTGTGTGTGTGTGTGTGTGTGTGTGTGTGTGTGTGTGTGTGTGTGTGTGTGTGTGTGTGTGTGTGTGTGTGTGTGTGTGTGTGTGTGTGTGTGTGTGTGTGTGTGTGTGTGTGTGTGTGTGTGTGTGTGTGTGTGTGTGTGTGTGTGTGTGTGTGTGTGTGTGTGTGTGTGTGTGTGTGTGTGTGTGTGTGTGTGTGTGTGTGTGTGTGTGTGTGTGTGTGTGTGTGTGTGTGTGTGTGTGTGTGTGTGTGTGTGTGTGTGTGTGTGTGTGTGTGTGTGTGTGTGTGTGTGTGTGTGTGTGTGTGTGTGTGTGTGTGTGTGTGTGTGTGTGTGTGTGTGTGTGTGTGTGTGTGTGTGTGTGTGTGTGTGTGTGTGTGTGTGTGTGTGTGTGTGTGTGTGTGTGTGTGTGTGTGTGTGTGTGTGTGTGTGTGTGTGTGTGTGTGTGTGTGTGTGTGTGTGTGTGTGTGTGTGTGTGTGTGTGTGTGTGTGTGTGTGTGTGTGTGTGTGTGTGTGTGTGTGTGTGTGTGTGTGTGTGTGTGTGTGTGTGTGTGTGTGTGTGTGTGTGTGTGTGTGTGTGTGTGTGTGTGTGTGTGTGTGTGTGTGTGTGTGTGTGTGTGTGTGTGTGTGTGTGTGTGTGTGTGTGTGTGTGTGTGTGTGTGTGTGTGTGTGTGTGTGTGTGTGTGTGTGTGTGTGTGTGTGTGTGTGTGTGTGTGTGTGTGTGTGTGTGTGTGTGTGTGTGTGTGTGTGTGTGTGTGTGTGTGTGTGTGTGTGTGTGTGTGTGTGTGTGTGTGTGTGTGTGTGTGTGTGTGTGTGTGTGTGTGTGTGTGTGTGTGTGTGTGTGTGTGTGTGTGTGTGTGTGTGTGTGTGTGTGTGTGTGTGTGTGTGTGTGTGTGTGTGTGTGTGTGTGTGTGTGTGTGTGTGTGTGTGTGTGTGTGTGTGTGTGTGTGTGTGTGTGTGTGTGTGTGTGTGTGTGTGTGTGTGTGTGTGTGTGTGTGTGTGTGTGTGTGTGTGTGTGTGTGTGTGTGTGTGTGTGTGTGTGTGTGTGTGTGTGTGTGTGTGTGTGTGTGTGTGTGTGTGTGTGTGTGTGTGTGTGTGTGTGTGTGTGTGTGTGTGTGTGTGTGTGTGTGTGTGTGTGTGTGTGTGTGTGTGTGTGTGTGTGTGTGTGTGTGTGTGTGTGTGTGTGTGTGTGTGTGTGTGTGTGTGTGTGTGTGTGTGTGTGTGTGTGTGTGTGTGTGTGTGTGTGTGTGTGTGTGTGTGTGTGTGTGTGTGTGTGTGTGTGTGTGTGTGTGTGTGTGTGTGTGTGTGTGTGTGTGTGTGTGTGTGTGTGTGTGTGTGTGTGTGTGTGTGTGTGTGTGTGTGTGTGTGTGTGTGTGTGTGTGTGTGTGTGTGTGTGTGTGTGTGTGTGTGTGTGTGTGTGTGTGTGTGTGTGTGTGTGTGTGTGTGTGTGTGTGTGTGTGTGTGTGTGTGTGTGTGTGTGTGTGTGTGTGTGTGTGTGTGTGTGTGTGTGTGTGTGTGTGTGTGTGTGTGTGTGTGTGTGAATGGCTTCGGATGGCAAGTTTCATTAGCCACAGACCCTTTTTTTATATACACATATTTACACATACATATATTTGCTAGTAATATGCAAGTTGGCCAGGTTTTTGGGGATTACTAAATTAAATTTACATATCTAAGCTTATCTTAATGCTATGTTATGTAATTGACACCTTTTTTTTTACACAGAAATATACACATCTACAAATATATAACACGTAATTTATACAAACGGCAGCAGGTTTACCTTATTTAACTATAGGTAAGACAGGGACACAATTATTCAAGCCCATGGTTCAATCAGGGCGACTTTTTGTCATGACAGTACAATACGTAGCTCCTATAAGTTGGGTTTGACACAAGGTAAGTCATGAAGAATGCTTGTTAAAACTAACCTAATTTACAAGTCTAATGAGTTGGTGTATCAGATCTCCATCTTGAATCCTAGAAGAATGGACTGAATTAAGCTAAACTAAACTACATCAAACTATGACAACACCTGACTCGATGTGTTTTAATGTATCATTGTGACTGTGAGTAGTGTGTGGATACAGTTTTATACAGATGTATCTGCTTGTTGTAGACATTGGGTAGGTGGTTGGTTTCCTAATAATCTTTATTTCAAAACACGCGACCTTTGAATCTTAGGGGTGCCACTTAACCTACATTTTCGCTGCATGTGAGTTGTTTGTAGAAGGTCATGTGGAACCCTAGCCTTACATAAGGTATCATTAGGTTAAAACATATTTCCTGTAGAGGCCAAAAGTAGAGCACTAGGATACAAAAGCGACAGGACACCATCTTAGGCCTGATATTCCCAGATATGTATAGCAAATATAGTATAGAGCTGGAAAATGAAAAAATAAGCGTTACACAGTATGTAAGAATGATATATTTTCGTCTTTAGTTAAGGTTAAAATACATTTCTAAAGTTGTTGTGAATTAAAAAAGGAGTCATAAAAGCAAAATGTGTTATAAATAAAATTTAGAACATTCGTTGATAAATGATCCTGGTAAGGTAGTTCGACTATTAAACACTCAGTAACAATACATAGTTATTCTAACTGATCTTATTACACTCTTTGTCCCAAAGTTCTGGTTTTAAAGCGATTGGTTTTAAGACACTAGCGAAATCACTGAACTTGCACATGCGTTGGCAGTTCGATACAGGTATAGTTTTTACTTCGCTATTTTTCTTATAAGTTACAACAACAAAAGGTGTATTATTATATACCCTAAGCTCAAAAATTACTGCACTGGCAAATGGAGGAATACCGTAATCAATATAACCTAAGGTTTGCAAAATACTAAGTAAATTATAGTCTTGAACTGAGTACAGTCTAATTTTTGGATATGCCTTGTTAGAAATAATGTCTCTAAAGTAAGTTATAATTTCATTGAAAAATACGCCGATTCTTAAATGTGCTAATTCTTTATTAAGACAATCCGATAAAAAAGCAAAATAAGTTATAGTAAACAATTTTTCAGGATAAATAACTTGCGCCCATTCTGGCAAAGTTAAATTATGATAATTTTCCATGTGTAATGTATCATAAACTCTTGCAATGTCATCAAAAGATGATACGTTGTCGCCAGTAAA
This sequence comes from Tillus elongatus, assembly GCA_964006375.1. NCBI lineage: Eukaryota > Metazoa > Arthropoda > Insecta > Coleoptera > Cleridae > Tillus > Tillus elongatus. Next base: position 186,349,676 of record OZ023262.1, on the reverse strand, counting down.
TTTTGTGAGATATGTGGCATAATAGCTGCGCAAAGTAAGAAATTTCTCATACTTGTCATTAATAAGATTTTTTAAAATACTAGCATGTTTTGGACATGGTAGAAAAGGATTGAAGAATATATCGTCGTTTGCTGGTATTATGTCAATAGATATGTTCTTCCTGTTGATTTGTAGATTTAAATTTTTTTCTGTTGTTAAGGCATTTAATCCAGCTAAACAAAGAAATGCGGACGCCACTGATCTTTCTTTATCACTAGATCGTACGTAAATGTCATTGTGGGGAAAAGTTTGTGGAATTAAATTATTGTATCTAGTTCTCAGCCATTGCCCAAGTTCGAATACTTCTTGTCTACCTTCCTGCAAAAAAATAAAACTTGTAGATTTTTCTGTGTTGTAGCAGGATATTTTTAATTTAAGGTTAATACTTAGACTATAAAAACACAGAACGGAGTGTGTCATGCTTTATATATGGAGAATTAGCGGATCATTTGATGCGGTCAGCCAGCCACGGAAGAATCATCGTTTGTTGTCGAGTTCGAGTTGAACGATATCATACAGGTTAACTGAAGAAAATTTTCAGTTTAGTGCCTATTTCACATCATTTTAGTGTTCATAGTTCATAAAGAAGTGTTAACGTTAGATATAAAACACAATAGACAATTTGCATGGATTTTCTACTGCATTAATTTAACATTTACCTAATAGTTTTCATACATAGAACATTATTACATGCACGAAAATACCCAACAGCATATATAGTGGTCAGAAAACAACTTTTAAACTCAAACAATTTCGAATTATTATCATGTGACCGCGAATTTTCTGGTATTGGTCATGACGTAGTTGGATAGTAAATGAATATCGTGTTTACATTTGCCTTATGGTATGATAAGTATGGCCGCCCTATTTCTCAACATGGTGGTGAATTTTATTGGTTTATTGTGTTCCTTCTAGTTGAATAGTGTAAAGTGTGCGTAATAAAATGGGAGACAAAGTTTTCAACATGCGCAATCAGATAATTTGCCAAGAATTGACTTATTTATGATGACATCATTCTTTTTGATAGAATAATGTTGTCTGAATTCATTATAGATAATTAATGAAAACAAACCCAATAATTCGGCTAATTAATAACCATCATTTTGCCGGTTGTTAATACTAAGGGTAACATGTAAATTTAAGACTTAATATGTACAGATAAACATACCTTGACCACATGGAAATTTCAACATAACTTAATAACGTATGATAAGAATTTTAACCTTATATCGCTAATATTTGTTGTGCGAATGAGGAGGTACTTACATTCAAATGGTATTCATAACACTATAAGAAGGTTTCTCAAATAACTGTGGATTTTACCTTTCATCCTGCATTATAACGTTGCACCATCACTTTTTAATTGGAAAAATTAAAAAAAAAACAGTTTTTCTGGCGTTTTTGTAGTCGTATTTGTACACATTGGTACTATAAGGTATTTATATAGGCTTTATTTTCCATATTATCAAATAAAATCACGTGCAGAAGCCAATATTCAATCAATAACTTGCAACACAGGATGTAAACACAGAGAAGCAAGTTCATTCATGACTATTGTACTGTGCCGCGCCGTCACAGATAATGGCGGCAAAATAGTGGTGTTTAAAATCAATTATAAAATTCGCATTTTCAAATTTTTGCATCGTTATTTTTGTAGTATGCGAAATGAAAAAATATTAAAAATCATCTTTGTAGGATGTGTATCAGATATGATAAAGAAAAAACATGCAAATTGTCTATTATGTGCTGTGTTTGTAGTCAACCATCCCGTTTTCAAAGTCGTCACTATATGTTCTATCCTGTATTATTTATAGTCTAAAGGTTAGTGCGACATATCTCAATGCTGTTAGGCAATAGTCAATGGTCGGTTAAAAAACAGTTAAGCTTAAACGCGTTAATTGTAGCGTTTAGTCAAATTCAGAAACTATCTAAAAGAGTCTGAACGCAACAAGTGCGTTGTGGTATAGAACTTTCATAAAAATATTTCAAATCACGGATAATAACAAATTAATTAGTTTCAGAAATACAAAAGAAACAACTTGTATTTCTGAAAAGCAGGTTGGCTCAGGAGCTTATCCAGGCGATTAAAGAAGAAAAAATTATAAATTGCACAAATATCTTCCATTTTGTAAATAGCTTAGATAGGTTTGTCGCAAGCCCGATTGAATCAGTTTTCCTGGGAAAATTTTCCACTTCTCAGGAAAATTGTCGCCAAAAAGCTGCAAATTAAGTAAAACATATTCGTTATCTGAATATCTAGATGTTGACAGACTGAGTTCAATAGTGTGGAAAGTTGTCATTTAAATTTAAACAATCAAAATGAAATTGTCAGGCATGTTAGTTTCCTTATATAAAATAAAATATATTTGTTATCTGAATAATTAATGTTGACAGACTGTGAGATCAATAGTCTTGAAAGTTGTCATTACAATTTAGGCAATCAAGATAAAGTTGTCAGACATATTAGTTTCCTAAAATTAAGTAAAATATATTGGTTATATGAATACTTAGATGTTGACAGACCGTGAGTTCAATAGTGTTGAAAGTTGTCATTTCAATTTAAACAATCAAAATGAAATGGTCAGACATTTTAGTTTCCTTAAATAAAATAAAATATATTGGTTATCTGAATACTTAGATGTTGACAGTGTGTGAGTTCAATAGTGTTGAAAGTTGTCATTACAATTTACACAATCAAATGAAATTGTCAGACATTTTAGTTTCCTAAAATTAAATCAAATATATTGGTTATATGAATACTTGGATGTTGACAGATTGTGAGTTCAATAGTGTTGAAAGTTGTCATTACAATTTACACAATCAAATGAAATTGTCAGACAGTTTAGTTTCCTAAAATAAAATAAAATATATTGGTTATATGAATACTTAGCTGTTGACAGACTGTTCAATAGTGTTGAAAGTTGTCATTTCAATTTAAACAATCAAAATGAAATGGTCAGACATTTTAGTTTCCTAAAATTAAATAAAATATATTGGTTATCTGAATACTTAGATGTTGACAGTGTGTGGGTTCAATAGTGTTGAAAGTTGTCATTTCCATTTAAACAATCAAAATGAAATGGTCAGACATTTTAGTTTCCTAAAATAATGTAAAATATATTGGTTATATGAATACTTAGATGTTGACAGACTTTGAGTTCAATAGTGTTGAAAGTTGTCATTTCAATTTAAACAATCAAAATGAAATGGTCAGACATTTTAGTTTCCTAAAATTAAATAAAATATATTGGTTATCTGAATACTTAGATGTTGACAGTGTGTGGGTTCAATAGCGTTGAAAGTTGTCATTTCCATTTAAACAATCAAAATGAAATGGTCAGACATTTTAGTTTCCTACAATTAAATAAAATATATTGGTTATCTGAATACTTAGATGTTGACAGTTTGTGAGTTCAATAGTGTTGAAAGTTGTCATTTCAATTTACACAATCAAATGAAATTGTCAGACAGTTTGGTTCCCTAAAATTAAATAAAATATATTTTTATCTGAATACTTAGAACTCGGTTTTGGACTTTAATATTCCTTGAGGTATAAATCCGAAATACTAATTTATAAAACCAAAAATATCTCCCCAACAGTTGACTTTAACCATTTTCAATAAGTATACATTTTGTGTTCAGAAAAGTCCAATATTTTATATTTTGTTTTCGGAAGATGGATACGAGTGCTGAAAAAGAAGTCAATTCATATTTACTGCATAACAATGCTTGTAGAGTGCGACACGTACGCGGCAGCCATAAATGATTATTATATTAATTTTTAAACCTAAAAACTGTCTCGCTACAAAATTTTATTTTAAACATGTCTGATAAAATCTTTAGAAACTATTACGGGAAATCTATTTTTTTATTTGTCAATTTGACACCCTGTATATCTTATTTTATGCGGCTTGAGATGTAGTTATGTTGTGTTAAATCGAGTTATTTTCACCAAAGGAATCTTTGATATCGTTTGTGCTCCTTCTTTTAAATATACCATGTACACTACCTATAACTTGTATATTCAAAATTAATTTAAAACAAATTGTAATGCTCATTTAATAGATTTAGTGTTCATTTACCACATTCTACTGTCGATCACTGAATTTAAGTACATCCCTCAAGAAATCGTTTTTTAGAACATAGCTGTGCTTGCACACTCTTCATATATAAAATAATTCAAAAAATGTTTACTTACAATTAATGTTGCACATTGTTATAACCAAAACACACAAACTTGTTAAAAAATAGTCAAGTTGGCATATGGAACAAATAAGCATCATTTAGACAAAAAAATAATTCTACCACATGTCATCTTGAAATATCAAACCTTTTTTTAATACATAATACCGCTTTGTGCATGAATAATATAGAGATTGTAACACGAACTGATTGTACTTATATTTATTTTAGTAATAAATAGCTTTAAACAAAATTACCCACTTCCTTTACTTACATTTGTCATGTTACCAATTCCTTGAGGCCAATAGGATGCGTTACTATAAGGATCATTTTTATAAAACCAAACAGGAGAACGGACACCGTGCCTAAATAGCTACGTTGCAAAAATAGTTTATATCAGAAAATTAAATAGACAATAAGTTTTTAAAACTCACCACTACAAGAGATAATATGTCAGAATTTGCTAGGCACCAGCATTTTTGAAATGTAAAGAAAATTAACAATTTAAGGAGGAAGATTGGTTTCATAGTTCACTATTAATTCAAAATTAACAAGTGAGTTGCATATTTACTTCCCATTATGTTTAACAATTGGTTGTATAAAAAAAGATTACAGCATGAAAAGCAACACTAATCAAATTTACAAACAGTGCAGACGACAGACTGAGTAACTGAACAAGCAGGGAGTTAACAATGACATTGAAATTGTATGTGGTACGATCATGGTTAAAAAAGTGTTTACGAAAAATGTTTACGCAAGAAACAAATCAGAACAATTTTTGTTGCATGTTATCTAACACTATATACATATTTACAGTTACCGGCATTATTAAAACAATATTATACGTGCATCGTTATATTATGCTTATGGCTGAATCAAAACAATTGATAACATAATCGTAATTTAAACACGGTTACATACACTTCGGTACACACCTCAGCTTGAGAGTTAATAGCATTTGTATGTATTATCAGAAAACCGATTGTCAAACTTATTGCAAAATTAAAATTCCTGGATGCAGCAAGTGCATTATGGTAGTGAATTTTCGTAAACATGTTTTTAATAGCAAATGTGTAATTTTACCTCCACATCGTCAATAAATGGGGAAGTATGGCATCGGTGACAAAACTTTTTTTCGCTTAAACGTCGTAAAAAGCGTCATAACATATAGGAAACATGATTTGAAGATTTTTTTTATGTCTGTCGGTCTATAGGTCTGCCGGTCTGTAGGTGTGTAGGTCTGTCGATCTGTAGGTCTATAGGCCTGTCGGTCTGTAGATCTGTCGGTCTGTCTGTCTGTATGTTTGTCTATTTCTAGCAACGATAACTTTAGAACAAATGAAGATATCGTCTTTAAATTCGGTATACAGTTAGCACCCGACAAATTAACGGTTCGGATTGTTTTTGGGTAAGCTGCTCGGGGTCGAGGATGATTTGGTAAAAATTGACATTTTTTTCGTTAAAACTCGAGTAATATAACGTATTACGGTTTGTTTACTGGAAAACTTTCAATTTCATTAAACATCTGGTATTCTGCGCTGAAATTTAATTAAGGGTTGAATGTGTGGGGGTGTAATATCGGTGACAGAAATTTCGATTTTGTTCTAAAACGGCGTAAAAATTATCAAAACAGAAAACTTGATTCTGGAGTGATTTTTTTTTGTCTGTCTGTCGGTCGGTTTGTTGGCCTGCACGTCTGTTAGTAGGCGCAATTACTTTCGAAGGAATTGCGATATCTTTTTCAAGCTTGGTATACAGTTAGCATCCGACAAAGGAACGCTTCGAATTGTTTTTGGATAAGACCGCTTCATGGGGTAGGGGATAAATGAAGGGTGATTTGGTGAAACTTGACAGATTTCGTTGAAACTTGGGTAATATAACGTTTTCGAAGTTTATGGGTACAGGAATACGAATATCTTCTTTGTGTTCTAGTCATGGACCTTAAATTCATTTCATGAGAATCTCTTTTTGCGCAGAGTAGACTATCATAGCTATGTTTAAGTTATGATTCAATTTGCAGCACTATTTTTTTAAAGAAAGCAGGCATCAATTTGGTTACCAGTATAACCTATATAGTAAAAACAATGTACCATATTTCATAAAAATAAGTTTATTGTTTGAAGATGTATAAAAGTTTTCCGAAAATAAACTCAAAATGTTCCCGACAAAACTGGTTTCCTAGCCAACGAACCTTAGGATAATAGCAAATTGAGTTATTAAGATTTAAAGCATTTAATGAACGTTCGCTACCATAACGCAGTTTCTGCCACCAGGATTTCTTTTCCTGCCACCAGGATTTCTTTTCTTACAAACATGCATTATATTTAGATGCAAAATGCAAAAATGCAACAATATAAGACGTGGTCGATAAAAAAAGTTTCTATCACCAACGATTTATGGGCCATCCTGTGATTGTAAAAATAGTTTTATAAGATGCAGCTCAAGACACCCTATAATTAACGTATGCAATTCGTTCTCGTATCTTGTATAATAACGAATATATTAAGCTTTAGCTTAGAAATGCGTCAGTCTGTATATATGAAAACGAATAAAAACTGAAACTAACCCCGGATATGGGATCCAGGGGGCCCAGTTCGCGCTCGTTTGAATAAATCAATTTAAAAGAAAAAAAAATGACGATCTCTTTAATAGCGAATTGTTTCTACGGAAATTCGCTAAAAAATATAGACAATTAAATGATCACCTTTATAACTAAAACTAAAGCACCAGAGTAGGAGTCTATTTGAAATGAATTTTCTGGAAATATTTTCATAAATCGAGGACAATGACGGTTGAAGCTAGAACTTCAAGGTTTGTTAAACACTTTTCTTGCTACATTTTGCTACGTACCTTCTATTCGTTACAGGTTCTTTGCCCAACTGTTGCCAATTTTGACGTTTCAAGTCGCAATTTTGACGTTCTAAGGAGGAACATCTAATTTTTTTTGAATGCCTATAAATTTTTTGGCTTTTAACTTAGAGTTAAATTTTGGTACATACTTTTAATGACATAAACCTGAGCACCAAATTTGGTGGTCAAAACTTTGTTTTTTGCAGAGATAACATTTTTTCCGAAAGAAAATACAAAATTTTCCGGGAACACCCGAACTGTTTTTCTTGGCTATCATACAAATCCAAGCTACTTGCAAAAGGAAGGTACTCACCAAATTTGATCAAAACTGGCCCATTATTTTTTAGTAATCGCTGTGACACACACACACACACACACACACACACACACATATATATATATATATATATATATATATATATATATATATATATATATATATATATATATATATATATATATATATATATATATGTATGTATATGTTTCCAAGTACCCAATGTAAAGGCTTCTTCTCCAGACAATAAAACTTTATTAGTTCCCTACGCGTTTCGGCCAACTAAGTAGCCATCTCGAGGGGTAAATCATAATAAAAGTTCTGTCAGAAAACATTTTTTTCTGACTGCGCCGACTGGAGCACAATGGTATCAAAAAAATCAATACAGAAACGTCAAAGCTAATACCAAAGTCAAACAGTAAAACAAGCTAAAAAGCTAGAGTAAAAGCTAAAAAGCTACAGTAGAAGGTAAAAAGCTACAATAAAAGCTAAAAACTACAGTAAAATAGGCCAGCAGCTACAGCAAAGTTAAACATGCAATTAAAGCGAATTAGATGCATCCGAGTAAACTACTACACAGTAAAGAATGAAAAAGTATAAAATCCACTGAGAAATGGAAAGCTGTGGAGTCAACTAACTGTAAACAAGCACAACAGGGGGCTACACAGTTCAGCAGAAACCTCATGAGAACCCGTAAAGGGTGCAGAATTTGTAAAATAAAATCATGAATAAAATGGCTCCCCTACTTACTTTCCAATTCTCGAAAATTGAAGTTAAAACTATGCGAAAGGTTATCCAAGCTGAAACTTCATCCATTTTACCAGAGCTCCAACAACATTGCATCCGAATATACCAGAAAACGATTCAAAATCCAACCCAATCAATATTAAACGGCGATTTAATCACAAAGGAGAAAGAAAAGTCGTCCATTTACAGCTGAACATGATGAAAACGCGAAAAATAGGAGACTGCCGCAACGGCAAAATAACGAACTATAACGACAAAATAACGAAGTATAACGACATGACAGGAATGACAGCCGTGTCAGAGATAAATAAGTGGACATAAAAGAGGAACGACAGAACAGCCATCTTCGTATCCATAATAAGTTTGGCCACAGAAAAATTCATACAGTTCAGGAACACTAGTTCACAAGATGGTTGGAAGAAAGTTGATTATGTCTGTGTTGGATATGTTCAAAACCATTCCAGTGGAGCAGTTAACACGCCTGAAAATTTCAATCTCTTCTAGGGCAAATTTTTCACCCTAAAATTTGAGTGATGTAAAATCTTTTCATCAGTCTCTTTGTTGAAGCAGTGACCACTTTCTCTTAGATGACAACCAACGACAGACGTGTTAATACCCATCTGATTTCTACTTTTAAAGTGTTCTAACGTTCTGGTACTTAACGATTTTCTGCTTCTTGCATAGCATTACAACCGGGGGGCACCACATCTTAAACGGTAGACACCTGACTTCTTCAGATCCGGAATATTATTCTTGTTGTGAATGAACATGTTGCTATTATTCTTGTTGTGAATGAACATGTTGCTGATTGTGTCTGTAGACTTATACGAAAACTTCACATTGTCGCTTTTGAGAGCTTTGACTATGTCGTTGGACACAGGACCACAATAAGTGACGGAGAAATATGACATTCTCAGTCGCTAAGTGAGAGGTAGACTGGAGCTCATTTCTATTAAGAGATGACGGCTCTTACTAGTGACCATCTTGTTGACAATATTAACTGAGTACTCGTTGACTAAGAGTTGTTTTATCAGGTTTAGTTATTTAATGAAATCAGTCCCTGACAGTGGGACTCTAAATAGTCTGTCGACTAGGAACCTAATTGATGCCATTTTATGACACATGCGATGGCAGGATTTGACCGGAATCAGCGGGTCGGTCTGAGTGTTTTTTATAAATGTCAAAAATGATGAAACTGATATTCCTCTTTAACTTCGAGTTGAGGAAACTTATCGATAAATCCACTTCTAACTCCATAGTGAAATTAATATTAACGTGTAGGCTATTAAACCAACGCAGGAACAGGTGGAGCTGCTCTATGGTACCCGACCAAACCACAAGTACCTTACCCATAGGAAGAAAAAAATTGCTAAAATCGGTTTGCAATCACAAAAGGACCATCTATAAGATGTTATTGCCGGTGTTGAAACAGCTATTAAACAATTACCTGAGCCTTCAAAAAACTTTATTAGACAACCATGTAAAGATAAATTAATTAAAAATTTAAATGAAAATAAGCCCATTAATATCAAAAACGTTAATCAAGTAAATATAGTTAAACGGCTTTGAGAGAAAGAATGTTTTTATGTTAAAGCAGACAAAGGTAGCAAGGTTGTGATTTTAGGCAAAATCGATTATAAAGATAGAGTATATTTTATAACGCACTAGAGTCAGGACCGTATAAAAAACTAAATAGAAATCCTCTCCGAAA